>JAHWFO010110045.1:203907-272961 GCA_023313115.1 Rhysida immarginata
ATTATTTTCTTTGGAAACAATAAATAATAGTTGTGAGAATCTGATACAGCGACAATGTTTTAATTATTTTGTTTCTTGCAGACAAGGGAAAATATAGGTGGTCCTATAATTATGTGGCGCATTGCATTTTTGCTGTGTTCGTGATTGATGATCAGTTTTGTTAAATATCGATAGTTACGAGAACGCAATATGAAGGGATATTTCTGATCGTAATTCAGAAGAGACTGGATAAGGCGACCACCCTTCCTTAGAAGATCATAACCATCAATAAACGGACTTACAGAAGCAATTGTACGAGGGTTTTATCAAGAATTTTTGCTTTCTAGTCCATAAGTTTATTTGTTAACCGATTTTCAAAATTCTTTGTGTCTGATGCTTACATTTGTCCTCTGTGTAATGCAGTATTCATTTTTCGACATAGTCCCCATCCCTTTCCATGTATTGCGCCAATGCGCGACTAATCGGGTGAACCCGTCGGAGAGGAATTCCAGGGTTGTTGTCGACGCATGGAAAGGGATAGGAACTATGTCGAAAAGTGAATAGTGCATTACATAGAGGACAAATGTATCAGATACAAAAAGAATTTTGAAAATCAGTTTACAAATAAAAAAGTTACGGACCAAGAGACAAGAATTCTTGAACAACCCTCGTACTCTTGCTTTGTATTGGTTTGAAATGCTGAAGTGGTGATATCTCTTGTCCATAGTCAAGTTGCTGAATCATTCGGTCCACGTTTTCGCTGATTGGAATGCTTGCAATTAAAAAAGAAACGTTTGCAATAAACCGTGACTCTGATGAGTTGCATCAGTCTAGAAAAATTCAAGATAAATGCGCTTGAGCTAACTGTATTTAATAATACTACATGATCTCTTGGCGCGTGCAGCCTTTCAGGTCCTGTCCATCATAAAGTGGAAGAAACCAATTCCACTGGAGTACAGATTGCTGGATTCATGTTAAGTGTTGATGTGATGCCAATATTCAGGTGAAATGGTTTCCTGAATCTCAGACACTGAATTGGCAACAAATGTTTTCTATCGTCATGGCATGTTAGAGAGCCATACAAGAAAATGTGAAATCAGTCCAAGCCCAAATATTTAAATTAGATAACAGTCTTGTCAGAACAAATGCAGCACACAGTTCCTATTTAGGAAAAGAGATTTGTTTGATTTATTTGATTGGATTTTGACTAAGGAAATAGAACTGGAGTTGTCTCGTTGTACGACCTTCAAGTAAATGATGGCACCATATGCCACTTCTAAGGCGCCACAGAAGCGACGAAGTTCTTACGTGGTCTTCGCCGATGTTTGGAGATACCGATTGACCTTGATGTTTCTTAGTGCAGGCAGAGATGTGAAAAATTGCCACCAAGATTCCTCGATTTCACAAGGAATTGGGAGTTCTGTGAGAACTTGATTTAGAGAACTATCATTGCTTTAACAAAGGATAGCCTCTATCCGAAACGTCAACTTTTTTGTTTTTATTACTATTTATTATTTTTTATTTTTGTTTTATTTATTTATTTATTTATTTATTTATTTATTTATTTATTTATCTTTTTTACCTATTATTTATTGTATTCCAGGGTTTTTGTGTCTCGCCCTTCTTCTCTACATTTGTCGATTTCACAAGACAATTTATCATCCCAATTAACTCCAGAAATCCACACTCTCTGCAAGAGGATTTTCCCAATTAGAGCCACCGATGAGAGGCATCCTAATGGATCAAACAACTGAGCAATTGCTGACAGGATGGGTCTCTTTGTCACTGTTAAACATGCAGGAGGTTTGACAATGAAGATGAAGTTGTCAGCCACTGGACACCAAAGCCGTCCTAATGTTTTAACAGTAGGTGAAGAGTCCAGTTGAATGGATTCTTGAAGAATTAAGTCTTTCTTGAAAATATGCATAAGCAAATCAGAAGAGTTTGATGTCATAATTGATATCATAATAATTGCTTAACTGCTGTCGGACGAGTATCACTGAAGTTTGCGATTGGCTCCTTGAAAGGGTAGATTATCGTTCTGCGGCACTTACTCTTTCGAGGGAGTTTTGCGCCATCCCAGTATCTCGGCTGCTACGAGATGACAGTAGCAGCCGGGACCAGCGGGGGGTTCATGATGGAAGAGCTGGCGGACGAACAAACCAGTAGCTATCACCGACTACTGGGTATCCAGCACTGGTCACTCAGCAAATGGGTCAGACTAAAGTTCCCTAACAGCTGTGCTCCAAATAGCCGTCCTATCCAGCAGTGATCCTCAAGCCACTGGCTGTCACCCAGCCAGCAGCTAGCCGCGCCTGAAATTGAGACAACCAGATAACAGCCACCCCCTCCGTGAAAGGGAGTCTAACAATGAATTGCCCACTGTCATCTCAATCAATTGTGTTTATAAAATGTTGCTCACATACATACACGGTCATCATTGGTCAGAAGCATCTTAAATGGAACCTTTTCAAGCTTGATCCAGTCATACATGGGCTGACTGGTTATCAAATGTGATTTGGTAGATACTCGTGTGCTTTGAAGGTAGTATTGTATTCCCCCGTCAAAATATATCAGTGCGCATTTCTCCTAACATGATTTGCGCAAACACTTGGGCATCCAACAATAGGTTGATGTCAGACGGTTGGTTGAATTTTGGATCAGACAGCTGCAAGCCTTGAATATGTGGCCAATTAGTTGAATTCAACTTGCACGAAGGAAGCACTCCAGTAATCCTTGACAAGATTACGCATGGACATTGATGGAAAAACTGTTAAAATTAGAGTGGATTTGGAGCTTGATGATTCTCCGAGATATAGGATTAGAGAAATCTCCAATAACAAGCACTGGAAACGCGTATTGGCGTCTGGGAAGCCCTAACTCTTTGGCACAGGATTCTGTTATGAAGTTGGTTTCAGGCCCACTATCGATCAAAGCTCGACAGACCACGAAATCCCCTTGTTTGTTTATCACAGTTAGCAGAGCCGTTGATAATAACACTGAATTTGGTAATGAATGAGACAAACGGATACTAACTGAAACACTATTAGTTGATGGGGATGACGCTTCACGTTCAAAATGTAGCAGTGTATTAGGTAATTTATCACATCTTTTACACTTTTTTGAGCTGCACTTATTCGAGATATAGTTTGGACCAAGGCAGTTGTAACAAAAGTTGAACCTTTTCACTGCACTCAGTCTATCCTGTAAGCATTCATTGAGAAAGTTGGGAAACTTGAATAGGTCATGATTGGCTGAAGACAACACACTTGTTCTGATGCACCAAAATATGAAACTGTGACTGGTGTCAGTGTGTGTTTTATTGCGGTGTGGCAGATTTTGTAATTTATTTGTTTGTATTTGCTGCGTGGTCTGGGTTTACGAATTTTTAGTGTTGTGGGGCGTTTTGGTGTGAATGGTGCGGGTGTGATATTCATTTGTGAAGAATACTATGTGGGTGTTGATGTTTTTGTTCGTTGTAATGGTGTTTAGAGCCAAGAAAATGTTGTTATTAGTTTTTGATAGAATTTAATTTTACTGTTGCTTGTTTAAAATGAGAATTGTAGTTGGGAAGCTGCAACAATTGCGATCTGTTATGAGCTTCGTTGTGGCAGTTTTTCTGAGAACTCAGCCGTCAACAGAGGTTACGGGCAATTGCCTTTGTTGAGTGAGCGCTGCCAACACCACCTCTACTCAAAGCCTGAGCGCAAAAATTTCATACATTGTTACACATCATACCTAGTCATAATTTAAGACTTATTATTGGTAAAAATGCGATTAAAGATGACTACCTATGACTACCTAGGCGCTGCCAACACCTCCTAGAAAGAAAGCCTCACAACTGAAACGTCATATATTGTTACACGTAGCCAACGAGAAAGGCCAACACCTCATAGAAAAAAAGCCTATGCACTGAAAATTCATGCATTGTTACATGATCATAAGAAGTCATAATTTAGGGCTTATTATTGGTAGAAATACGATTAACAATGTCTTTTTACGATGATGTAACAATGTATGAATTTTCAGTGCACAGGCTTTCTCTTTAGGAGGTGTTGGAAAGACAGGCCCCGGCGCGGAAAAGTCAACTGATCATAGTAGTCCGGCCAACAATCTAACCTTTATTGTTTCCAACAAAGGAAAAAATATTGACTGTTAAGATCCAAGATGGAAACAATGAAGATTACATTGTTACTCGGACTAGTATGGTCAGGTGACTCTTCCGCGCCGGGGCCTGTCTTTCCCGTTGGCTACATTGTAACGGGCAAAATGCGAGAGGTCGGATTACCGGGTTCTAGCGGCACTCCCCCGTACAGAAATCTTCCTGAAACGAGAGATAAACAAAGTACAAAATCATTAGAGGTAAGGTCTATAAGCCGAACTTAAACCAATCTTAACCAATCTTAAAAATAACGTAACGGCTTCGCCTCAATCTTCGCCTTTTCAAAGTGAAAGAGAAGGATTACTTCGACTGTTGGGTTTAGTTAGAATTAAAAACACTCCGGACAATTTGTGTCTGACAAAATAACCGGGGCTTTATTGTAAAAATTCTTCCTTATTGGATAAACTCAATAATAACATAACGGAAGGCAGTACAGATTCTATTACGCTAGTGCAATTCTGGACATTCTCTTCTTCTCTGGGTTCTGAAGTTCTATGGTGGTCGTTTCACGACCGAAGTCTCGCTACGTTATCTTCCCGTGCTTTCGACATCATAAGGTTCGTTGTGCACTTTTTAATCTTTTTCTTTTCGTTTTTTAAATCTAAGGTGCGTGGGTATCAGACAGCCCCACTATGAACAGGTTTCTTCGCTTATCTTCCGCAAAAATTGTTGCAAGAGAGAGTCAAACAGAATCTGGCCAAAAGCACTTCACAATCTTTCTGCATGCATCAATCGAACTATACCAAAATTATTAACGCTATTCTATCGCCGCTGGGCGTTCAGAAAAAAAAGAAAAAAATTATTTATTTAGATTTACTCTCAAATATTTTAAATTAATCGGCTAAATTATCAACAATTCAAAAGTTCAAATGTTCTGCAAGATCAATCCAGGTAAGTATTTACGGAATAGGAGGGAACTTTTCCTTCTAGTTTTCATACGCCTTTAACAAACTTTTCTGAACGGCATAATTCGTTTCTTTCATTCCAGGTTCTGATGCGAACATTACTTCAAGTCTCCAAGTAAATATTTAAATTAAACAATTCAAAAATTGTTCTTCTAATTTAGTTCATTTATATATTCTCCTTTTCTTTTAGCTTCGTCTTATCTTTTCGTTTTACTAGCGATTGGAATTCCCAAGGGAATCAAGTATGAAGGAACCACAGCGATTAATCGTAGTCGTTCGAATACTCTTTCCGAAGCCCAAGACGCAAGATTTAGACAACAGTAAGAAAGGAAAGGGATAAACTAACTATTACACTAAGAATAATTGGGTAAAGGGGTAGGAAGACTCAAAATCGCAAAGAAGCACACGAATTTGAGCATGTTAGTGGGATTCTTACTGTTCTAAACTTAAGATCAACTCTTACGAAAACAACGGGATTTCCTTGTTCGGTATCACGGTTTTCTTTAACACACACGGCTTTGCGCGTGACAAGTCCAACTTCGGCTCGAAGAAAAATTGTGCAGTACCTCGTATTAAAACTCGTTTTCTCCATAGGAAATTGCGATTTATCTATGAATATAGGGAAAAGGCAAACATAATTGATAAAGGTAAATTTTTGAACGTATGGCCCAAATACTGTGCCTAATACCGGAAGGATTCTCGTTTTCTGTCATTTTCTGGTATAACCAAAGATAGATCCATCGTTCGTCATATTTATGAGACCTTCATTTAGCATTCGTCATTAATAAGTAAGTCGAATTTGTGTCACTGCATTAATCGTTGTCTTCAATCCAGAAACGTTTCTTTATCATCATCGGAAAGGAAACGGTTCGCCTGAAAGGACTAATCGTTTGGTAATAAACGATTTCTCCGCGACGACCTCCATCTTCACCGTCGTCTTTGATGGCTGCCGTCGTTGTATCTACTGTTTACTTATTTTATTATAAAACCTTTTTCCTCTTCTTTAACGACGTGGCGCTCATGTAACAGAATTCTCCTTTGTTCTGTGTATTGTTGCTCTGATCATTGTTTTCTCGCATTGACTACGGTCACGGTCTATAGATATTCATGGTCATCGAGCTTCGGCCATTTTCCATTGTTTCGAGAAGCTAAGGAAAACAAATCGCGCCAGGTGCCGCAGAGATCGCACCAGGACCGACCGTGACCTGCGATAGAGGTTTTTCATTGAAACAGAAAATGAAAGTAAAATTTCTGTCTGTCGGCGCTGCAGGCGTTTTTGGGCCGATTGTACATGCAGCGCCACTTTTCAATAGAGTTCCCGCCCTATTGGGAGCTAGAAACTTTAGCTTCATTTTAACAATGGAGCTCGATGACCATTAGTATCTATAGACCGTGCTACGGTGGAGCATCTACAACGGACGTCACAAATCAATTTTTTTAGGGAATTCGTCACGCTGGTGCATGACTATTCAGTTGTGAGGCTTTCTTTCAAGGGAGGGTTCTAGAAATTAAGGCGTCGACTACTTAGGTCATTTTGCGCCTTTTACATAAGCAGCCCGGGACAAACACAAACATCCATGCTCACGGCGGGAGTCGAACCCACAGCCAGGCGGACTCGAGAACTAGAAAGCCTACGCCCTAGCCCTCTCGTTTCTTTCAAGGAGGTGTTGGCGCTGCGCGTCTTGGCAACAAAGTGTCGTGCGTTGAAGCTGTCTTTTTTTTCCTCTTTGTGTTAGTTCTACCCCCCCCCCCTGTTGCTGCGATGTTGCTATGAGTTTTTTTTTTGTAATTTTTGGAACGAATGATTTGGTCAGATTGTAAAAGTTTCGGCTCAATAACAAACTGTTGTTGTTGATATTGAATACGATCTGAGCCGCTTTGCTGTGGTTTTTTTTGTTTTCGAGAGGAACGCTACCCATGCTGCCGTTTGGAGCGACGATCAAGGAATGTTCTTTTGTCTGCCGGAGCGTGGGAAAGAGCGTCTAAGTTGAGAAATTTGCTGCGTAGAAATACGACATATGGTGAGAACTTTCTAATTTATTTCTCGATAAACTTCCATATTGTACGGTTATCTCATCCCCAGTAAACCTTTGATGAGATCTTGGATTCTTTACACGGAACCGAAACTTTGTGACCCTGCTTAGGATTACAAAGCGCTGTAATGCAACTGTCATATACAAACAGCGGTAGTTTTGAATGGTTCAGGGATTGTGGAACCTGAGGTCCATATTCACAGCTTTGAGAATATAAGTTCCTGGTGTATCCGCCAACTTTATGACTATAGTGTTTTTACACATTTGTTTAAGCGCTTTTATATATATTTTTTGCGAATGATTCCCTGCTTTGTTGCTGTAGACCGAACGCCAGGCTGTGTACATGGGTCTGTAGCTGGAGCGACTTGTTTGAGGTCGGAAATAAGCAGTTTGTAAAATCAAGCTGTCCGCTTACGTGTGTTATTGGAGTTTGCTCTTATTAACGAGTAGAGGCTGCATCGGTGTATGTAGAGTCGTCAAAGCGTCGGTATAGTCATGAGGAAGGGGTTACTACTTTCTCCCCTTTATTCCTAACGTCAGGTGTGCTGTGTCAAAAGACACTTGGGTAGGAATTTTACAAAGGAGAACACGACGCGTTCTTGTGTCTCCTCTACTCGGCTAGTGGCTTAAGAGCAAAGTTCTGGAGGTGACAGTTGACAGTTCTTGTGTTACAAGGGTATTGCTTAATTGTCTGTGGATCGCTCAGTTCCATGTGCCCATGTGCCAGTCATGGCCAAGAATAGTAGCTAAGCAAAAGGTGGAGCTAGTTATTAAATATTAAATGATTTGTTTGTTAGAGTTTAAAGAGTTATATTTATGTTATCCATTTGAATTGAATTAGTGTTCGGGCCCCAAAGTTTGTTTTATTTATATAAATTGTCAATCGTTTTGAATACCATTAAGAAATAAATGTCTGTTTATGTGGATCTATTCGCCTGCTGTTTGATCTAATAACACCCCCCCTCGCAAGTCCAAACAACCCTCATCTGTCGCGCATTGGGAGGTACCTTCTAGCACCACCCCCACCCACGCGTTCAGGGCACAAAACAAAGCGTTTATCTCGCTTCGTAACACTAATCATGGTTAATTTATCACATATTTTTTGCTTCCTAAAAGTTGCAGTTCCTTCAAAAGGCTCGGCAGCAAATTTCAAGAAATTAACGCAGTACATCAAATATAGGGGGTTAATGGTGCATCGATATTGTATAATCTAACTGCTGCAAAATAATGTTTGTTTAAGAATTGCATTGGGCAACTTGGTCAGTGTGGAAGTTAACAGTATTTGAGCGACTTTATCCCAATCGAACGTTATGGCTGCCAGCTTGCAGCGGGTTCCCATTGCTTTCTCGTCTCCTGATTTAAATTTCACAGATTAGATGAACAAGAAAGATGTCCCAAGTTATCGTAGATACTTCTAACACACTTAATGCTCTTATGTTTTCTAGCACGACATCTATGACATTGGTTAGGGCTAGACGATTCATTAGTAACACCAGGAGCCTTAAAATTAGTTTTCATGTGGGCTACAATTATTACTCTTATTCTCGTATCTGTCTTTGCTTCTACGTAATTTGCATCTGTGGTTTGGTGGGTTTGGGGATTTGTCGGGGGTGCGAGTTCAAATTTATTTTATTGATGCTACGGATAACCAACGCAGTGATAGTTCTCCCCTTACATTCACTCACATTCAAACTTGGATGACCGTTGGTTGAGATAACAAGGGATGATTGGCAGAAAGAAAAGTAATCGCTAGTTTGTGCCGCAATAACCATTAACTGAAATTAAGAAATAAATTGCCAAAGAATCCTTCTGAACAGTTAAATAGGTTCGATTTAATGGATAATATTTATTGCAAATAACATAGATACAATGCTTTTTTATTTCATTTTAATCTTAACCCTTTTCAGTCTAACAACTATATAATGAATTAGGTATATATTAATTTTTTTCATAAACTAAAATTTACTTGGTGATTACAATTTTGTAGAACAAATTCAATTCCATTTAAGGCCACAAACTCAGACAACTAATTAATAACAAAATCTTAACAATCAATGTCATATCAATGTGTTAAATGTCTTCAAGGCATAAAACAAAGTTGACATCTCTTCATACAAAAGGGAGCATGATTATTAAACTTCACCTTTGTGAAGGTTACAGTATTGTAAATAAGGATTATCTATTTTAAAACACCTGCTTGAATTCCTTCATGTCCTTAAATATATGACTTACTTGTCTACACATTAAACAAGGCAATATCTGAGCACAAAAGATATTAATTACCCAAACTATAATAGTCAATTCTAATAACCTCACTGAACATATAAATGTTCTAGTTCTGACATTTATCACATAAACATGAAATGGAGGGAAATTGATACAGAGCATAGAATTAAGGTGATTAGACATGTACAGTCGGATGCAAAAAGGTTTTTACCTGCTCCGTAGGAACCGAGCTTACCAGATGTTGATCGGTTGCAAAATCAGGCACGTTTACTGAAAGTCAAGGCAGATTAGACTGGACCTGTCCCTTCAGAATGAAAATAAGGTAGCAGGTATACGCTATTCACGTGCTCAACTATGACTTAAGTCTAAACCTTTTTGCACCGAGTGTACTTCCAAACAATGTGCTAAAGGGAACTTTACAAAAAGGAACAGAATTTAAACACCAACTTTATATAATTAATTGAATTCAGCAAATAAAATATAGTGACTGCCCGTTTTGTAGTCTCAGTGCATCTCACTGCTTAGGCCCTACCGAAAAGTGTCAAGAAAAAAATCTACAATGTCAGAGTTACAGTTACCAAATACAAAGACTCCTTCCAATGTCAGGGTTACTGTTATCCTTAGTTAAAAAAATTTAGAATTGCTATAGTCCCAAAATGAAGAAAAGAAGATTAAGAAACCTTTTAAGTTAAATCAGAAAGTTTAAACTACAGCCCAAGAAGAGTAGATAACTGGCAACTGTAATTCCCTTAGAATTCCCATTTCTATTTTCGACCATATTAAAGCTTTCTTTTAGCTATAAATACAATACAGAACAGCATAGTTAATCACTAGCGGAAATGGGTTTGCCTTGGGTTCGGCCCGCATGTTTCATTCGATGTAACTCACCACTACTAATGTTTTCTTATCTCACTGGCTACCTTAGTCCTTTGGTAAACTTCAATACCAAAGGAAGCATCATAAACAAAATGTTCATCTCTACGCAACTGATGAACTTAGTTGTCCCTAGTTCAATTCGCTGGCTGAGTACAGCAATAAGGAAGTTATGTAGTCATCATCTTATACATCTGGTTAGTAGGTACTAGGCAGGAGCTGAAACCTGGGCAACGTCTGATGCAGAAGTGAAGCTTTTTTCAAGCACCGCCTAATTTATCTTCTTGGTCCAAAAAAAAATTGTCACGTTGCCGGTGAGTAACAATAATCAGGCGTTGTCATACGCATGGATTCATCCGTTAAGTTTTAAAGAAATTTAAACAAAACACAAATTAAAACAATGCTTGATGAAGACAAACAAAACGTAGTGGCATTTAAATAATCAAAATCTGTTTAATAAATATTTTTATTATTAGCAATATTTTTTCTTGCATGGGTTAATTAATGCATCCTTCCGTGTCACAAACGAATTGGCTCACCATGCAGGGAACTCTTCAAATACTGTAATCTATCCATATTCGAAAACATAGAGTTATTATGCACAAGTGCAGAAAATAAGTCAAAATATGAGTTCCATTCTGTATGCTTACGTCGAACATAGGGAGGTTGATTTTTTACGGTTGATAGATGAGAGAGTTACTGCGCTGGTACTGGAAATACGGCCGTCCGACCTATCCTGTGACGACCATGGACCTATCTTTGTAGTTTTGTCTTTAGCTCCACATGCTTCTCCTCGCATTGGAACCGGTGTTCGATTTGTTGATCGAGCTCCTCTCATGAACACTCCCTAGCGATATTGTCCTGAATGCAGTCGAAAGAATCCACTAATTCGTTGAGTCTTTGTATGCGAAGAGTGATCTCTTCTTGTAAATCACGAGCTTGCTCTGGGTGGTTGCTGCCACAAAAATTTCGATTTTTGTCATCATTGCCTGTTTCATACTTCGTTATCGAATGGACATCTTCATGGTGGTAGGAAAGTTCACAAGAGGCAATTACACACGCTGACTGCGCCTATAAATATCCGGCTCGACAGACCAAAATATGTTTACTCGATGATTCGAAATGATAGTCTGGTCGACATGTACAAGAAATTTTATTCTCAAAAAAGAAGCTTAGCAACAACAAAATACATGGAAACAAAGGTTTTGTAACACAGAGAGGTAACAAAGAAACCTGTGCTGATTAAACAATAAAATATGAAATAAGACAAGATTAGCTATTAAATAATATAAAGAGAGAGGTATCGGAAATGTGATAACTCATGTAAACCATGAGCAACACTGAATTTAACGATGGATTAAACAGCAAGTAAACAATGATCAAAACAAAAGCAACTCTCAGATTGAGCATATTTAATGAATGCAGGTTGCCCAGAATCGTCTCTACAGCATACCTCAAGGGGACTCGATTCAAAGCAATATTGGTGAGGTGTCTATATCCTCATCGACCGACTATGCATCATCATGGACGAGTGTGTGGACCTCCTCCACAATTATGTCGTCCTTTAACAAGTCCTTCTTGAGTTGGTGAAATTTTATCAGATCAATTTGACATGGTGTTTCCTCTGATAGGCCGAAGAAATTCAATTCTGGCGAAATAGTTTCTATTGTTGGTGGGTGTGTATCATAACGTCCGTTTCCAAATAAATAGTGTCTATCTTCAACAGTTTCTTATTTCTAGGCTAATTCCTAGAAACAAAAAATAATGGTCAGAAATTAAATAAAGGGAGTCGAGAAGTGATACGGAAACAATTATTGCTTAACGCGTTCGAATGTCTTATTATCGGAGGCTATCCTGTTACAAATCTGAAGCTGGGTAAGCATGTATCTTATACACTGTCATATCAATGAATTATGACCACCCGCTTAGTAATGGGAGTAGCCACCCTTCGCCGCTATAACTGTTGCTAGGCGTCGTGGCATGGACGCAAGAAGTGCGCGATATGTGTCCTATGGTAAGGCAGTCCATTCCGCTTGAAACGCTGTCCACAGACCTTCGAAAGTCATAGGCGGAGGGTCCAGCTGCCGTACATGGCGATCAAGGTGCTCCCACAGATGTTCGATTGGTTTGATATCCGGCGAATTAGCGGGCCAAGGTAACACTCAATCAGAAAGAGACGTGCCTTGTGCCAGGGTGCATTGTCCTGCTGGAACACACCATCACATTGGGGGAACATTGAAAGCTTGTACGGGTGCAGATGGTCCGCTATGATTGACAGATAGCCACAGGCATTCAAATTGCCCTTTAGACGAATCAGTGGACCTAACTGCTCCCAACAGAAGATCCCCCACACAAGCACACTACCCCCACAAGCCTGTTTCCGGCCCACGATAGCCTCCTGCAGTCTCTTTTCATGGTACTCGCGACGCACTCGCCATCGCCCGTCAATCTTATGGAGCAAAAACCTTGACTCGTCGGAGAAGGCGACCTTAGCCCACACGTCGGTGGTCTAATGGCGGTGCTCACGTGCAAAGTCTAGGCATCGTTGCCGATGACCCCTGGTCAACTGGGGGCAGCAACCATTCGTCGACTGTTCAGGGCCATCCGTAGCAGGGTGCGTTCAACGGTAATGTCGGATACACGTCTGTTGGCACCACTGTTGAATCTGGTGGTCAGTTGATGGACTGTGGCTCTCCTGTCACCTTTTACGAGTTGTCGTAGGCGCCGCTCACCCCGTTGGTCGATGGCTCGTGACCCTTTACAGTGATGGCGTTGGTACGCGATTTCTGTCCCTGTTGTCCACTCTTTGTACACCTTCACCTCAGCGGATCATGAACAGTTCACAAATCGCGCCGTTTCGGAGATACCTTGTTGCGATACCTTATTATCATCCCTTTTTGGATGTCCGTTAAATCCGAACGCTTGCCCATCTTGAGGCTCGTGCACCTGCCGTTAGATGCACCAGTTTTAAAGCTTTCTCAGCCTGTTATGCAAATTTTGCAATGTGTAATCGTTGTTGGGGCGAACCGTGCGTGTGCCTTGAAGGGGTGCTAGTCATAATTCATTGATATGACAGTATATAATAACTAGCACAGTCAACCGGCGTTGCCCGGGATAATTACAGGTGTAGGTAAACAGAACAAACCCAAGAAGTTAAATAATATCACAAATTGGTTTTCAGTAATTCTAGAAATTTCCTGCTGTAGACGAAGCTCCCGTTGTTCAGTTGTTACCAACGCCCGGATAATTTATTTGTCTTCTCTGAGCAATTCTCGTTCTTTTCTTCAGTGACATTTCGAAGGATGCCAATTAACATGTAAATCGAACGAACACGATATAGCCTGCTTGTTGGTTTGAAGAATCGAGTTGATATATGCTTTCTTATCGGTTATGTCGTAAACTGACGCCGGAGAACATTTGTTCCAAAACACAGTGCTCAAGGGTTCCAAACCACAAATCGTCTGAACACGTGTTAGGGAGCTGAAGGGAGCCACGTGTTTATCCTCGAGAGTGACTGCTCTATCTATGTTATATTATACTCATTTTCTGCTCATTATTAAAAATTCTATAAAAATGGAATTCTGCGACCTGGGTTCGAACCAGGAACCTCGGCTACCATGGCCGACGCCTCAACCTTGACAACTTGGTTGTCTTTAAGACACCTTGAGACAGCATGGCTGTCCGGGAGTCTGCGACAGCCCAACTGGTAGAGGCGTCGGCCATGACAGTCGAGGTTCCTGGTTCGAACGCAGGTCGCAGAATTTTTCCTTCCATTTTTCGATAGAAAAATCTTTACCTGATGCTTGGTAGGCTTATCTCCAGTTTATAATATTAATTATTAATAAAAATTCTACGTTCAATTCACAAGGCAACAGAACATTTTTTATTGCATCATCTTGAAAATATTGTTGCATCATCTATACATTGGTTTCCAGTGCTGATGCGGAAATATATGGCAACAACAGCTTCGAAGAAAGACTTTTCTTGGGCGGCAGTGTATGTACATCATCCAGATCCTTTGTGTCTGTGTGCTTTGCAATCCCAACAATCTCTTTGGATTATTCATATTTGGTAAACTTTTGTTGCAATTGCACTCTTTTGTCGATGCCTTGAAGCAAAACTTGGCTATTCATCACTTTGTGTGGTCTAGCAGTCTTCGTTTCTTTGGTTGACACGATCACGATTCGCTCACAACTTGCTTGCCACAGCGGTGTGTTGGCGAAACCATTAAGCACAGAGCAAAGAGACTGCTTCCTCTGTTACCTTTCCAGTCTCTCAATAGTCTGCTAACTCTCCATTATCTCCAGTTGTAGGTAAACAGGACAATCTCAAGAAATTAAATGATAACTGAAAAATTGTTTTCAGTATTTCTACAATTTCCTGCTGTAGACGAATAAAACTGTAGATTTGTATTAAATACAAACCCACCCACAAACATTCTTCTTTATATATAGAGAGAAGAGATAGAGATGGCGGAACTAGTCGAGCGTTCCTCAAAGCCCCGACCTACTGGGGGCTCTTTCGCCATTTTGTTCGTCTTCCAATCGAATCAGATATTCACTTATGCCATCCCTTTCAAAGGAGGTTTGGCCCCGTTAAGAAGGAGGACATCCATACGGCGGTGGTGTTTTCTAATCTCCATTTCTTCTTTAAGCAGAATTCTTCCTTTATCACATCTTTTCCACAGGATTTCCATGCATTCCTCTATACATACCATACGATGTTCAGTTCTTATCAGATGGTCTGCGTAGCCGACTTCCCGTCTCCATTCCTCCAGGCCCGGTGGTGTTCCTTGAATCTCTCCCGGAACGATCTGGCCGTCGATTCCACGTAGACCTCCTCTAGGTCCGGACACAGGAGCCTTTATACACCCGCACGTTGGAAAACGTTCGCGTCGTCATCCTTCCGAATCGGGTTAAGAATCCGCTTGGCGTTGTTGGATGTGCGGAACGCCACGCCTGTTCTGTTTCTGGATAAGTCAAGAGACACGATATATATTTGGGCCAGTAAACGTGAAGGTAGCAAAGCCCTTAGGTCTCAGGCTCTTGTCAATTCCTTGGCACGCCCTTCTCTGATTACGTCCTGGAATATGGATTTAGTAACTCTCCTCGGGAACTAGTTCGAATTGGTTCCATTACAAAAGTGGAGAATGGACATCACTTCTTCACGTTTCCTGAGTGCGTGTCCAATGATGGCGAAGTGTTTGTATAATGGGGCTTGTCATCTTTCTTCTGGAATGATGTCATATGTTCTTTAAACGAACAGCGAAGTTACGGGTTATTTTTCACAAACTCCACAGTCTAGGCGATATACACCGGAACGGGAACAGATGTTGGTATTGGTATGGGCGAAAGGGTTTAATGTACGGAAACAGGGGTGGAAGAAAGAAAGGAGATGTGGGAAATAATTTTTTAATTTCTTATCCACATCGTGTCTGTTAATTCTTCTCGATAGGTTTCTTGTTTTATTCACTTGTCTTAGTGAATTAATCTTGTTAGTTGGTTGGTTTTATTGGTATTAACATCCATTTCAACTGAAGAAAGGAAATTAGTTAGGCGGGAGAAATGGGGGCCAAGGAAAAGTACAGAGACCCATTTCTTGGGCGGAAATGAGACTGGAGACTTAGGGTTGAGGAGGGCGAGTTTTCTGGGATTTAATAGACGGGAAAAGGTGGAGGGAGAAAAACCATTCTCAGAGGCATTGCGGAATTCAGAGGAACGAGAAGAAGGATTGAGGGGTAGCTTGAGAGCGCATCTATGAGAAGCGGAGGGAAGCAAGTTTATGAGTAGAAGGGTATGACGAAGAATTGTGGATTGGGTTAGAAAATGTGGTATGTTTATGGTCAACAGAGAAGGAGAACTGACGGGGTCATTAGTGATGATAATGTCGAGGAAATGGATAGACTAGTTGACTTCGGTTTCGGATGTGAACTGGATATGGAGGGAGAAGGAATTAAAAATGGTAGAGATTGTAGCAGAGGAGGTAATGCGGGAATCAAATTGTATGAGGATTTCGTCAACGTAACGGTGGTAAGAGATGATAGTGTTTTTAGAAAGGATGGGGGGAAACGAAGGTAAAATCTAGGTGTTGGATATAGACTTCAGAGAGGAAGCTGCTGAAGGGGGAAGCCCAGTCCTAGGCCGGAGGGTTGAGAGTAGAAGGAATTATTAAATGTGAAGTAGTTTTGATTAGATATGACAGAGAGGACAGCGAGGAGGTCGATGGAGTCAGGAACAGGGAAGGAAGACGAACAAAGAAGGCGTTCAAGAATGGAAAAAGTGTCTGGGACGGGGACATTAGTGTACAGGTTAGGAATGTCGAGTGAGATAAGGCAGTGAAATTCATTATTACAGAAGGAGGAAAGATTATCAGCGAGAGTAAAGGATTCTGTTAGGTAAGATATTATGGTTGAAGAGGAGAAAGGAGAGAGATTTGGCAACAACATGGGCAGGGGCTGGAGAATAGTTAACAACAGGGGTTATAAGGGCATTAAGTGTAAAAGGGTGGGAGTGTTTAAAACAGGGGGATTTGTTAATAACTGAAACAGTTGCTCTATGGTATTTAGGGGTGGGATCGGAAGTCAGCAGGACGAAATTGTTGGAGAAAAGGAAATCACAGATCTTGCAGATGTAAACAGAGGCATACAGGATTACAGAAAGTTTCCTTTGTCAGCTTTGAGAGTCAATGCATTGGCTTCAGAAAGTTTCTTTCTTATGGATATGGCGGCGGTAGAATCGGTGATTTGCTGACGGGGGAAGGAGGAGGCTTTAGCGTCATGGTAAGATTTCCTAGTGAGATGGCCAGCGATGGCGCGAGCTGGAGGGCGATCTATAGGAGGTAGGAACGAAATAGCCCGTTCGGTGTCTGAGATGATGAAATGGAGGTCAACTTGGTTGGGCTTCTGGTAGATGATGTGCTTTAAACCTTTGTCCAGGAGATGCACTTAATCATCGGAGAAACAGATTGAGGTGAGGTTAACAACATTCGTGTGAAAGTTGAAATCCTGTAAAAAACAAAACTTATTTTTGCTACAGCTTAATATATGTTTCGCGATTATACCACTAGAGGGAGTACCCATAACTCATATTGTATGAAGATTTGATAGGTTGTGAATAAGTGTCCAGTTTTCTAATTTCTCCGTTTTTTGGAAATAACAATAACGACAGAGACAATATTATAAAGAAATCTCAGACAGCCGTTGTATGTATGATGTTTGACAATTATTTTATGTATCAAGGATTCTCTGGTGACCCCCAGTTTATTGCCAAAATATATTTAAAATAAAGTCCTCTACCACCCCTAAACGTTTGTGCATACCCTGTTCGGGAAATGTAGGATAAGAAGTACCTAGCGTGATCCTCTGAATGATGACAAAGTGTCAAATCAATTAGAGGCGACAGGGAAAAGACAGAAGAAGCGCAATGATTTAATAAAAGATAAGGCAGGAGATCGGGTGTCTTCTTCGCAATCACTCTCCCCCGTCGCAACGAATAATCCGGTCGGAAGATCATTGGAAGAAAATAGGAAGAGACAACCAATGAAAAAAGAGAAAGAGAGACGGCAAGAGAAACGCGAGGCGTCGCTGTTGAAAGAGAAAAAGAGACAGAAGGGAATGTGGAGGGAAGTCGTTAAGACACAGGAAGATCTCCGGGCGAAGACTCGTGGATATTGGCAAGGAAATACGCCCGACTCTAAGAAGAAAAGGAAGAGAGAAGTAAGTGCTATCTGTCCAGCGAGTTATATTCTCCGGCGAGTCAAGGAGCCCGAAAACTAGGACGGTTAGCTCTTCGTACGGGTACCACGCCAATAGGAAATGTCCTCTTTATTGATGATACAAGCGGATGGAAGCAGGCATAGGATCAATGAGTAATACGAAGCGACGGTCAGAAAAAGGCAGTCCAGCGGGATTCCTTCGTTTAGCGGGAAAGTACGACGATACCTACCTTATCACACTCGAATCGTTTACAATTCCTCGCCCACGTATAGGAGCAATTCCCAAGAAGACGGCAAATCAGCGTTGGAGGCCGGAGCAAATTTTCTGTCTAAGGAAACAGCATTTAAAGGTGGTTTCCCAAGTTACGTGGCCATGGGGCTCCTCAAGCTTTGCTTACCGTAGATAAGTTAGCCAATTCTACTCCGGTTTCGCTCACCTGTTTGTGGGAAGATTTTAACGCATCCTCATCAATAAACGGTATTCTATTGTACCCTCCAAGTGCTGCGGATTCACCGACAAAGAAGAATAAAATTATTAAGATTTAAAAAAGAAAGATAAGTTTGTGTAAAGTGCATTGACAATATTTGAGTGGAGGCCTAATATTAATTTTGCCTTAGACTTTCTGTAACTTAAATTATTTGGCATGAAACTTTGTTGTCAAAGCCTGTCACTCCGTTGTGAAGTTAACAGATTTATTTATTTATTTACCTGCGTTAATCACAAGTAAATAACAAAATTAATTAAAGTTCATTAATTTATCCACACTGCCTGATTTGTTCTCACACTAATCACTTTTTCATATTGAATTAATCAAATATACGTGATACAAAGTTAAAGTTCTTTGTGCAAAATTATCAAAACTCAAATTTTTAAGGGTCTAAATGTCACGCGAAGTTTGCTAAACATCTGGCGGAACATGTCATTTAATCTCAACAATTGCCGCCGTTTTTTGTGGCATAGCGCAGTTGTGATAAGTTTATCCTTATGTGATAAGTTCAGAAATGACGAAACGACCCTAAATTTTTTTAGACCCTAAATTTTGGGATTTTTTATAGAACCAGGGACATTTTGCTTAGACTGATGCATGGAATCACACCATGTATTGCAATAATTATCATTCTACATTTTCCGAACACCATGTATAACAATAACCAATCAGGTTAATTTTACATAGGATATATAAGTTCGTATTCGCAGCCAGATGGCGAAGGGCTTTGTTAATGTTTCTCCCTAATTACTAATTACCTATGGATTTTTGGTCCCACAAATATTTTTATTTACTTTAAGCTGTTTGTTTGTTTCAAGCTTGAATATTTACTTTAAACTGTTTGTTTGTTTCAAGGTTCTCAGTTTGTTTTTTGTTTTTTCAATAATTTTTGTCTCCCTTTCTCTCAATGTTTGGCATTTTACATACCTATCTCCTCCCGTGGCTCTTAGCGCATTTTCTAAACTCAAATTATAGTTTTAAAATTACGTATTTTAAATTTTCCCAACTGAATGTTTTAGATTTTGTTTATTAAAAGGTTCGAAGGCGACTACTCGTTCATTTTACGGGGCTTATAAGCAGCTTTACAGGGAGTCAGGGTGGCCTACAAGTTCGTATTTGCGACCAGGTGGCGAAAGTTTTCTCAGGTCTGCTTTGGGCCTAATTGAAGTCGTAAAGTTTTCTCATTCCCTTGTTTAATGTTTACTGTGTCATTTCCAGGCATTTTTGCCTGGATTGCTCTCAGTGTTCTTAACCCTTGTTTCACGTCTTATTCGACGTGAAAATCCCCTGCCTTTCTCCTCTCCCAGAACAGGAGTCCCTTTGGGCTTGTGCTAAGAGCTGTGGTTCACAGTCAATGCTGTTCATCTGTTGCCCAGTACTCTTCCCAGTGAGGGTACCTGGATTTTTTTCCAGCTTTTTCACATTGTTCCCTGCTGGCATTACATTCGTGTTTGAATGTTGACTGACATTTTTTTTTCCTTCCCAAAAAGTTAATTTTCAACAATTTTAAATTTTCGACAACCCGTTTTTCGTCTCAATCCTCCAGATTATCCTCCTGTTCAAATATAAGATCAATTATCAGTTTAAAATTTTCAGTAGGTGTCTCCCAATCCCTTTTGTGTTCAGATGGTTGTTTTTCCAGAATCTTCCACAGTTTTTTATAACAAATTACCCAGGTATTGTTTGACGGCTACATTTTTTATAACAAATTCAAAACGTCCAAAAATATTTTAATACACATTTAAAATGTTCAAAAATTTTTAAATACAAAATGAAAATGTCAAAATATTCTACTGTATTAGTTTAAAGTATTTCGCGAATATCCTCCCAATTATCGGATTAAATAATTCAAATACAAGTTCAATTATCGGATTAAAAAATTCATTAGGTGTCTCCCAATCACTTTTGTGTTCAGATGGCTGTTCTTCCAGAATCTTCCACAATTTTTTTTATAACAAATTACCCAGGTATTTGTTGATGCCTACATTTTTTATAACAAATTCATAACGTCCAAAAAATTTTTAGCACTAATTAAATACGTGAAGTTTAATACAAATTCAAAATCGTCACAATTTTTTAAATAGAAATTCAGAATGTTCAAAAAACTTTTTAATACAAAATCAAAATATCAATATATTCTGTTGTATTAATTTGTACTTTTCGTTTTAACATGCATTTTACCACATGTAATTATTTATGAGGTGCGTCTATTGTTTCGTTTTCCATGGAAAAAAGGGGTCTTTTAAATGACGTCAACACTGTCTATGATGGGCCCATTAAATCTTGGTTACTTGTTCTTCTGGAGGCGGTAACAACTGTTCTACTCTGTCATTGGTTAATAATACGATAATTTGTGTAAATTGCTTCAAAGGAAGTTTTTAGTCTCATTTTCTTACACGATATACGAGTTTCTCCACAGCTTCTCTTCAAGCCGGAGTTCTTCTGTCTACTTAAAACTTCAACGCTTTTTTTTTCAACGTTTGTTAACAACAATTTACAAGTGAGCTTTATATAGTATTTATGTTAATATTGTAGGGTTCCTGGGGATAATATTCATAGAAATGGTCGAGTAATTTATTATAATTATGTTAGGTAAAAGACTGCGCCAGTGAATTATACTATTCACAAAGTTTATGATAATTTAGGGTTTATCCCACTTACATAAAGATACCTCCGCTTAAACAGGCCCGGCCTAGAGGAAAGAATAGGCACTTAGACTGACTTAACAATTTAACATATAATGTTTATTCAATGTTCAACAAATATATATAAAACAATATTGTATGGAAGATAGTGCAAATGATAAAGATAATTTAAGATATGAATTTCAACTTGGTCAAGCTCCAATTAAGATTCAAATTAAATAATACAGTTTGTAATTAAGAAATGACTTGTGGCAATTTGACTAATTATTCGTTTCGATGAGTGATCAGAATTCCAAATAATAACTTAGTAATTAAATTATGTGGCATACAACAGAATGACTATCAATTAAGGGTTCTTTAGACTAAGCTTATAAGACAATGATCAGAAGTTCTTGATATAACAATAATGATATATTAGCAATAGCAATATGTAAATTAGGTATGAATGTAATTCTCAATTATTCGATTATACAATTTATATGTCAAGGAAATTCGGGTTATACTGACTTTAGAATTACACAGTGATAACAATGTTCAACAGGAACTCTAATCTGTAAATAGTTCTATTTCTCTCGGAATGTAAATTACAATTATGGCTTAATAGCTCCGAAATAATAATGAATGTAAACTACTGACTGAGCAATCTGCTATATTGCTACTGAATAAAGATCTGAACGTAAGACTTTAATAAATACAACTAAACAATTAACTGGATAAAATACGGAATTTAGATCAAGGCTTTAGTGATTAAAATAATTTGAGTCATGAATAATGATTAACGAATAATGTCTGGAAAGTGTGATTAATGATTAATGAATAACGATTAAATTCATTGAATAATACCAAGGCTTTAGTGATTAAAATTATTTGAGTCATGAATAATGATTAACGAATAATTTGTGTAAAATGTGATTAATGATCAATGAATAATGATTAATTTCCTTATTCATTGAATAATAAAAATAATAAAAATGATGACTCTTAAATTTCCTCCACTCTGATTAACAATTCGAGTAATGAATAAATCCCCCAAATAATTACTGAATCACATTTTAAATTTTAAGGGGAAACAATTTAAATTTTAAGTAATGTTAGCAATGACAATCAGCTATTTGAATTATTATTATAATTTATAAATTTTATATGCATTTATTATGAATTGCTCCAAAAAATTGGGATTTTTTTCTATTATAATTGTATGTATTATAATAGCTGATTGTCATTGCTAACATTCCTATTTTGTTATAATGGTTTCTTCTTAACATTTAAATTGTGATTCAGTAGGTATTTTGGGGATTTATTCATTAGTCGAATTGTTAGAGTGGAGGATATGTAAGAGTCATCAATCAGTTGTATTATTCAGTGAAATTAATCGTTATTCATTTAGCATTAACCACGCTTTCCACAAATTATTCGTTAATCATTATTCATGACTCAGATAAATTTAATCACTAAAGCCTTGATATAAAACCGGAGCCTACATTATGCCTACTAATGGTCAAGCTTGTGGACGACAAAACTGGACTTGATCATGGCCTCAGGCACGACTAAGTTGTGTTCAATTTTGACCGGTGGCACATTCTTTGAAATCATCGAGATCACTGAAAGATCCGTGAGGGCAAAATGTGTCGTTTGTTCAAAAGAAGTGAAAGGGTCCTCTAAGCAGTCTTCAAACTTTCTCCGTCATTTGCGGGTAAGGTTAAATTTCTTTTAGAGTGATACTGATTGTAAAATTTAAATTAAATATTCATAACTTGGTTTCATTGATCAAACCATAGGAGACCGATGATAATGACCACAAGCAAAAATTAATGGAATACAAAGCTGTACCTACACAACGAGGAAAGAAGAGAGTGGCAGCATGTAGGCCTACCGCGGAGACCCCTTCTACTTCGACACAGCAAGGCTTGCCATACAAAATGACGCGAATCGACGAAGAGAATCGAAGACGAAATGACCTCATCGTAAATTACGTGATTGATGCAATGGCTCCATTGTGTACTGTTCGACGGAAATCTTTTCGTCATTTGGTCAATGGTTTGATGACGCGACATCCAGAAGCTCCGATACTGTCTTACGAAACGCTGCGTGAAATTATCGGCAATAGGTAAATAAAAAAAAAATCACTACAAACTTTTCATATCTTTTATACATATTTTCGGCTAACTTTTTTTTATTCTGGGCATTCAGAGTCCAAGATTTTGTGATCAAAACAAAGAACATTGTGAAAGTAAACGCATTCTTCTGCATAACCACCGATGCCTGGACTGGAGGAGGACGAAGTTTCTTGGGTGCTACTTTACACTGGATTCAGCCTAACTTGGAAGATGTATTTGTTCGACAGTCGCTAGTCATAGCGCTAACTAGGTTTAGTGGGACTCACAGCTTCGACAGAGTCAAGGATTTGCTGCTTAGTGTGATGGGCCGCTACGACATTCCGAAGGAGAAAGTTGTAGGAGTGGTTACGGACGGAGGTTCAAACTTTTGTAAGGCATTCAGAGAATATGGATGTGAGTATGTAGACTTTATGCCTACCAAATCTACTAACGAGGATGATCCTGAGGATACAAACAAAGAAGATGTTGAGGCCATCGACTTGGAATTAGATGACAAGGACTTCGACAGAAACTGCTTGCCGCCTCACTTTCGTTGTACTGCCCACACCCTAAACCGGATTGTTACTGGAGACCTTGGAAAATTACTGAATAATCGAAGTCAGGCGGGTGACTTAAAAAGCGCTCTGGAAGCTGCCTCCGATTTGTGGAAATTATGCTCTTATCCAAAGAAGAACGAAGTTGTGAAGGCGATTTGTGGTAAGAGCTTTGTGAAGCCCAACGACACACGCTGGAATTCATTATATGACGCTGTTAAATCAGTACTGGAACAAGAGAGACATTTACCAAACCTTCGAGACGAGTTTCCAGGAATCAAAGTACTTACACCGTTACATTTAGACATTTTAAAGGAATACGTTGACCTGTTATCACCGCTGGCTTTCGCTCTGGATATTCTGCAAGGGGATAATGTGTTTCTCGGTGACTTCCTACCAACAGCTGTAAAACTCGTAGAGCGAATTCAAGAAAAGCCTGTCATTATGATTCCTGTGATTAAGGACGTAATCCTTCAGGGCCTGAGAAGGCGTTTCGAGAAAGAGCTGAAACTGGATGCATCAGTGAAGAAATATATTATCGGAGCCGTAATCCATCCTGCCCACAAGTTACGCTGGTTACCTGACCACAAAAAGAAGATGGCCAAAAAGATGCTGCTTGAAGCGATGAAAGCTGAAGCAGAAGAAATGCGAGCTAGGACAGATGATGAAAATAATAGGCCAACCGCTGATGCTTCGACTAGTTCTTTCTCATCAGCAGCAGGTGCAAGACAGAAGTTTTACGATTACAAGTGTTCGGAACTTACAATTTCCGACGATGCCAGCTTAAAAACTGAGATGTATGCTTATCTCTCTGATAACATGCATACCCTACAAAGTCTACAGAAGTACAAAATAGTAAAAAACGTATTTCTTCGCTACAACACCCTAATGCCATCCCAAGCTTCATCCGAACGCTTGTTTTCGTACGGGAAGCACATTTTAACTCCAGAACGACAGTCAATGCTGGATGCGACGGTTGAAAGCTATGCGTTGCTTAAATGTAATGATCATCAAATAAAACTTGATTAAGATAGTCTTTTTTTTTTTTTTTGGAAGAAGCATTCAATTAGCGCTCTATTGTTGCTTGTTTAGGCCTAGTAATTAGTCCCGTTTTTCTTGCTTGAAAAGTGAATAACTTTTTATAAAAAAAAAAGCTTAGGCTTTAGTGATTGATAATTATTTGAGTTCATGATTAGTGGTTAATTTTATTGATTAATATTAGGCCTAATGATTAACATATTACCGTAATCACTGACTTTTAAATTCCATCAACTTTCATTAACAAATTACGAATTCATAATTCGATTAATTCATTAGTAATGAATAATTCCTCAAAATGATTAATAAGGTAGATCTTGAAAAAATAAGTTGAACAAAAGGTCCTAACGAAGATTGCTGCTTAATTATAATAGCCAACAGAGTCGATTATAATTAAAATATGATAATACACCCCTATTTTATAGAATAGTTAATAATAAATGCATATTTTTCGAGGTCTATAATAATTAGTAACTATTAAAAATTGGATTCAAGTCGGAAAGAATCAGACGGCAATAATAACGAATACGCTATTCAGTAGAAGCCAAATCTTTTCAAGAATTTAATTAGTCAGAGTTGAGGAAATTTAAACTTTAATCAGTAATACTAAAAAAATTAAACATTAATATCAATATTATTCTTTAAAATAATAATGTATATTATCCAATAATTAATCATTATTCATTTATATTATTCAATTATTAATCATTATTCATTATTCGTTTGTATTAATCGATAAAATTAATCATTAATCATTAATCATTTACATTATTGAATAAAATTAATCGTAAATCATTATTCATGATTAAAATAACACTTTTAATCATTAATCTTTATTCATTATTCGTTAATCAATTGCTATATGATTATTAATCTCTAAAGCCTTGATTTAGATTAAGTTAATCAGGGTTCTTTACGTATAATATGACTGTTCTAAGTTACGTTATAATTGTCCTTCCCACTGTTTGATAGAATAATTCCTTCCCAAAATATGAATGTAATATATAAAAATAGAAAGAATGAAATCATGTGAGAAATTAAAGAATTGGCCATTGAGACATTAAATTGGAAATGGGCTGTACCGTGTTTTCTCAATCTGTCCGCTCTTGGATCTCTCTCGTCCTCTCGGCTACCACAGCTTGGCGGGAGGGGGGTCGTCCTCGTCCAACGGAGTGGCTCACAGGAAGATCGTCTCTGGCTTCTTGTACTGGATCTGGGTACTCCACGGGGCTCGGTACACATTCTTGCAACATCCCTCGCAAACCATGAAATTACTGTAATTGATGACGCTGGTTCTCAGCTCGATAGAAACTCTTCAAAAACACCTCGATAACGCGAGCTAACTAACATTTCAATCTGACGGTTACATTTTCATTAAACTACAACGCAAACTGGATTAATACTAAAATTTAAACTTCCCATCTGGAATCCTAGGATTACCAGATGGAGGCCGAATTAGTATATAAATTTATGAGTCGTTCGCCGCACACTCGGCTACGGGAATCGTTACATTGCTACTGACTAAAAATCTTTCACTTAGCATCTCAGAACTAACAATTTCGATGTTCGATAGCCAATCAAACCTCGGCATCCACGTGATCATTCCTTGTCTCCTTTCTCTCTTCAAGATCCAAAGTTCAATCCTTACATTCATCTTTCTTGCTTTCTATCTGTTCATCCGGTTTCCGATTCACTTGTCCTACACTGCCCATACAATTTCTATCCTTGAATATGATTCTAACGATCAAAACAAGCTGTGTAAATTGACTCTTGCTTTCTCCTTCTGACAAACCTTAAATTGTTGGCTTCTTATTAACAACTCCTTACACCTACGCATAAAAAATATTTAAAACAATTAATACTTTATTTAATCTTTCTCTGCATAAAAACTCTTCTAAACTTTATATAAACTCTTAACTTCTGAATCTAAATAGACAATCCTGAACGCGAATAATAAAACAGCTCATTTGCATAAATAATCTGAATATTCTAATTCTAGCTAATTAATTCTCAAAACCTTACAATATTTTCTAAATTTTCTTTGCCTGATTTCCTCTCTGTCTCTGTTTACCCTACTCATTGTCAGCAATTCAGAGCAACATTCATTCTATATAATGATTCCTTGCTGGTTTTCCATAAATACCTGCATTTTCGTTTTTTCCATTAAGGAGGATACCAATTTGGGCTCAGCTACTACTACTATAACACATGGCGCCAGCCATGCAACTGTAATAGCATCAGCAAACAATATTATCCATTTTTCTCTGGTTGTTATCATTCTATTCATTGTTTGTTTTAATTTATTGGCTATTGGCTCGTTTTTTATATCGGTTTTTGTTGTTTAGCATCGTAAGACATACCATACACTGACAATAATAGAGAGGTCTTACCTATGAAAAAAAAAGAACTTGTTCACCGTCGAGAAGAGTGGCCACGGTCGAGGCAACATCAACCAAGGACGCGAGTGGTTTTTACGGTGGAGATCACCAGGACAAATCAGGCTTTGGAAACCTGATTGATGCGGCGAACCAGTTGGATTTTGAGTAAGAAACAGACGAGACTGCCTGTTCTCAGACCCTGACTACAAGACGAGGTGCGAAAACAAAGTTGGACGCCCAAGTTTAAGTCTAGTAATTATTACTATTATTACTATAACCATTTTATTTTTGGGTATTGCAAAATAACGGTTTCTCACAAGCTCGTCCTCTTCTGCTTTTATAATGTACTACAAAAATTATCCGGAGCGTAGCGCACGATGCGTGTTTACGTTTGAAAATACAGTTATCAGATATGGTTGCTTTAGGCAAGACCTTAAAGGTCTGTCTACAGACATAAACTTTAAATACAGTCTAAATTTCAGAGAAAGAGAATACTGTCGTGAGACTGTTCAAACAAAAGTTGATGCCGTTTTGTCTCAATTGATATGTTCTGATGCAATACACTGTTATGTTGAGGTACGGTTGTTGGAAAAGGTACTCGTCGACAGGCAGATATTAACAACAAATTTCTCCAGTTCGTTGCACCTGAAGGCATCTTCTATGATGAGAATGTTCATTTTGTTTTTTTCCTGCTTCAAATACTGTCACCAAGACTAGCCTGTGTGAGAATACTGGCCACGATCTACACGAAATAGGTGCTTTAAACGGAACCGCATTGAAATTCAAAATTCACTTTTAAAAGGGACTATACCCGATTCCTCGACTAAGATCTGTGATGCAGATCATCTAATTAATCCCATTCCAAACGCACTTTTGATTTTGAGGCATCTTCATGTTAATCCCAGGGAATTTTTTATCGCACCACACCTTTTCGCAGAGGAAGAAGAAGCTGTGCTTTATAAATTTTTACCTTAATGCGCCTAACTTTTTCACTTTTTTCCGAATCAAACAGGGGCGACTCTGGGTTGTTTAATTTAATTTTTGGGTGTTTAAGTTGTTCTTTTCATTTTCCCTAACTTTTAGTTTAATGAACGGCTTCGAAACTGAATGTGGCTGTACTTGAAAAGCAGTCCGACAGTGTTTTGTATTTTGTCCATCCAGGCCCGTTCTTAGGTGTTATGCGGCCCTACGCGGGGGGTCCGGGTGGGCCCCTCCGGCGGGGGGGTCCAGGGGGGGGCCCCCCCCCCCCTGGAAGCTCTGCGAAAATGCGTGGAAATTAGACCAAGGAGACGTTTTCCTGTTATGTTACGAATTCAACTCAGGATGATAAATTTCAGGATGAGGAAGGTAACGTGAGTGACACAGACGGCTGCAGTGCCAATTAAAAAAAAAACCGGGGGATCGAGGGCGCCTCACGGGGGCCCCCTCACGTTCGGGGCCCTACGCGGATGCGTAGTCAGCGTATGCCTAAGAACGGGCCTGCTCTATCTCGTGAGACAGGAGAACAGCAGTAACCGTCTGCTTTAAAACCACAGAGTTTCGACCGGTGCTGGAATTCTTTTTAGTGATCTCTATGCAGCCTGTCGAACTGAAGTACCCCGATACTCCCAAAACAACGATTTGTTCGATGGGAACGAGGGTAATCGATGTTAACCAGTTTGCCAGAGTCACTATGAACTGCATTTTTCATAAGGGTTATGTTCGTGTTTTTGTATACAAAAATTGAACTTCATTTCACCAACGATCACTCTCCCTAACCCTGAACGAAGTCGTTAGTATTTTAAGGGTTTACCCATTGTTGTTTAACAAACGTTCTTTCATTGGTCAACTTTGTTTTAACATTTATTTATGTACTAATTTTCTGTTTTTTAAATTTTTTTACCGTTAAATAAGTTGCAAATAAAATGTAAATTTTTCTAATTAAACGTTTGCAAACGTTGTCTGTTAAGCTTTATATCAATTTCAATTCATTGATGATGATACTGTTCTTTTTTCATTCTTTGTGGGTACATCAGGCTTCTTTTCTAGTTCACTGTATTTCCTTTGGAATATGATTATGAAGGGTGAGATTATGGAAGCTACGCTTTAAGTTCCACACGAATACCGATACACTACACTGTTCGATTGTCGATTGTCTAGTGTATATCTTTGATAAAGCCTGGAATAAATGGCGAAACTATGTTCTCATTTTATTGCATTGTAAAGTCTTTACCAATTTCATTGTAAGAAGAAGTTGATACAGGTGTTCGGTCCAAAATTAAATATTTGCAGAAAGCTCCTTATCGTTTTGTTTATTTTGAGAGCAACTGAAATTCAACTTATTCTATCGGCGATATCTTTCTGAATTTTCAAGATATTTGCTTGGGCTTTTTATAAGAGTAGCTCTATACATTTGGCTAATAAATTATACAAAAGACATTTTGGTAATGCTTGAGCATGCGCATTTACGCATTATTTAGTAAAAATCCTATTTCATCGAATATTTAATAGTATTTTTCATAAAAAGAAGGCCAACGAAACGAACCAATCAGAATTGGCTGCTTATCGCTTAGTTATTCCGTTCATTGCTCCTAGCGCTCGCGCTTCATAGCTACACACATTTCAATAAATTTTCTTTTACATAGAGTAGAGTAAATATTTGTAAACTCTTTTTAAGTTGTTTACTTAAAAATATCTCGATGTGAAAGTTTACGAGCATTAAGAACTAGCTCTCTCTAACTTCAGGAGAAAGTAATGAATCAACAGTACTTGCATCTGATTGGTTTTCACTCTGACTCGAACAAAGGTCAACGGATTTCTATGAAAAATACTATAGGTGATATGCCCGGCATTGCTCGGACTATTTGTTTGATGAAATTTTGCAATATCTGAATTTGATACGAATAAGAACACATGAAAAATCCATAGAGTTAATAAAGTAAATATTCACTTTGGAAAAACGAAAAGAATTTTTTAAATGCTGGCACTGGAATTTTGTGTCCGATTGAGTTTGCTCAGGAAAATTCGACATTACATCCTTAACATTTTAGAACATCAATGAAAGGCTATGATAATTGAATTATTCCTGTCTATATTAAAAAAATTCATAAATGGATTGAGAAAGTTCAGGAACTCTGTTTACAGCCTCATCAACATCCCTCGTCAACATGTAACTGTTTCAATAGGTTTGGTTTGGTTTGTTTGGTATTGACGTCCTTTTCAACTGCCATGGTCATTTCAGATGGCGTTATAGGGGCAGCAAATTTTGACGACATATGGGACCAACGGCAAACGACATATGGGACCAACGGCTTTGCTTCCCTTCCGAAGGAAGTGCGTGATCTCAGGATTTCCCCCCTGAAAAAATCCTCGTCGTCCTCGGCCGGGGTCGAACCCGCGTTCTCGGGCATCAGAGGCGATCACGCAACCCCTGAGCCACCGAGGCCGATCTGTTTCAATAGAGTTGTATTCAGTCAGAGAGTCTGGAATCATGTCTTGGATGTGGTTGTTCATATTAACAGTATTGGTTTTAGCAGCAAGAATTGCCCTCTCACACAATCGCTTGAGATCTTTATAATTTTTTAATATGGTTAGATAAACATTTTCTATAACTTCTTACTACATTATAAAAGCAATATGAAAAATTATGGTGGTGTTTATATACTCCCTGGTCAACCTTTTAATACTCCATAGCTTTGTTTCTTGTGTCGACCAAGTATTGTACAATTATCAAAATGATACACGTTTTTTACTTCTTGGTGACTTTAATCTGCCCAATACCGACTGGAATAATCCTGATATTGTTTCGGTACCCTCCTCATCACTGGCCTTATTGAATATGATCACCTATTATAATCTTCATCAAGTAAACAAAGTCAAAAATAGAAGAGATGTCTTACTCGATTTGATCTTTTCTTCTCTGAGCGAAATTGTTGTTCAGGAAGATATTGAGCCTATTGTAATTGCTGATCCGCAATTACCAGCACTTTCTTTTCTCTTCCCTACGAGATGTATACATAATGGAAAAGCGCAGGTTAATACTCCCAATTTTCGTTATTGTAGACTTGATAATATTTTTTCGGGTTTGGCTATGCTTGATTGGGTGAATGGGAACTGGAATTTGGATGTTAATGACCTTTTTACTATGTTTAGAGAGATTATCTTACGCCATAGTCCAAGTAGGAAAACTGGTAACGACAATTTCCCTTATTGGATTTCCTCATCGCTCAAAGCGCTTATAATTAAAAAAGATATTTTGCATAAGCAATATAAGCAATCACTACGTTCATCTGATTACCTCATGTTTGTTTCCATCCGTAGATGCTGGCCTCACTAGGCAGTGTATTAAAGATTATACTTCCCGAATCCAGGAATCTCTTCCAAATAATCCTAAGTCATTTTGGAGTTCATTCGTAACTGCCAACGCTCTTCAGTACTACCATTATATTTAAGGTCAACGATGCATCAGTAAGTGATCCTAAAGCTATATGTGAATTATTTGCACGACATTTTTGCCTCTGTATTCACTGGGAATGATACGACTAATTCCGCAAATGACAACCCTAATCATTTGATCACTAAGGAGGATACCTCCTTTCCCTTATCATCTTGTCACGTTCCTTTGAAAAGTTATATAAGACCCTTTATAAGTTAAACCTTTATAAAGGTTGTGGCACGCATGTATTTCCCCCAGTGTTTTAAAATATTGTGCTACTCACTGATGAAGGAAATTTGGTTTCCGAAATGTACATCTGAGTCAATAAAAATTCTCATGTGGATTAGTGTTTTCACTGTTTCTTGAATTAGTACACTGGTGTCCACGGTTTCTGGCTTTTATTGTTTAATTGTGCTACTTTTTTATACTATCCTGTTTGATTAATTTATCCTTCCAATATGGATGTTTCCCTGACATTCTGAAGAATAGTTATGTTGTACCCATTCATAAATCTGGTTCATTAGCCAGTTTCTGTAATTATCGACCAGTTATCATCCAGAATGTTTTAACAAAGGTTATTGAGAAACTGCTGTTATCTAAAATTGGTAATCTATTTACCAGACTATCTACTTCTTCCAACATGGACTTATGTACGGTTGAATTACTGTAACGAACTTACGTTTCATTTCAAACCCACGTAATATCTGCCTTTAAAAATCATCGACAAATTGACGCTATATATCTGGATTTCACAAAGGCCTTTGATAGAGTAGATCACTCCATATTCTGAACACATTAGAATCTTATGGGATCACTGGTTCATTATTAGCATGGTTTCACAGAATTCGAATGACATCTCGAAATCCGATGACGTCGTCGTTCGCTTTCACTCTCGAATCTTCTACAATTCGAATCGGAAGGCAAGACGACATAGCCGACGCGGTCGTCCTCATAAGCACGGGGAAACCAATGAGAGGAAAGAGCGGCTATTTAATCGAGAGACGAGATCGAGACCCGGGAGAGAAGGAAAGGAAGATGGTTCGAGAAGCTCATCGCAGGAAGGCAGATTGACGAGCAAAGAGCTATGGACTATAGAAAAGCTCAGAGGAGTAAACGAACGAGAGCTCCCGCCGTCAGCGAGCGATGCGCCGGGTTCGTCGACGAGAGAGCGAGAGAGCGAGCCGTACGGAGAAGCCATCTCCCCGTCAGAACTGCCAACGTGGCAAGGTGGAGATACCTGCGTGGACCCGTTCCTTCAGCCGTTTGATACGAGACCTCTTCGAACTTTGCAGCGAACTGTGCTTCAATGGACATTTGCTTTAGTAAGTGCATCATTTTCAGTAGGCATAAACGCCCGTTTGATTAAAATAGCCTTTCCTGAACTAATTTATTACGAGCTCCGATATCAAACGAATGTGTGCGGGTTATGGCCGTTCAGCTTATCAGCTTATTTGGAGCGAGAACTAGGCTTTGCATTAGCTCAGCAGCCCCGATACTCGAGACCCAGAAATAGTCTTTATATTCCATAATTCAATTCCAGTATGACGATAGTATTGGAAGTTCCATTCCAGTCTTAACTGAACTTTTAATTGGATTTCTATTATGTTGTAGTGCCTATTACCCAGCCTCGTCCTTTACGACGTGTAACCATATTAGTGACTTTTACCGGACTAGACTATCCCTATATTTCATGTGCTACAATTTCCATATCTTTCCACGGAGCGCAGAGAAGTGTATCTTTACTTCCCGCCATTAAAGAAAGAGTGTCGTCTGTGCAATTCCTGTTTTGACATTCAATTTCTGTGCATTGCTCCGGATAAACATGTGTGTGTGTGTGCGTTTAAAAATTTCTTCACATTATTTATTGAGCGGTTCCCTTCGCATTAAAGAATCGACCTTAGTGCCAATCTATGACTGTGTTTTTGTGCTACGCAGTGAAGCGGTGCATTGTGTTGGATTTATCTTTACTGAAACTTTATAATTATGTTCTATGATAGTCGTCGTAGCTTTGTGCTTAATTTGCTAGGTTAGCAATAAGAGTTATTAGCCTATAAGTCCGTAGGTTAGTTATTTATTTACATTTTATTATCTTACTCATTTATTTTGTTTCAGTAAACGATTATTTACCTTAATCCGCCCACTGGTAACGTTGTGTTGTCTTCCACTGTGCAGTACTACATTTCACCCAGCATTTACACGTTACAGTGGCGGGGCGTGGTAGAAGCGCTTATGAGGTGAGACCACAGGCCTAATTACTCATTAGTGTGTGCATTGTTATACCACAGAAGATTTTTTGTGCGCTTGCAGTGTGTTAAAAAATTTTTTCCCCTTTGTGGTTTTCTTTGTGTAAGAAGAAAAGTGTGTGATACATAGTGTTTCTTCGAAGTGGTGATTTCAGTGGTGTACCGCAGTGTACTAAGTGGTGTTCTCGAAGTGTGCGATTGTTTAATCAAAAAAAATCGACTAGTGATGTGTTAAGCAGTGACGTGTTTTTGTGTTAAAGTGTGATATCGAAAGAACGTGTTACCTCAGTGCAGTGTGTGGTGCTCCGTTTAGTGTTTTTTTTACGCCGAGAGTGGCGGTGCGACATACCGCAGCGGAAGGGGTGACTCCAAAGTTAAGTGTGAGTGTCTGTCGACAAACATGGCAAGAAAGAAAATGTCAGAACAAGAAAGGTTGAATAAACAGGTGTTATGCGGACTGAGCAAAACTCGTTATAAGGCAAACATAGCCCAATTCAACCACTGCTTCGGTACGTTGATCAACCAGGTAACTGCATATCCAGAGGGGAAAAAATACAATTAAACAAAGCAGCGTTTCCTGTACAATTTCGGCCGTTGTTTACTCAATTAAGATCTGAAGAATTTGGAAACGACAATGCAAGAGATGGCATCGTTGTTTTCCCCAGACGATCCAACCCCACAACGGGATGACAAGCACCGTGCAAAAAAGGATCAAATTAAAGGATTCAACGCGGGGACTAGTCTTGTTCCTTTTTCTCGTGGGACAAAAGAATCGCCCGTGACATCTGAAAGGCTAATTCAAGAGAAACCTCCCATGACAGTCACATCCATAGAGCCGGATAAAGGTCCGCTCTGCATGTTCATGAGAACACACTCTCTTGTTTTGATCCCAGGAACCCCCCCCCCCGAATTTTGTTACTAATCATTAGTAATGTATACATACACCCCGTGGATCTTAAGTGGGTGTTCAGGTAAAGTGTCCTTTCCGCTTGTGCGATCTAGCTCAAATTTGATATGTAATTGTCTTTCGTCCTTATAAAGGCCTTTACTTTCAGTTTTATCTTTACTTTCCGTTTTATCTTTACTTAAGTTTTATACTACATTCTACTGACGCGCCTTGTTGGAAAACCCTGCACTGCGGAGCTACCTCCTCCTTACCACGTCTCGCGTCATATGTGCCTTTACAGCACGGTCAAATCGTTCCCCTCTCCTCCAAGCCTGATTGGAGATATCAGCACTGCTTTCTTTATTTTAGTATTAACGAAATTTTGAAATAGTATGAGCCTTGGTATACTAAAATACACATATACACATCATTGACTTAGGATACCAAGAAAAATTATTTACGAAGCGGCAAAACGTACGAAGCGGGAATTTTTCCTATAGCTTTATTGCTAGTTCAAAGTTGTAAAAGTGATTAAGAAGTTTTAAAATTTAATATTAATAAAATATTTATACAGTGTAAGTCAAAAGTCGTAGTACACTCTGTTTTTTCGAAAACCTTGCATGAATTGGGAAATCTGAATATTCCAATACCGTATGGGTGAGGTAGTCTATCTTTTACGGTATGTACCGAACATGGCCGCCATCTTGAAATTGGTCATCTTGGAAAGTCAATTTTTTTAAATGGAAAGGGGGTCGTGTGATATATCAAATAACATCAGCATTTGCTGACAAATTCATTCCTGTAAACAGATCTGAAGTAGCAGATATGGTTCAAAAGTTACAACACATTTTATTTGGAATTATAGGTGGACTGTTCTATAAAGGACAGTCATTTAATGTGTTCAACATGGTGTCCCTCTTGGTCAAGGCACATTTGAAGGCGCTGAATCCAATCGTCATGCACTCGCAGAAGGATTTCCGCAGAAATGCTGGCAGACGCTTCTTCAATGCGTTGCTGGAGATGGTGTATGTTTCTGATTTTCTCTGCATATACGAGTTGCTTTAAATGACCCCCACAGATAAACGTCAAGTGGTGTGAGATCAGGTGAACCGGGTGCCGGTGCTGGAGTATCTAATTCTTGAATGGATGCCATTGATGAGCATGAAGGTTTCGTACGATCGATGACTGGCTGATTCCACATTCTGCTGAAAAACTGCGTGTGCTGCGTTGAGGTTGTCTCGTCAGTAGCACTTATCGGACGGCCACTCCGTGCCTTGTCAACACAATCCCAGTTTCTTGGAATTTCTTAATTAAGCAACTGACAGTGTTGTGTGAAATTGGAGGTCTTTCTGGGTGCCGGTTGTTAAAATCTGCAGTTATGACATGGAAATTCGTTCTCCAGACATCAAAATGACCTCAATTCTCTCCTCCTTGGTCAAATCTATCTTCAATTACCTGCTACAAAATGATACAAAATGCTGCTTCAAATCTGTTTACAGGAATGAAATAGTCAGAAAATGCTGATGTTATTTGATATATCACACGACCCCCTTTCCATTTAAAAAACTTGACTTAGATTTCAAGATGGCCAATTTCAAGATGGCCAATTTCAAGATGGCGGCCATGTTCGGTACATACCGTATAAGATAGACTACCTCACCCATACCTTACTGGAAAATTCAGATTTCCCAATTCTGCAAGGTTTTCGAAAAAAAGGGTGTACTGCCACTTTTGACTCACCCTCTAAAAATATTTTATCAATATTAAATTTTAAAGTTTCTTAATCATAATTAATATCCAAGGGATTATGATGTAGTCGTTTTGTTTGTTTACAATGGAAATGTGGGCAGACGTTTCATGCCCGAAGTTATTGTTACTGTTTTGTCGTCCACAGAATCTGTTCCACGCATTTTCAATTTGCTGAACTGCCAAAGCTAGTCGGATGCCTCGGAGATATTAAATTTAAGAATAATTATCTATGAATGATGTTTTAGAGTTCCACCTTAATTTTCCAGATGACGACCTTACCTTTTGGCCTACCGGGTCGAGACAACACAAAGATAGATCCATACATGAAATTGTCGTGACAATGGGATATTCCTTTTCGGCTGCTGAACGCATTCATCTTAGATGTTCGTCTAATACTTGGTAGAATCGATGTGTTTCCTTCGAAAGCTACTCTTGCCGACTGGCCGCCATTGATTTTCATCGTCCTAGGCTTCATACTTCAAAGTTTTCTGGGTGGTAATTATGACCAGTTTATGGGTGGGTTACCTGTACTAATTTTCCATAATCTCGTTTCCCTCTTCGTCCCCGCCTATCTCCCCGCCGCTACTTTGAACGTAGTTCGACCGCCCTTTCCTTCTGCTGGGTTACCAAAAATCAATGATCGTCTGCTTGAAATACGATCCTACGCCCGCAAATTCAAAAAGCTAAAGGAGTGGTGTACGTTTGCGACCTCTGTCCATCTTCCGGAATTTTTCATAAAATGACGCAATAAGGAGAAGAATTTTACGATGAACTTTCTTAATTCTCAGAGAAAACATTCTTGGATCACAATCTCAACGATAAACCTTGTTACCTGTATAGAGTAAAGGGAATCGCTGTAAGGCAAACGACCGATTGCTCCTTGATCTACTGGTTGGTTGTTTAGGGAGTAAAGGAAATGGGTTGCCACAATTTTTGCAATGGCTAGATTACTCATCTGTAATATCTCCGATGGCATTACGTAAAATTTGATTTAATTGAGTACAAATCAGAAGATGCCAGGAAGGAACTTACCAAGTGGTTTTAAATTTTTTCCCCAACCTGGTTCTTTTCGTTCTCCCCAGGAATAGGAAACCTATGCCTAATGTTGTTCTATTAACGTTGTGGCTCTGTTAAGGGTTTAACGTTGAGTAATTTTTACCCGCTTTATTTTGGGAATTTTCCTTGGAAGATCAATTACAATACCCATTTCCATAAAAGTTGGGGCAATAAGAAAAATGCAAATACAACACGATAGACTAAATATACATTAGCAAAATTAAGATTATAATTGTGCATAAAAGTAAAATATGTACAATTTATAAATGATTATCTCTTTTTTGGTCGTATAGAATTTTTTAATGAAATTGCAATTGGCAACATGCAACATGCATCATTATAGTTGGGACACAAGGAAAAGACCACACAGGAAGCCATAGATGTGATATGAATATTCTCAAAACCTCTGGAGAACATTACGTCATAACTTTTCTTTTTTTAAATACAAACTGCTGCAATGCGGCCAGTCATTTACACGACAACGTGGGTCGAGGCAAGGCAGTGGGGCAACATATGGACAATATAACAAACCAACGATTTAGAAGCAACGTATCTCAACGTGAAATAGCCAGGAAGCTTGGATTTCCGTCATGTACAGGGCGAGTCAAAAAAAAGCCGGCGTGAGGAAAAAAAACTTAGTCCCAGGACAATAGGTTTTGTAGCAATAGGTATATTCAATAATAGGTTTATTCAACAAAACCTATTGTCTTGGGGCTTAGCTCTTTTTCCTAACGCCGGCTTTTTTTGATTCATCCTGTACAGTTCATAATATTACTAAAAGGTACAGGACAAGCGGAAATACCAAGCGGACGAAGACCCATTCTGACTTCTCATGATCTTTGGGGTTTCAGTCGTCACTGCATTAAAAATAAACATTCAACAGTGACAAAAATTGCGAAATGGGCTCGAGGATTCTATCAAAAACCTTTATCGTTGAATACGTTCGTCACTACCTCACAAAATGTAAGTTGAAGCTCTATTATGCAAAACGAAAGGTGTTCGTAAACACACTGCGGAAACATAGGCGCCTGGCGTGGGTACATACCCTTCGGAAATGGACTGACGGCTAGTGGCTATGTTTTGTGGTACGATGAATCTACATGTACGGTTGTTGTTGGCGAAAATCGTAGGCGTATACTTAGGACAAAAGAGGAAAAGCACAATCCTGCCTGTTACCGATGTGCTGTACAGAAGCATGCTTTAGTAATGGCCTGGGGTGCACGAGTGCCAGTGGATTAGGAAAGATAATAGAAGAGGAGGTTAGTCCTTCTGATCGCTTTGTAACCATCGAGAAACATATATCAATTTCTCTGCTATTGCAGTGGGAATTTATTGTCATTCCTGCAGTACGAAAGTTTTCAGCCTTTGTACTGTTCGGGGTCGTCGTTGACGTAACTTCCTCTTTATAATTCGTCATACATTCTCTACTGGGGACAAATCGGGACTGCAGGCAGACCAGTTTAGCACCCGAATTCGTCTATTGTGTAGCCACTGTCCTGGAATGCGAGCAGTGTGGGGTTTAGCATTATCTTGTTGAAATAGAAAGGGGCGGGTTCCAAAAGACGTCACCGAAAAGGAACATATGTCTGCCAAATGCAATTCACCCACTGTCACAACATTTTTGGAGTGTATTGCAACCACCAGTTTGCAAAAAACCTATTATTTATTACTATTAATTACATTTTTGGTTACGAAATGTTTAATACCTACCCAATAAACTATCTTGTTTTGAAATAAAATAAATTAATACGTCAGTGTATCAATATTTTGTCTGTATCGCATGTTTTCATCCTGTCACGACTTTTTTGGAATTGAGGTTTGCAGATCATTGTTTTTTATTATTGATGAATTAACTTAATTTTATTTCTAACTAAATGTTTTGTCCAATTCAAATAAAGTTTGCAACAATACTCATTTACTTATTTTGTTAATAATAAAGTCTGAAGGTCCTTTCCGTTGTGTGTTATCCTATCCTGAAGGTCCTATCTAATTAATGGGTTGTGTTTTAAGTGGGAGTCCTTTTGGGGAATTAACGAGTAAACCATTCCTTTTTGACTAAAGTCATTATTAGAGGTAAGCTAGATAGCTGACGACCTCAATCCTAAGCGATTTCGAGTTTTCTCTCGATCGTTTTGATTTTAGTGCGGTAATGTCGCCTTACCTTCCCCGGACATTTGTGTTCCCGGCAGGGATAGATAAAAGAGCCTTACAGCAGCCAGATATAATTCTAAAAATGATTTTCAGACTCGGGGAGGTCTAAAACTTCGAGATTTATCAAAATCTCGAGGTCAAATTTTTTTTCGATTACGATGCTTTATACAGGGTGATTCAGAAAGGTAGGTCAAGAATGAAATACCTTGTATAGTTTGTAGCGGGGAACAATATTTTTCTTATAAACGTGAGTCCGGAAATGCATCCTTACAGAGATAATGCAACTTGTACGAAGTAGGAATGGATGTGCGTTACCAGGATGGCAATGGTAGGTTCCATGTAAATTAGGATCTAAACATGTAAATTGTTCGTGTTCTCTGTTTTGAAAGAGAGGAAACGAAACATGTTATTCCATTGTCGTACAATGGATCGCTTCACTAATGCGGAGCTGGCGGACATGCATCTCGTCTACGGCGAGGCACAGGGTAATGCTACTGAAGCGGAAAGGATTTACCAACAGCGTTTTCCAGACCGTGATCACTCACATCTTCACCTGCAACGAGGCTCAGGGTCGGCTTTTTGGTTGGTTGGTTTATTGGAATTTTTGGCGTCGACTACTAAGGCCATTTTGCGCCTTTTCACAAGTTATATCTGTACGCAGCCCGGGACAAACACAAACTTCCATGCCGACGGCGGGATTCGAACCCACGACCAGGCGGACTCGAGAACTAGAAAGCCAACGCCTAGCCCTCTCGGTCACCTGGCCGGCATCGGCATTCTGAACACCTACTGTAATGTCATTCCCACCTCGTACAAGTTGCGTTATATCTGTAAGGATGCATTTCCGGACCCATGTTTATTGGAAAAAAATTTTTCCCCGCTACAAACTGTGCATGGTATTTCATTCTTGACCTACCTTTCTGAATCACCCTGTATATACGAGAAATTAAAAAAAAATCAAAAAGTAAAGAAAAACAAAAAAATGCATTTTGAATTTTCTGGAAACTGTTATACATTTACGATTTCTTTTGTAAGGAGTCATTTGGAAATTCTAATTTTATTAAATCACATTAATACAATTGTTAAGTTAGTTTCTCATTTTTATCAGATACAGGAATTTACATTACGGGCCTGAATAATCCATTATGCTAATCATATTGTCCATTGATTTTGTCTTTCTTTATCTCTTATCAGCATTTATATCCTCTTTAAATCATTTATGTTTAACCTGCATAAGTATCCTTTCCTTCCTTATATTGTAGAGTTATCTGAAGTGAACAGGAGCCATTTGGGAGGGATTTCGCCTTTCTTCATCCCAGTGTTTGGTCGTCTTCCCTGTGTAGTTTTTGTTTTAATAAACCAATTTCAAATGTATTTATATTTATTATATTATTTATATTCATTATAAAATAATTTATTTCATAACAAGTTATAAAAAATTACAGTTTTTCATTACTACGTTTTAATTAACTACTATAGACGAGGTGCTACAACTGAATTTTCTGAAAAACGTTCTAATTTTAAAAGAACTTGTACCAGTACACATTAACAAATAACTTAAACAGGAAGTTTCAGAAGACCATTCTATTGTAAGCTTTCTGTATTAATACGGAGGATGCTAAGTAAGAATTTCTGGTGTTCCCGTTGTATCTCCTTGCATTTTTCACTCATCGGTTTGACTTTGCGTGGTGGAGCATTACTCATTACGGTATAAACGACATAGCCATAGATAGTTAAAGAACTGACAAGAACGAGAGCCTCCTTTATCTGAGAGGGTGTAACATCTTTACTTTTCATTCGGACGGATGTGTAAATGACGGATGAGACTCTGCGTCTGATAGCTAATAACTGTCGACCGATAGAAAGCATCGTGGTATAAAACCAAACGTTCTGGAAACTGCAATGAACGAAGAAAAATATGGCTAAATACATAATAAAGAAAATAAATTATGATAATTATCAATATTTTTTACTTCGATAGGATAACAATTGAGAATAGTACAGCGTTTACACAATATCGCTGTTTGAACGATGGGGTATGAGGAAAAACATCTTTTTATCTCTCGTAGCGATCGGGTACGAGGGTCAAAATTAGTCTATGCGAAAGAAGGACGGTCCAATGTAACTTAAATTGCAAATGCTCAATGTGCGATTCCTTAGTAACATGGCACACATTCATTCGGTAGTCCATTTCCTCCCACACATCTGTCAGCATGTCTGCTGTGATTAACTGATTGGCTGCAACAATCCTGTGTCGCAATTGAGGGAGATGGTCCGTAGGGAGACACGTAAACACGATCTTTGACATGTCCCGATAGAAGGAAATCACATGGAGTGAGCTGAAGAAAACGTAGCGGCCACAGTAGGAAAAGTGTACCGTGTCACCAGGAGATTGCACAATGAGCAGTTTCGCATACGTTACATAAACTTGAGCAGAAGATCTTTCATCCATTATAACATTACTTTCATACCCCGTCAATACGAAAAATAAAAAATTGCTCAAACTGCGATATTCTTTTGTGTACGTCCTGTAGGGATAATTCTCTATGCATTCAATTAACTGGTTTCGCAAATACATATCATATACAGGTTGTATCGAAAATGCGTTCTTTGAGGGCGGGTTCCTCACACCAAAACAAGAAACATAGTTTATATAACAAACGCATGTCCGAAAATCCTTACATTTTGAGGTATTAATAAAAGATTACGTTATACCTCACCTGAAAAACTCATAAAAAATGTTCAAAATGTTCTCCGCGTATTTCTACACACGTATGCAGTCTTCAGATAATTGACTGTCGCACTCGTTCAAATACTACCAGACGGTGCCGAATGAAGCGTTGATAAAGCGTCACTGTATTAGGAATGTCGGCTACATAAGCCAATTGTTTTAGGTGGCCCCACAGATAAAATTTCAAAGGATTAAGGTCGGGGAATGTGCAGGCCATGTAAGTGGTCCTCTCATCATATACTTATGCTATGATAGATATTAATTAGCCAGTGCATCTCGAACAATGAGACTAAAATGTGCTGGAGCCCATCATGCATAAAAATCGTACTTCTTATATGCAGGGGCGCATCCTGTAGCAAGTCTGGAATAGTATTCTGAAGAGATTCCCTGTAGACAGCGCCTGTAAGGCGAGCGGGGTGAACATATGAACCTAACATACAATTGAGACCGGGAGATCAAAAACCCACTAACTCCAATGGATTTTGATTGGAGTAGTGTATTTTTGATTTCTTTGATTTTATTTCAGCCAAAACAATCTTAAACCTGAATTGTACCGTGAGGATTTCCATCCGATCCACAAATGTTGACTTTGAAAATTTATTATTCCATCTCTCCCAAAGGTTGCGTCATTTATAAACAAGACTACAGAGAAAAATAACGTATTGGCAGTTGTGCAACAAACCATCGTTAAAGTTCTCCCGTGGTGGGTGATGATACGGACACAGGAGCTGCTCTGATACACCCTCCACACCGTACTAAGAGGTGTGCTCATACATGACCCACTAGATTATAGAAGGCCTGTCCATTCGATAATAAGAAGTGGAGGCAAATAGGTTTCTCTTATATGCCACAATGGCGCTAAAACTCCTCCCTAGCCAAAGCTTCGTTTTCGTTTAACCAAACCTATCGCACACGCTTTCGTTTTGTTAACGACAATAAGATGTTAACAACAATCATGACAATATTTAAAGAACGAACAAAGCGTATTGAATTAGCACCCTTTGAAATATTTCAGAGGGTGCTGATTGAATCAACACCACCTAAAAAGAACGTCTGGGCACTGAAACGTCATACATTAATAAATTAAAAGATTAAATATTATTATAGATAGATTAATTAAAATAATAAATTATAAAAAGAATTATAATAAACCTATAATTATACACAGAAGAATTTTAAGCTAAATTAAATAGCTTCATCGCCTATTCAGAATGCATTATTTTCAATTCTATGGGGAGGAGTTTTAGTGCCACTGTGGCAAAAATAAGAAACTTATTTGCCTCCCATTGTAGATGCTGAAAAGCATCGAATGAACAGGCCTTCTCTAATCTAGTGGGCCATGGCTGATACCTGCAGAATGCGTTCTTCCCGGCCAGACGTACGAGCGACTCTTGGTTTTACTTGATCTGTAGCTTTGGTACTAAGGATCCTGTCTCAGCAACGTGACGATAAACTGCAACAAAGATGGGATGACTCGATGATATTCACGCTACTAAGGACAGACATATCAAAGAATCATACCGGGTGTTTCAAAAATAACCGGTATATTTGAAAAATCAATAAAAACTAAACGGGCAGCGATAGTAATACACCGTGTGTTGCAATATGCTTGGGACAACAGTAAATTTTCAGGCAGACAAACTTTCGAAATTACAAACGGTGTATTTCTATCGCTGCACGTTTAGTTTTTATTGATTTTTCAAATATACCGGTTATTTTTGAAACACCCGGTAACTGCCTGCTCACGAAATGGGTATTCTGCCATAGTTAAACGGAACATCTATTCAGTTAACTCGCTACCACAGAAGCGAAACGTTGAAGATAGATAAACGAAATACAGGGTTTCTCAATTCAGAGGGCTGCAGAGTGCGTTCTATTGGTCCAAATGAAATAAAATTTGAACTACAGATAACTCAAATGATGCACTTGACATTTATTAAATAAAAATTTTTAGTAAAAATATTCACCAATATTCGCTCTAACACAAATGGTATTTTTTTGCATAGTTGGAAAATGTGAAATGCGTTACAGCGCATGCCTATTAGCATTATTCTTGGGATAAAAAGACGGGGGATTCTTCAGGAGCATTAGTTACTGCTTTGCACATCATGCCTATGTTGCCTGAAAAAGCGCTACTGGTAAAATTATTCTATGATTCTGCGGTTAGAGCACATTGTTGCACATGAAGGGGGGCCATCGATCTATATATACTAACCCTGCGGTTAGTATACAGGGTGTAAATTTTAAGTTGACAAAGCAGAATAACTCGAAAAATAAGCTTCACACGAAAAAATGCGTATAATCCAAAGTTGATTATTTTCGAGGGGGCATCTGCTGGTGCTAAAATTAGCCCACCCCCCCCCGGCCCCTGGGGGTGGGGCGGGGGGCAACTTTAAAATTTCAAATGGGAACCCCTATTTTTTATTGCAGATTCAGGTCCTACATAAAAAACTACGTACATTTTGTCTGAAACATTTTTTTTTATTTTTGGTAGATGGCGCTGTAATTCAAGAAAATCCATTTTCTCATTTTTGCGTGGAAATGGTTACGGAGAAATAAAAAATACTTATTTACTTCGTAAATTTTGCCGCAAAGTTATTATTTTATTATTTTTTGCCGCGGATTAGGATAATTTTGTTTTGTTTCGTGGTCATGAGGCCACACAACTTTATAATTATCAAACAAATCAACTGATTAGCTAACTAACTAACCGAACATCCTACGTACTAACGAGTGAACTCATTAACTAACAGAGTAAAAAAGTAAAAGACTGTGTAAAGATGAAGTTATTCCCGTTTAAGATTTGGTGGTCCTTAAAAGGACCGATTGTTTTCGTTTTATTTTTTCTTATTTGCAAATACTTGCAAGTAAATGAATTTCGGGGTGCTTGTATTTCCAGTGAGTCCCCTCGCCTCTCACTTTCGGCCTGCTTGTTGTCCTTAAATCCCTTGCATCTCGCCGTTTTATGAAATTAAATGTTCAAATTGATGACCTCCAACTTCGATGCATTTATTGACTCGTTTTGTAAATTCCTGAACACATCTTGATAACATGTCTGGTGTAATTGCAGCGCAAGCATCTCTTATTCTTTGAATCATGTTTTCGCGAGTGGTTGGCGTTTCCTTATAAACGATATCTTTGAGGTAACCCCATAAGAAAAAATCTGGCGATGTAAGGTCAGGCGATCTGGCTGGCCAATTCACAGGACCTTCCCTGCCGATCCAGCGACCATGGTAAAGTCGATGTAGTACTTCGCGCGCTACTAATGAATAATGCGCTGGACAACCATCATGTTGAAACCACATGTGTTGTCGAAGTTCAATACTCAGGTCTTCAAGTAGATCTGGTAGTTCATTTTCAAGTAGGTTACGATATTTGTTGCCATTCAAATTACCGTCTATAAAATATGGACCGATAAGTTTATCGCCAATTATCCCACACCAAACATTAATTGACCAAGGTCGCTGATGGTTGACTTCTCGAATCCAGTGTGGGTTCTGTTCACTCCAGTAATGCATGTTATGTCGATTAACTTCCCCGTGGTTTGTGAATGTTGACTCATCGGAGAAAAGAACTCGTGCAAAAAAATGTTGGTTTGTTTGCATCTGCTGAAGTGCCCAGTGACAAAACGTTAGACGGTTTTGGTGGTCATTGCCATGTAGTTCCTGATGCATAGATACATGATATGGATGAAATTTGTGGAGCTTCAGCATTTTCCAAACACTCATATGTGAAATTCCTGATTGCCTTGATATTTCTCTTGTGCTCGCATGTGGATTATGAGCCACAGCAGCTAGGACTGACACTTGATTGTTTTCTCCACAAACAGTAGCTGCACGGGTTCTTTTTTTCTGGTTCACACTACCTTCCGCAGTAAATTGTTTAATAACTCGAACAAAAGAAGACCGTGATCGCGTTTGGCCAGGAAAACGCTGAGCATAAAGCGCGACTGCATTATCAAAATTTCTCCCACTTTCTCCATAAATGTACACCATCTCAATTTTTTCTTCCACAGAAAGATAATTCATAATGTAAATTCAAAAGCAATACGGCGTTGTACACTCACAAAAACAGTTGAAAAATTACAATCTTTTCTTCTAAAGATCAGAATTTAAAATGTAAACATTCTGAAAAAAATGCCAATGTTTACGTTATTTGTTTGTTGACGAAATGTCTTCAAATTACATTGTAGTTAAAACAATGTAGGAATCGAAATGAATAATAAATTAGTTATTTCCACGCAAAAATGAGAAAATGGATTTTCTTGAATTACAGCGCCATCTACCAAAAATAAAAAAAATGTTTCAGACAAAATGTACGTAGTTTTTTATGTAGGACCTGAATCTGCAATAAAAAATAGGGGTTCCCATTTGAAATTTTAAAGTTGCCCCCCGCCCCACCCCCAGGGGCCGGGGGGGGTGGGCTAATTTTAGCACCAGCAGATGCCCCCTCGAAAATAATCAACTTTGGATTCTACGCATTTTTTCGTGTGAAGCTTATTTTTCGAGTTATTCTGCTTTGTCAACTTAAAATTTACACCCTGTATATAGATCGATGAGGGGTACATGTTGAGCAGTTGTAATGCTACTTTATTATGTTATTTCACATTGATAAACCATATGAAATGGGTTTATGTTTATTACAGCGCCACCTATGGCGGATTTTGTACAAAAAGTTTTTATTTAAAGGTAGAGTATGCGCAGTGGAAATAAGACACGATGACATAAGGCGTAATTGAAATAAATAATTTTAATAATGATATCAAAAGTAAATTGAATAAAGGAAATACCTAACTAAAAGACTTATCTAGCTAAGATTATCTACTAAATAAATCTTATTAATAGGCGACCAGCTCGGTCGGACAAATTGCAAAGCAGTAGACACTTATTACAACATCATCGTAGCACTGCACCAAAACATATTCAAGCACTGTATTAAACACAAGCACTGGTACACCAAGTACACACTGTAATTTAACAATAGAGAATGATAGTACTACACTATGAAACACTATGCAATAACCACACTTAACCAAGCGATGCACCATTTACTTTAAGAGAATCACTCTCCGAACAGCTCGTACTGCTTGTACGGCAAATTTGCAAAATCACTTGCACCACTAACACTACTAAATAGGAGATAATTCACGGTCGATAATTCTCAAGTCACATATCGGTCAGTCTTGTCCTTCGGTCGGAATGCACACTAGAAGGGATCTTGGTAGAGAATGCTGTAATTCACAGAGCACTATCAAGTAACCAAGACAGGTAAAGAGAATATGAGAAAGTGCGTCGTCGATATTGTCCGTTACAGAATAAACGAAACTGGGCTTAATTTCAGGAATGACAGTTTACGGCCGGGGCTTTCTAACGAAACAAAGCCTACGTCATAATGAATATAGGCACGGCCGTACTATATCTCCAGGCCTGACAACTGACGTCATGCTAGAGGTCGGTGAGGCATAAGGTGGTCTGTCTGTCGTTTTGACGGAGGCGATATTTTTTTCATATTACTGGGGTATTCGTTTAACTTGATTAAACATAATTTGTCATCAATTAAAGTATTTCAATGTTAAAGTATTGCCGTTGAGAAGGGGGTTCCCATGGCAACCGACCTCTAGCATGACGTCATCAGTCCTCAGTTGTCAGGCTTGATAGATATATAGACGGCCGTGATATAGGAATTCAGTCCGTCAGGCCACAGACCTTGAATCTCCGAAGTATATCAGAGCTTGTAGCGTCTAAGCTCCGGAAACGTTAATTTAGCGAGTTGGGCGCAAAACCCTAATTGTAAATTTGCGCTTACCAGCCATTTCGTTGAACTATTCACAGTCCAGCGTGGAAGCTCGGGACTCGGAGCATTTTCACTCAACCGCGGACTCGAGGAGTTCTCCTTGCCACGTATGCACGATGTCGGCTTCGTTGTAGCGGAGCTTTCTTCGACGCTCTCACTCTCCGGGTTACGAGGCTCGTCGCTTGTGAAAGGGTTCGCAGGGACTACGGTCGCTGTCTCGTTCCCGTTTTTATTCCTCAGTATTGTGAGGAGCCTGCCATTTTCCCTCAGCCGGCAATTCGAAACGCTCCTCCTCTCATTCCGCTTTTTTCGTCTGTCCTCTCCAACCATAACGAATCCCTTACTCTCGCTTTTTCACGTCATCACGACGAAAATCCCGCTCTCGTCGTCTATTGGCCTCCTGCTGTTGACATTGTTGGCGACGAGATTTCGTCGCTTCCCTCTCCAACCCGACGCATAGAAATATCGAGTGTGGAAGAGATCGACGACGTCATCGGCATTCTGGATGGCATCTGAATTCCGTGACAAAATGTCAAACGCATCATTTGAATTATCTGTAGTTCAATTTTTATTTTATTTGGACAATAGAAAGCATACTACAGCCCTCTGAAGTGGGAAACTTATTTCTTGCTAACCCTATATGTACAAAAATGACAAATGTAAACAGGCCTCCATGGCAATACAGTGCCATCTAGCTGGTTACTAACTTCCGTTGATGGATTGTAACTCAAACCCCGTTGAACGTAAACTGTCGTTAATTCTAAGGATTTTCGGACATATGTTTATATGGATTATACTTATTATTGGTGCAAAGAACCCGGCCTCCAAGTTTATAAACGTATTTTTGAAACACCCTGTATAAAAGAACTCGCATATTTCTATTGAAAAATGGAAGGAAAAATTCTGCAACCTGGATTCGAACCAGGAACCTCGACTGTCATGGTCGATGCCTCTACCAATTGGGCTATCGCAGACACCCGGACAGCCATGCTGCCACAAAGTGTCTTAAAAACAACCAACTTGTTATGTTGAAAGCCCGGTGGGAGGCGGGAACCTGGGTCGAGTTTTTGGACTTGAGATTGCGGTTTAGTAAGCATCGCTCATACGTCAAAATTGCGTAAAATCAGAGCAATTACCATTGGAAGGCTTTGATATTGTGCAATTTTGACGTATGAGCGATGCTTACTAAACCGCGATCTCATGTCCAAAAACTCGCCCCTGGCTCACAGATCGAGTTTCTCCTAGCACAATTGGTAGAGGCATCGACCATGACAGTCGAGGTTCCTGGTTCGAATCCAGATCGCAGAATTTTTCCTTCCATTTTTGGATAGAAAAATCATTACCTGATGTATTTGGAGATTCATCTCCAGTAATTAATTATTATAATTATTATTATTATTATTATTTAACTCGCATATATTAAAGTTAATAATAAAGGAAAACTAAATTAATTCGTAAAAATATGCTTGAATTCTTAATTTTTATATTTCTATTTGCTTGAACGGAATACAATGTTGTGAAGACGAACCAATCAAACTTTAAAAAAATCAAGAAAAATAAAACAATTTTAACACTAAAGTAGCCCAAATAAGAAAACATTAAGTAAAAATTCTATCTACAGAGTGATTCGGAAAGGTAGATCAATAATGAAATACCATGTACAGTTTGTAGCAGGGAACAATATTTTTCCTATAAACAAGAGTCCGGAAATGCATCCTTACAGAGATAATGCAACTTGTTCGAGGTAGGAATGGATGTGCGTTACTCGGACGGCAATGGTAGGGTCCATGTAAATTAGGATCTAAACATGTAAATTGTTCGTGTTCTCTCCTTTAAAAGAGAGGAAACGAAACATGTAACTCCCTTGTCGTACAATGGATCGCCTGACTAATGCGGAGCTGGCGGACATGCATCTCGCCGTAGACAATAGGTATCAATACGCAATTCATCAACACTATGCAGGAATCAAAAATACGAGGTCTGTTCAAAAAATACGTAGACTGTTTGAATTGCGCGGGCCCTGTTGGTCCCAATCAAAATCGCTTGGTGTCGCCATCTTCTGACAGATCCACTGATTACAAGGCAGTTTTTTGATTGTAAATATCAGTATTGGTTGATTAGCTACGCGGTTGTTTGTGAAGTGTGTTTTTTTTTCGTTTGGCGGATTTTTAGAATGAGTGACTTGAACGAGCAAAGAGTTGCTGTGAAATTTTGTGTTAAACTCGGAAAAACTGCCACTGGACGAGTGGAAAAGGCCAGAAATGTGGACGAGAGGTGACTGATTGTTTCATCACGACAACGCTCCAGCCCATTCAGCCCTCAGAACTCGAGAGTTTTTGGCCAAACACTCGATCACTGTTCTTCCTCACCCACCCTACTCACCTGACCTCGCTCCTTGTGACTTCTTCTTGTTTCCCAAACTCAAAAGACCTTTGAAAGGAAGGAGATTTGAGACGATTCCCGACATAAAGGCAAATGCGACGAAGGCGCTGAAGGACATCACAAAAGAAGCGTTCCAGGACTGTTTCCAAAAGTGGGAAACACCGTTGGGATAAGTGTGTGCGTCGGGGAGGTGAGTACTTTGAAGGGGACCCAGATGTGTAACTTCTGAATAAAGTATATTTTGTTTTATGACGTCAGTCTACGTATTTTTTGAACAGACCTCGTATACGTATATCTGAAGACCAACAATGCAAAGCAAAGTTTGTGCATTATAAATAAAGTTCAATTTGTAAAAAATGCATATAATTCCTGTTATTCAAGCTTTACTTAGAATTGAAAGTTCTTAGTATTTAACAATTTCTGGAAAATCTTTAAAAATGATCAGTAACTGGAGATAATGGAGAGTGAGCAGACTATTGAGAAAGAATGGAAAGACGACAGAGGAAGCAGTCGCTTAGCTCCGTGATGTATTGAGCAAATGGTAAGCATGTCAATAGAAGAATCGGCGACCGCTAGACTACACTAAGTGATGAATCGCCAAGTTTTGCTTCAAGACATCGAGAGCAGAGTGGGAATTGCATCACCATGAAGTGTACATCTAAAGTAAGATTAAGTAAGAAATTATTTAGACTAGCAGTGGCATACTTGGAGAGGTCCATCCATTGTGAGCCTTTAAAAATTTTTTTCAAATTTTCATTATGAATTTTTACTGTATTAATTCTAAGCGTTTTCTTGTGTTTATTTTTAATATATTGCAAAATTTAATCTCAAAAAAAAAAAAAAAGAGTCCGAGCCACGGCGGGGTTATCACCTAGCTTATTAGGTAGCACAGTAGATCCAAACATTTCATAAAAATACAGTTTGGAGTTATAATTTAACTTCTTGAGATTGTTCTGTTTACCTTCATGTGTAATTATCTTGGGCAACGCCGGGTCCTGTGCAACAATAAGTGTCAACAATCGTGTATAAACGCAATTCACCAACACTATGCTCGGACCAACAGTAGATATCTTATGATCAACAGTGCAAGATAAACTGCGTGCAACAATAATTGCATTATTGATATAATTATTATTGTAATGCTACTATTGATTTTATTTTTTCGTGTAGTTATCTCTATATATTATTTCTCAAAGGTGTCTTTTGTGGGTATAAAATATCTCCCTTAATACTGTATCAAAATTAATGTTTGATACGCCATTTTGAAATTTTTTTTCTCTCTAATGACGAAAAGTTAGTTAATATACTTAAAATTAATATTTTCATTAAAAAATTACATTTTAAAAAAAATCATTTAAAAAAAACAGATGTCGCCATCCGGTGGCAATTTTAACTTTTATTTTTTTTTCGCTATGTTTTTGCCAGTTTGAAAACGAAAATTGTACAAAAATTAATGAATATATCATTTCCAATTTGTTAATTGGAGAGGAAAAGGTTTACTTCAGTTCTGATTGTGTCCAACATGAAGAAACAGACAATGCTCAATTGTACCCTATAGAATTTTTAAACTCTTTGAATCCATCCGGTTTACCACCTCATAAATTGATTTTGAAGAAAAACGCAATCATAATGTTAATTAGAAATCTCCACGCTAAACAGGGATTAATTAATGGTACAAGGTTAGTAGTTATTGACTTAGGCGAGTACAATCATCACTGCTAAAATTATTCACTCCAATAAAACTGTGCTCATACCCCGGGTTAACCTTACACCATCTGATCCTACTGTGCCTTTTCAAATGGTAAGAAAACAATTCCCCTTAAAAGTTGCTTTTCCTATGACCATTAACAAAGCACAAGGTCTGACCATAGCCTATAGCCTAATAATACGAAGTCTGTACACTCCGGGGTTTCCTTTGATTCCTGATTTCCATCTGCGCATGTCCAACCATCTAGCGGACGGCCCCACAATCATGTTCGAATTAGATCGCGTGTATTTATCAAGAAACTTCGCTTTAACTTTCCAATCACAATATATTACGGCTTCTTCTTTTTCTTTCTTATATATAAGCAAGCTATAAACAAATTCTTTTTCGGATGTTTAAATATTTTGCCGTTAAACGAAACATTAACGCAGTTAAAATAAATATCTCGGATGGCTTACGACCACTCGAAGCGAACCATAGCCAACTGACAAAGCATTTTACCATTGGTTGAAGAATTTTGGCGTCATAATGATGCGTATGTTAGCAGTAAGTTCCGGGGCCATCCGTTAGGTTCGCTGCTTGTACGAAGAGCAGAAATCGGCACATTTTTTACTATGGGATTCGACGGGAGTGTACAGACTTGGTATTATTAGGCTATGGTCATACGCTTCAAAGGGTAGGATTGTATTTACTAGAACCTTTTTTTCACATGGACAGCTATACGTAGCTTTTTCACGAGTCCGTATGTTTAAAGATATATTTTTATGTGTTGAAGATTCATACTGGCAAAAGTGAACGATGATCACGTCATAGCCTCCAACATTGTTTTTAAAGAAGTTTTGTGAAATTAAATTTTAAAAAAATAACAAACGCGTCTAAACTATACTGTATATTATGTGAAAAACATTTATAAACAAATTGATTTTGTGACTATTTTTATTATAAAAAATTTGGAATTGAAAAAGATTTACATTTATTTATTTCCAGTCATTTACTTATTTATTTATTTATTTATTAAATTACGTCACTGTCCACAAGCGGTGCGAAGTATTCGCACGGGCTATCTAGTAATTAATAATACTATTTATATAAATAATAAAACGTAAATAAATATATGGTCCTAAGGTTACACGCTTTCTCTTACCTGTCCCTACTGGCTGACTCCCGCTGATTGGAGCTCAAGCTTTAAAAATTACTATCTTCAGAACTGAGCAAAATACAGTTTTGAATTTTTTATATTGTTTTTTATGAAAGTATGTGTAAGATATTAATAATTTTTAACGAAATAACATACCCACCATTTGAGAAATTTGCATAAATAAAATATTTCATAGTAAAATACAATCACATCTTTCTAAGTAAAATACAACCGAAGTTACAGTACTTCATAGATAAGGCCCCACACTCAAATTTCAAATGTCCGTTACTTCAATAAAATTGTTTATTTTATTTATTAGTACTGATAATCCAATACGTCCATCCAGGACCTGTATGGCTAGAAGCCGACGAGTTGGGTCCCTGGATAAACCTGCATTAACGACTGCTGTATGATAGTCGCAGCAGCCGGGGGGGGGGGGGGCCAGGAATCGTGAATCACGGATGGTCACCCATGCAGTGACTAGCCGTGCCTGATGTTGTTTAACTTCACAGAAGTTGTGTTTCAGTGAAAGCCCACCAGGCCACGGCCTCCCCCAATAATAACAATTGAAAATAATAATAATATTTGACATTCATTACTAACTCTCTAGGGCAATTGTATATACCAAATTTCATTAAAATCCGAGAGGTCAATGCCAAAACTATAAAATTTCTGCCTGAATTGAACGTGGAATGACCCATAAAGAAGAATGTTTCTTATACAATCTACAGTTTTATTCCGATCTTGATGAAATTTTGTTCACTTGATTTTCCAAGCATGAGGAAGGTTACTGTCCTCCTTAGATATCGATAATAAATCGATATTCATGAATTCCTACTTTTCGGATATTTCGTAGAATGTATAGTCCCTTCGCTCTGTGTACGGGCCTAGCATATTTCAATGTGCCCCCATTTATGGCGTGAAGGACGTCAACGCGAAACTCGATTTCCTCCCATGTACGGGCTAGCATATTTTTTTTTTTATTTTGTTAGAACAAGGTTGATACATTGATGCCCTTCCAGGGTCTATATGGTAAGATACCGGCACGTTAGGCCCTAGAAGACACATAATTGAGTATACAATGATAAATAAATAATAAATATTAAAACGTAAAAATACGTGATTATATAAAATATACGAGGGTTGGGGCATAAGTCATGGCAACTATTTTTTTATGAGAATTCAAGCATGGGTGGAAAGTATGAAATATACAGATGAAAGAACAAGGAATGGACGAAATTTACGGACATTTAACAAAACGCCAACACTTTGCTTCTCATGTTTATTAAGGTAGTTGACAACATTACAGGTTTCATGTTCTGGAATCATACGTTTCATACTTCTAGAAAATTTATTCTGGAACATGATTACAGATTTCATTTTCCAGAATAAGTAACAGAAATTAAAATAGAGAACGGCTGTTTTGATATACGAGCGTTGTTCAAGTCGGGTTACATCCACCTTGCACGGCGGTTGACTGAGAACTGATTTAACATTACTCTCTGCGCAACAACAGGAACTCGCGGAGCCATCTAATGTTGTGGAAACATACTAGCAGTCACACATTCCTAGAGACATATGACATTTTATGATACCATCTCTTACCTCTGAGAAAAAAAAATAGTTGCCATGACTTATGCCCCAACCCTCGTAATAAGGTAAGTAAGTTTGTGTTAGTAAGTAACATTTAAAAAAATAACACTGAGCTGCAATATCAAAGGTCGACAGAAAGTACGTAATACTCATAAATGTAAGAATTATTCTTTTTCCATTCTATTTTTCTTCTTATTCCACTTAAAATTAATTATAGTCTAGAAGAGTTATGTTTGTATTACAAATTTACAAAGCATTTTGTAATTTTGCTTATAAGTCAAAATTCAGTTAAATAAGTCATGGTGTCACAAAGTATTGCGAGCAAGGCCGAGCGCGATCGCAGTCGTCATCAGCGTTACCAGCGGAAGTATTGCCGGAAATAAGTTTTTCCAACCAAATCTGACAAAACTGAATATTGTATTAGAGGAAAGGGAGAGGGAGGACCTCAAACCGAAATAAAACAGTTTTAAAAAAGAATAAAGAAACTTGTTTCTTATACAAATGTAATACAAATGTGAAAACCTCAAGAGAATGACCTCAAGGTCAGCAGAGAGCACAGCCCATTTTAAAAAGGCCGTGTGGTTTTTACTGCATAACATTAATTTGTATATTATTAATTTTTTGTTCATGTATATAACTTTTTAAAAGCGTTTCATTATTTTCTGGTTTGATATATTTTAGCTTATTCGTTCAATTAATTTAATTGTAATTATTTGATTTACCATAACCAACATTTAGATGTTTACATTTAACATATTTCATCTTTTTTACATTTAAATAGGGGATGTTTATATATACATAAATTTTTATATACATTTATAACATTTGTCGTTGGTCGTCATACAAATGGAGCATCTGCTTCCAAAGCGCAGCCACAGGCGTCATCTGTTGCCAGTATTAATATTATTAATAAGTCTTACCAACATGTACCGTGTAAGACTGGCAATAGATGGCAGGGCAAAGGGCCTGAGGACCGAAGTGGCGGGCATATGCGGGATAGCGCGAGTTTTGAAAGGCAGGCGCAGCGAAAAAGAGAATCGAGGAGAGTGCACGAGTCAGCCAAACGAGTTGGACGCTGGGCACGAGTTCCTCGCAGAGACAAATGAAAATAAGAGACTGGCAGTGACCTCCCCTCTAGTGGTGCCTTCGCGCCGCCATAACGGGATTGGCAAGAAACAGCTGATCGCCGTAAGCAATGCATGTGAATCAATCGCAAACATTTATTTTTTCTAATATCTACCTAAGATATCTCGATGAATTTATTATGGAACCACCAGAAAAACTTGCTCTATTAAACAAAAAATAATCATTTAAATCGGCCCATCTGATAAAAAGTTATATGATGATAAATAAAGTTATTTTTAAACATAAATTAAAAAAAAATAGTTTAAATGAAAAAGGAGGAAGATATTATATTAAACAATTAACTAGGAAAATTCTCCTCTATAAATTATAATTTTAAAGTAAATAAAATAAAATATACAGATTATATCAAATTACCTTCGATATGGAGTAAAATAATAACTCACCGGACCATATTAAGGTTACTTTCTCTTGTCTCTCTTCTTATTTCGATCTGTATTTTTTTTTGTTTTTTTTTATATAATTTATATTAAAAAGCAATTAATTTATGAAAATTCTCCTTTATAAATTCCTTTATTTAAGGTAAATAAAATAAAATATACATATCAACAATAATTTGGATTATAATTGATGAACTGTATATTTTATTTTATTTACTTTAAAAATTATAATTTATAAATGAGAATTTTCGTAAATTAATTGCTTTTTAATAAAAATATAAAGAAAAAAGCAAAAAACAGATAGATCGCAATGAGAACAGACAAGCGAAAGTAAACCTCCCCCCCCCCCTTTTAAAATAACCCTCATTGTTGTTCTGGCGCGAATCTATTGTTTCATAATTTATGAAAGAAAAAACATGCCTGTCAGTTGTTATGCATATAATTGCACAAATCGTTTTTTAAAAGGATCCAATATTTCATTTCACAAGTAATCATGTGTATTAATAATATGTTAATAGTTTATTACAATATGTGGATTAATAAACTGATTATTATCAGTGCTAATTATTTTATTCAACTGAGAATTATTTCTTCCTTTTTTTTGTTAAAAAAAATTGAGTACCTTTTAAAAGTATTTTAGGTTACCAGATTTTCTTTTAATTTAAAATTTTAAAATCAATTAGCAAAAATTTGATAAATTATGTTAGGTTTGTTTATCAATGGTAAGAAACACTTTTAAATATCTTCCCAGTTTAAATGTTCTGACTTTATCAACATTCCATTATTGTCAGATAAACAAAAATTAAAATGACATTTTTTTTTATTTTCTTAAAATAATTTTGTGACACAGCTTGTTAAATTTTTTAAAGTCTAAACATCTAATTGATATTTCAATAAAGATAAGCATTGTGATAAACATTTTTATTGTGATGAATGCATTAAAAAAACAACTGTCACTCAATAAATGAGCACCAAGCTCGTATAACCAGGTACATGTATAATATTTGCACAATAGATTTCCAAAGGATGACATTCTTCGTAAATAGTGGATACATCTTATTAGGCGTAAGAATTGGAAGCCAAACTCTTATTCTTCAGTTTTCTTCATCTATGCTTTCACTTGTCTCTGGCTAAGCCTCCATTCTTACAATAACGATAGGAGTTGCGAGTTGTAGGCGCTCTTTTAAAAATTCGTAAGGCATTGAATCAGCTATTGAAAGTCATTAAAAGTCTACGTTATCGTTAGTTAATGCAATAAAGTTTTTTTAAAAAAATCAGAAAACAGGTTACGCTTACTAATACCTCTCGAAGTCATCTACAAAAATACCTGAAATAACATTGAGAACATACGCCACCTTACGTTTCTGCCATCCCCATAATGGAGATCGCTGCACTTCCGGTGGCACCAGTAGCGCTCAGCAAAATGAATAGGGCACTGCCAGTCTCTTATTTTCATTTGTCTCTGGTTCCTCGCCAAGAAAACTGTTCGTTAGACTTTATTACGGGGGAGTTTTTCTATGAATTTAACGCCCTATTCTTGTGGGAACCGATGTGCTCTGCCGACAGTCGCAACGGAGAGAACTGTGTTTTTCCGAGGCCTGTGAACACAAGTGCGACGAGGAATTCGCGCGGTTCGTGCGCGTCAGTAACTGTGTGGGTGTTTCTTCCCATTCATTAGCTGGAACTTCGAAGTCCGACCAGCCGGCGCGAGTGCCCACCATGCCAGCGAACGTCGGGAAGCCCAGAGCACGCCCGGGATAAAGGGGACTAAAAATAATATGGCTGTCACGGATAAAATTAAAGCGCAGTGGAAATGAGCTTAACTAAATGAATAAGGACAGCGATGTAGATATATTAAATTTTTATATTTATTAATAAACACAATTAGTAAAGAAATAAGATTGCGAAAGTACATAATTACACCAAACCTGGATTAGGCTTCAGGGGGAGGGCGTCCTCTAACACGAGGATTCACCCTCAGGAGAACAAAATGGCTCCTTTACAAAAATAAGACGCCCGTTAGGGACGCTTCAAGGAAAACTGTAACAATGAGAGTTACAATAAGGAATAATAGAAAATGTCGCACTCGACGGCGTATCAACAAGAACTGGAACTCAAATGAGTCCGTACTACTACAGCAAATGTGTAGTGGAAATAAGCGCTTAACGCGCACTATCAAAATTAATAGTCCGAAGACTTGCTTGAATATAAGTATTCCTGGAATTGGTTCCGAGGCTGAATTGACATACATTGAACTACGGGAACCCTTCCCTCTAATGCAGCCACGCACTGCGTTTATCAGGAGGCCAGCAAATGCTGATCCTGCAAAGAAACAAAAATACTGAATTTGAGTCAAAGCCACAAGAATAAACTCAGGATAACAACGCAGCGTGAGAGGACATAGCGCTGATAAATGGATTAGGAGAGACAGAAACAAGTAAGAATATGCACATGAGTCAGCTGACCTACGAGTTGAATAATAAGCGCCCAAATCTTTGTCAATAAATGCACTCAAGCCCCACGGGGCTGTACTCGTCCAACCATCCGTCTCCTGGCCCGAAGAGTCGGCTGTACTCGTAGTGGCACCTCGGAATAAGGATCCGGCGAGGCTGGCGACCACTACCAGGTGGCTCCCGCTGAATTCACGTAAAGGTACGACCAGTTGCCAATCGACGCTACGCCGGACCGTTGTAGCCAATGTTACAAGGATTTATGCTCCTCTCGTTGAGTGCTGGTTCACAAAACACTGACCAAATTCCAATCCCGGGCGAGCTCTGGCTTCCCCGACGTTCGTTGACATGGTGGGCAGTCGCGCCGGCCGGTCGGACTTCGAAGTTCCATCGAACGAATGGGAAGAAACATCCAAAGTTATTAACGCGCACGGACCGCGCCGAATTCCTCGTCGCACTTGTGTTCACAAGCCTCGGAAAAACACAGTTCTCTCCGTTGCGACCTTCGGCAGAGCACATCGGTTCCCACAAGAATAGGGCGTTAAATTCATAGGAAAACTCGCCCGTAATAAAGTCTAACGAACAGTTTTCTTCGCGAGGAACTCGTGCACTCTCCTCGATTCTCGTTTTCGCTGCGCCTGCCTCTCAAAACTCGTGCCCGCCACTTCTGTCTTCAGGCTTTTTGCCCTGCCATCTATTGCCAGTCTTACACGGTACATGTTGGTAAGACTTATTAATATTAATACTGGCAACAGATGACGCCTGTGGCTGCGCTTTGGAAGCAGACGCGCCATTTGTATGACGACTGCGATCGCGCTCGGCCTTGCTCGCCATACTTTGTGACACATGGTATAGTGGTTAAATAATATAAGTTACTTATATAATAGAAGCTAAAGTGCCTAATTAAGGCAGGGTTAGTTATAGGGATGGAATCTAATTTCGGGGGTGATTTCAGCGATTGTTTCAATTATTCTGTTCTTGAGAGTTTCAATGCCATGTCTTGTATACTGTCTTTCATATATGTCCAGAAGAAAAAATCCAGAGGGTTCGCATCGGGTGAGCGAGGGGGCCAAGGGATTGGCCCATCCCTTCCAATCCATCATCCTGGAAAGTTCGTATCAAGGCACTGCCTAAATTGCAGGCCCCAGTGAGAAGGTGCTCCCTCTTGTTGGTAGACTATGTTGGGCTGCAGTTCTTCCACCTATGGAATCAGGTAGTTCTCCAGCATATCTAGGTAAGTTGCAGCGGTAATGGTGTCTTCAGCGAAAAAAAAGGTCTGATTACTCGATCTTGCATTAAACCGCACCAAACATTAAACGTTCGGCTGCCGCGTATATGCTCCTTTAGAACGTGGGGGTTTTGTGAGCCCCAAATGCGGCAGTTGTGTCAGTGGTATGGAGTGTTGCTTCATCAGAAAACAAAATGTCCTTAAGGAAGGTAAGATCATTATCGATTTTTTGGACCATATCCTCAGCAAACTTCTTGCGCTTCAGCCGGTCATCTGGCTTCAGTTCATGCTTCATCTGGACTTTGTAGGGTGTAAGATGAAGGCGGTGCTTCACCTTTTTATGTACGGATGTCATTGGCATATCCAATTAACGAGCTGCTTGGCGAAGTGATTTACGGGGACTACGATCGAACCCCTCCCTGACCTTTAGCGAACACCACGTCGCTGAAGGTCTACCAGCACCCTTTTTGTGTAACAGGCTGCATGTGTTTAAAAATTTTTCATGCCATAGCTTAATTGACTTATGATTTGGAGGATCCTTTTGAAACTTTGTTTTGAACATTCTCTGAACTGTAACCATTGAATTAAAATTCCGCAAACCATAACACGCATTGAGATTTTTTTTGAGCACTCGTCATTATGAACTCACGCGAGGCTAAGAAACACTTTGTGAGATTTTCTTTGTGAATAAAAAAAACCACGTTAAAATCTGTAATAGTTTTTGAGTAATAAACATGTATAATACGGGAGATTGCAGGGAGAATTTAGAAACACCCTGTATATCGGATTGGATTCTACCGCTATTGACTGGTTCAACAATATACAGGGTCTTTATAATTAAAGTTCCATTTTGACATGGCCATAAAAAAACTACCTGACCAAAAGCTATAATACTTGGTAATATTATACAAGAGGGCATGGGAAGTTCATATCCACCAAAAAAAATAGTTCAGAAGGTCACCACCAGCATGGAATGGCTCTATGCACTATTCGTATACGAAATTAGACGCGAAGACACAGGTTAACAAGTCTTTAATCGTTACTAAAATTAGTTACATTTTGAATGTGGCCTCCACCGTTTACTGAAAGCAGGTTACACCTGTGTCTTCGTGTCGAATTTCGTATACGAATATTGCATAGAGCACCATTCCATGCTGGTGGTGACCTTTTGCACTAATTTTTTTTTGGTGGGTATGAACTTCCCATGCCCTCTTGTATAATATTACCAAGTATTATAGCTGCTGGGCCAGTAGTTTTTTTTATGGCCATGTCAAAATGGAACTTTAATTATAAAGACCCTGTACTTTCCGAAAGGACTTTTAGGCTTAGTCAATAGGATTATTCATGTCCCGCAGGGCTCCCCATTGGGCCCCCTATTATTTAAGGTCTTTGTGATACCTAAAATAGTTTATTGTGCTTGGCTCTGGTTTGGTGGAATCTGCAAGCCCTGCACAAAATTCAGCGCAAATGTCTCAATTTTAAAGCGTTTTTAATGAGGAATTTTGGCAATCAGATGCCTCTAATGACTAACCGAATGCAAAATGTTTTTAATATTGCGCGTATTATTAACAATTCTTTTTTAATGTTCTTGTAAATGTCTTTCATGCAAAGGTGAGTGCTGACTCACTTGTAAAATATTTTAATTTCCAAAGTAGACTGACTTGTAGGGGCTATGTTTTCGCCCGCTCGTATAAATGGAAGACTTTTATTTCACGGATTAACCCTGTTAGCGAAGTTGTTACTAATTATTTAGATAATTTTAACGATATTAACCTCTCGGTTTCTAAGGATTTTCATCTTTTCTTATTTTCTTAACGTGTTTGGTTTCTTTCTTTATTTGTTTTTTAATTTTTTTTTGTCTTTTTTTTTCTCTTCTCTTTTATTTTGTCTGTTAATTCATTTCCTATTTTCATCAACCCCGTTTTGGGCTTCGGCCTGTAGGGGGACAACTCAGGATTTTGCCCTTCTGTTTTTCCGGTTGTTTGTTCCCGTCGTTGTTACATTACATTACAACTCTTAATACGATCCACTCGCACGTTATTTGACGATCCACTGGAAATGAAAAGAAATAAGAAATTTCGTGATGCTAACATGAAGAAGATTTTTACAAATTATGATCGATACAAACAGAACTTAGGAGGATGAGGCAGATGAAATCTTATAACAGTTTGAACATTGTATTCAAGATCCAGAATCTTTTTTTAACTTCTATGATAATTTTACAGAAAGTTCCTTGACCCACGTATATTTAGATACTTTATTTTTGTGATGATATGGAAAAGAATAAAATAAATGTTAAAATTTGACATCTAATTAAACAGCGGAAGGAAAGTTTTCAATTAACAAGAACTTTCAAGTAGAGAATATGACTGTAAAAAAACCTTAATCGCACAAAGAGTGATTACTGATTATATTGATTCCGTTGGGGACTTTCCAATGGTAAAATAGACAAGAAATTACTGAATACTGCTGCAAGTGCAAGACAAAAATATATGATATTTTTAGAAGAAAATAAGAAATTAATATAAAAAAAAGAAAACAAAGCTGGCATATAAAGAGAAAGTTTGAAGAAGAAATTCATTAGATGAAACAAAAATCGAAACGAATAAAAATTGATATTGAAAAATTAAATGGTGAAGCAGATAAATTTGCAAGAAAAGCAGAAGGAAAAGGAGCTTTGGCATTTCTATCGCAGTCAAATGTACTACATAGCCATGCAAAAAAGAAAAAAATTGAAACTGTTCAAATTGATAACGACATCAACAGAAAACTACACGAATTAAATGAATAGTAATGTGAAATGCTTGAAATTATACATAATAAAGTATTTGTTGAAAAGATTTAAAATGTTTTCTTAGTAATTATTTAAAAATTATATGATTATCCTTAAAATTATAAAAGATTATGGGTTTGGAAAATGTATTGAATTGCCTGGAAAAGTTTTGGAAAAGTCATGGAAATTTATCTTCGATCAAGTGTACAAACTCTGTCCAAAACACTCAGCTAGTTAACGATGGTTGTATTGCTTACCGGTGCATTCATCGTGTTCCTACCCCAGAGGAAGTCATTAGTGCCCAAGAAATCTCCGATGTCATCAAGCGACTTAAAACCAAGAAAGAAGAAGGTATTGATTCCATCACTAACAATGCTCTCAAGAACTTGCCTTCTAATATTATCTCGATCATTACCAAAGCCATGAATGACTGCTGGAAACTTGGTTATTTCCCGAACAGTGGAAAGAGTCCGTCATAATTACTATACCAAAGCCTGGTCTAAACCTTACTCTCGCTGTCAGCTACAGGCCCATAAGCTTACTACCAAAAGTCTTTGAACGCATCATTCTGAAGAGGTTTAACGAATTCTGCGTAGCAAACAATCTCGTTCGTGATGAGCAATTCGGCTTTCGCCCAGATCACTCCTGCCAACTTCAGATATGGAGGCTTGTTGTAGATATAAACCCTCCTCTTAACTGTGCTAAGTATGGTGGTCTTGTCTTCTTAGATGTTCGTAAAGCTTTTGATCAGGTTTTGTACAACGGCCTCATATACAAGATGATTACTTGCGGTTTTACGGACAAACTGATTACCTTGATTAGTTCCTTTCTGTCAAATAGGATATATCGTGTCATGGTTGGCTGCTCCATGTCTAACCCTTGTGACGTCAATGCTGGTGTTCCCCAGGGCTCTGTCCTAGGCCTTGGACTTCCCAACTTTCTCATCCATGACTTCCTAAGTGCAAGCTATATCTGTTCGCTGACGACGCGGCCATCATGACTACTGACCGCAATCCCGTTCACGTCTATCACGCTTACAAAAGGCCTTACAATTGTGCGAGACGTGGTTTGCAAAGTGGAGACTCGACCTAAACGTTGACAAATGTAAGGCAATGTTCATTACGAAGAAATTTGGAACCCCCTCCCTCCCCGAGTCCTCTCTTCCTTTCTGGTAAAGAGCAGGAATGGGTAAAAAATTACAAATACCTCGGAGTGGTGGTAGATGCCAGGCTAAATTGGAGTGAACACGTCTCCTATGCGATAAATAAAGCTAAGAAGGCAAAGTTTAGTCCAGTTGCTCTTTTGGGGTGAAACAGCGCCCTTGGAATGGATAGCAAACTTTTGCTTTATAAGATGGTTATACGAACCATTCTTCTTTATGGTATGCCTGCGTGGGCTACAATATGCAATCCAGATGGTAGGATCTCCAAACCTTCCAAAACGTTACCCTGAGGACTATCGACTAACTTGACAGGAGAGTCGCAACAAATATTTCTATTGCTGAAGAAGTTGCTTCCGATGATTAAGGGCCAACCCAATCCTCTGGTTGCAGATATTCTATAGTATCCATTCACGTTTAGAAGTTTCCTCAGGCATCGCAGGCCTCGTCTCGTCCTGGACATCGATTTCGACGACATCCAAAAGGCCATCTTTCCCGAATACTGGATCTCATAGGCCTCCGTGTCCCTCGTCAATCAACGATCAACTCTATCGTCCTTATAGGAAAGGACTCCATCTTATCCTTTGGATGACTTAACTAGGTTTCGTTTGGCTTCTTGCCTATTCAGTGTACTTCCCCTGGTTACTTCCTGGATGAGTATGGCAGTGAAAGCGTTGCTTTCGGACGGCTCGTTTCGTTTTCCCTGCGCTGTTCGATTGTCGATTATCCACTGCCTCCTTGAAAATCCCTCCAAAATTAAAATTGGATTCTCTGTTCTACAGGGTGGTTAAATTAAAGTGACACCATTTAGACCCTCCTAGCGGCCGTTCTGGTAATCAGATTTTGACGAAACTTGAGATATGTTATACAGACCATGAGGAAGGGAATTTTGCAATAAAAAAATTAGTTCACATTTTGACCGCTACATCAAAATATGGCGCTGGTCATGTAAGAAACTATCTGAGAATTTTTACTCAATCAGAGACGTTATGCAAATGAGATGTAAAATTAGAAAAGCTTTAAAGTGACAGTGAAATTAAATGTAAAGTCATTCTTCACGATGGCTTTAGCTAAAAAGGATCGAGCTTTATTGGTGAAGTTGTTTTACCAGAACTGCAATAATGCTTCTGCTGCAGTAAGAGAACATCGACGTTTGAAAAAACTTGCGAAATGGGCCTATGTCCATTAATGGTTTAAAAAAGATGATTAAGAAATTTGAAGAAACTGGTGAGTTGGATGTGCTGCCAGGGAGAGGACGGAAACGAATTGCAAATGAGACTGTGGAAGACGTTGCTGCTGCTGTAGTGGAGAGTGCTTCAAGTTCCCAATATTCTTCAGCAAGTGCTCGAGCCGTATCACGTGATTTGTCTATTGCGTGGTCTACGGTACAAAAAGTTTTACGTTCCATATAAGATCCAGGTGGTTCAAAAGTTGCTTCATGAAGATCCGGGAAAACGCACTGATTTTGCTTTTTAGTTTCTGGCTAGAATAGCCGTCGATAATGCAAGGCCAGTGGTCAGATGAAGCGCATTTCACACTAGACGGAGCAGTGAATGCTCAAAACTGTCGAATCTGGGGTACTGAAAAGTCGATGGTTGTGCATGAAAAGCTTTTGCACTCTGATTACGTGACTGTATGGTGCGGATTCACTTCACATTTCATTCTTGGCCCCTTTTTCTTTGAAGAGAACACTCCTCAAGGCACTAAAACTTGTTCAATCACTGGTGCTCGTCACTGCGAACTTCTGCAGCAGAAAGTCATTCCTGCTTTACAAGAAGACAATGTTTAGACACTATTGTTTTTATGCAAGATGGTGCAACACCCCACATTGCACGACAAGTGAAGGAACTGCTTCATGCTCATTTTGGAGATGATCGGGTGATTTCAAGAAATTTTCCAACTGCATGGCCTCCTCGTTCGCCGGACTTAAACCCTTGTGACTTCTGGTTGTGGGGATATTTGAAAGATAATGTCTATGGAGGAAGAATACGGACTGTCCCTGAATTGAAGCATAACACCCATATCACTGCGATTCCTCAGGAAACCCTTCGCTCTACTGTGGAACATGCGATAATGCGCTTTTGAACATGTCATTGACACAAATGGAATGCACTTAGAACAAATGCTCTAATTTTATAAATTTTTCTGCTTCTAACTTGCCTTTGTTATTATTCATGCGCCATATTTTGACGTAGCGGTCAAAATATGAACTAATTTTTTATTGCAAAATTCTATTCCCCATGGTCTGTAGAACATATATCTCATGTTTCGTCAAATCTGATTACCAGAACGGCCGCAAGAAGGGTCTAAATGGTGTCACTTTAATTATAACCACCCTGTACTTGAAAGCTTTGGATTCAAATATTGACGGAGTTCTAATGGCATGCCACCAACATTGTCATAAATGTAGATGCTCTTACATGCTAAATTGTTATGGTATTCCCATAAACTATTTTCAGGCGATTGTACTGTTACAGTCATTTCTTCAGTGCAAGGAGAAGTTTTATTTTTTTCTGTGGAAATAAAATTGAGTGTTTGATAAATTATGTATGATCTTACCGTACACGTGAAGGAGTTGGATACAGAGCAAAGTCGTCGTGCATTAGCAGCAGTGTGTCCGAATTACTTATTTCCTCTTTGTATAATATGGAAGACCGCTTGGGTTGGTCAGGCTTCTTGACTATCTCAGTGTATTTCATCTGGAATTAATTCTGGTGCGAGGAGCTTTGTGAAAGCGCTGCTTTCGTCCCATCAGAACAAATATATACTTCACTGTTCGATTGTCGATTGTCACTGTCTCCTTTGTAGTCATTCTGAATCCTGATGACGAGAGTTCCTCGAAACGCGTCCAATTCTCAATAAAACTCTACCTATTGCTATTCCTGGACACTTTTCTATTTTCTTTTTGAACTCTTCATATTATTTATAATTTATGCGCTTGATGAGTTTCTATGTTCTTTGACGTGTTTAATTTATTTCTACAGATTCCTTGCTCTCTATAGTTAAGAAGAATGTTCCGATCCAAAAAAGCGTTACGGGTGATGCAATAATCATTACGGATGATGCAATAATTTTAATTTTTCGTCGTACAAAATAGACTCGTTTTGTGATTTTAGATACTGCGAAAAGCTTGCACGTGCCGTGTTTGTGGTCCCACATTCCGTTGAAAGCACAGTTGCGATTAAGGAGACGCACCTTAATCAAAGACACTGTGTTAAATCTACATATCGAGAGACTCGATACCCATGCTTATATTTCATACTTCAATTGTTATAAGTCCTTACTCAGCATTACCGATGTGCATGATACTGTAGACTCGTCCATTGATAAATAAATAAAAGGTATAAAACATTTGTTTGTTTGTTGCATTTAAAAACATTGTAATGATTCAATGGTTCGGACTGCAGATTCGAAACCACGTCAACTTTTTTTTCAACAGAAATTGGTCAAGGAAAAAAAAAGCTCTTCCCTTCCTTATCGAATGCCCCTTGTATACACTAATCTGCTGTATTACCACATTTTTAGAAAAAACTTTGTGAGTTGCGTGCTTTTTATAATATTTTACTTTAAAGTTTTTGTTAGGAAATATTAAATTAAAATACAAATTATGATATAAATTCTTTCTACAATTTTATCCCACTTATACGCACATATGTAAGATTTGTTTTATTAGTTTTGTATCCTGAGTGAATATGTATATTGAATTTACGCCCGATAGTATTTTTATATCGGTTTTTCTAATTTCAATTTGATTCTATTTTGAGTTCTCAGGTTCAAAAATTTTTTTTAAATTTAAGAACCGACATTATTCACTGATTTTCTTATTAATATAATGTTAAAATGAGAAGTCTTGATAAGTATATAAAATACTTTTTTATCATTACAAAAATAAATCAGTTTCATTTAAATTATGTTAAGCAATCAATTAATATAACTTTAAAAAAGTAATAATGGGTAATCATATACAGTTTATAAAAGAAATAAAAAACTCTTTCACCACAACAAAAATTAAGGAAAAATGCAACCTGAACCTGGAAGCGCTTTTCGACAGCAAGGCTATCATCATTCAGCAGGGACCAAGGAGTACTCTAGGGGGAACCGAGTGAACTGACTTGAAAACGACAATCGACAATCGAACAGTGTAGTGTATCGGTATTCAAGTGGAACTTGAAGCATAGCTTCCATAATCTCACCCTTCATAATCATATTCCAAGGGAAATACACTGAGCTAGAAAAGAAGCCTGATGTACCCACAAGGGTCATCCAAAGTATGAAAGAAAATTGCCTCCTCTTGGTGGAGGAAAATTTGATTGACGACTGTCTAGACTAGAAGCAGACCACTAGTATTAGATAAAACACGACCTATGAAGTCCAGTAATCTGGAAATAAGACATTATCAATGTCTTCAAAATTAATATCAAGTATATGCCTTGGATCACGATATCTCTTTCTATGCATAGGATGCTTTAAAATGCCCGAGACTAGCTCGTTGCTATGATTTTCTATATTGGGCAGCATGGATTCCATGAGCCCTTGAACGTATTTGCCAATATGAGTCATGTTGAAGTCATTATAAATGGAGGAATTGCGAACAATTCTCCGATCTTTTTGCGCAATAGTCCTAAGGGTAACGTTTTGGAACGTTTGCAGTTCTTTCCATCTAGTTTTACATATTGTGGCCCAGACGGGCATACCATAGGTCAAGATAGTCCGAACAATGACCTTATAGAGTAGGAGTTTATTATCAATGTTTAGAGCACTATTCCGGCCCAGCAGAGCAATCAAGCTAAACTTGGCTCTCCTGGCCTTATTCAACGCATAAGTTGCGTGGGGAGTCCAGGTAAGTTTAGAGTCAATAACAACACCAAGATATTTATAAGTTTCAACCCAGTCCAGTTTTTTGCCATATAGTGTTAGAGAATCTAATGATCTCTTTCTCTTCTTGGAGACAAACATCGCCTTGCATTTGTCTACATTCAATTTTAGCCTC
>JAHWFO010110045.1:286607-299428 GCA_023313115.1 Rhysida immarginata
ACACACTTGTCAATTGAAACAATGTAGCAATTAGTTGAAAATTAAAAACAAAATAATACACCTTGAAACAACTGTAGTTTTATTTAGAAGAAACTGTAAAAGAGCTTGGAAAAAATTTGGTAACCCGAGAAACAATAGTTAATTAGTAATTAGGTAATCAATTTGAGGTGCCAGTATACCAACCCCTACCCATTTAGGTGGGTGTTTAAGGGCGTCAACAGGTGTTCACTTGTGAGACAGAATCACCTAAGTGGATTTTGCTGAGAGCATCAGGACCCTCTTATCTGTCACATCAGAGAATTATGAAATTAATTTTATTTTCAGCCTTAGGCCACCTGAACATGGCTGCCATCACGTGATTAATCAAGAAAAGATCATCAGCCAGCTGTGTGACCACACCCACAATTGGAAACCTGATCAAAAAGTAATCATAAATCAAAGGTAAATAAAAACCACACCCAAAAGACCATAAATGACCACGCCCAAAACAAGAACCAACACCCAAAAAGGACCACACCGAAAACAGAGGACCAGCACCCAAAACAGGTGGGCCAACACCCAAACAGAGTGACAACACCTGCCTACTCTCGACCGTAGCAACTGGAAGCCAGACGACAAGCGCGAGGAGCGCATACTGCGTAATAGACTTTGTTCTTTCTCTTTTCGTCTGAAATTAGAGCCGGAGAGTGAAGCGAGCCCGGCGCGAGGACTCAAGATTCACCGATGTCGAAGCAGAGTCCCTGAGTCGTGTGAAGCCACCGTCTACTCAGGTTCTACGCCACGAGTGTTAACGACCGACGGATTCTTCAGTGTCTGCATTGGAGCGGTAAACTCCTTGCGCCCAGAACGCCTACAATTGTCGTGGGGACGATTGAGGAGTTTCCGGATATTGGTGCATGTACCCTTATTCGGCCACCTAGAAGACGACCACGCCCACCTGGAGCATCCCTGTTTCCACCTAATCATGCCCTGGGGACTGGAACCATTTCTAAACGAAGATTTGGGTGCCTTCTATTAATATACGAGGTAAGCTGAATGTAGCGTTTTTCTTAGCGGCTCCGCTTGCTAATTGATCTCTTTGTTTATTGCAGGAGCCTGTATTCATGCTTCACTATAAACACTCTGCGTCGCCGCTTTCCTGGAAAATGTCCCTACTTTATCTTTATCTCTCTCAAGAGACATCCTCAGAACTCTTGACGAATACATTTGTTTGACTCTTTAAAATAAACAAGTGCCATACAGCGCGAATTATATAATGTTTGACTAGTGCTTCGGCACGTGTTCATATTTTTGTACCCCTTTGCGTGCTTAGATCATAGTGATCTAAATCATAGCCGCAAATTACGTATTGGCTTTGTTTCAAGCGTGATATTGGGTCCACTTTATAAAAATTATAAATCCCCTTTAATGGGATTGGGTCAATCTACATTATATGATCAACCAATAAAAAAATAAATTGTTGCTGACATATTTTATTTTATTTTTACACATGCATTTTCTGTTTATGTAGGTTTCTGGGAGTATAAAATAATTTAAAAAAAAAATTTACCACTACCACTATGGATTTTAGGAGCCATTTTGTTTATAGGGACCAGCCGTTTTTGGCGTTTTTAGAGTTTAGCGCTAAGTTAAATAACTTTTTTATTTATTAAGATATCAACTTGAAGTAAAAACGATCTTATTCTAAAGGAAACCATCTACAAATCATGTTATGGCCAAAAATGTGTTAAAGTTTAAGGAACTTTACTAGAAAAACTTAACCTAAAACTTAACTAGAAAAATGTGTTTTGATTAGAATAAATTGAAGCATTTAGATAGTTTAGGTATTAGAACAATATCCTTCTAATAACTGGTAATCAACACATAAAATTTCATCATTGTTTTAATCAGAAGTATTTTTTTTTGTTAAAGAAAAAAGCAAAAATACACAGTAGAACTCACATAAACGCCTGAAGTTTTAAACACTGAAAAAGAAGAGGGTTACATTAGTGAAAAATAAATATCCTGTTAGTACAATGTAGGCAGCATATAGATATTAATATTATGTTTTAGCTAGGTTTACAGTTACTTTTTTTAATTTATATTTTTGAGAATATACAATTAATGCAAACAGCAATAAGTACTACAACATAACTCAAAAATTATGTCAAGAAATTTCCCAACTGTTCCATACAGTAAAGTAAATAAAATGACTTGGATCATGCCCAAAGACAATTATAGTTTACCAATTAAATAATTTAAAAATTCCAGTATTTTTTTAAGGTTTCAATGCATAAAAAGGATTGAATCTACCGTAAAATGTTAGTAGGCTTATGTTTTGTTTTGCAGTTATTTTATGTATTTAAACATATTCCTGGGTACTCTTCTTTTACATTTTACACATTTTGTATATATAGGCCTAGTTTTCTTTTATTATTAGAATGCAGTATACCAGACCTTTCAACATTATTTTCAGCGTACCAGTACTTATTATTGTTTGCATTAATTGTATATTCTCAAAAATCTAAATTAAAAAAAAGTAATTGTAAACCTAGCTAAAACATAATATTAATATCCATATGCTGCCTACATTGTACTAACAGGATATTTATTTTTCACTAAAGTAACCCGCTTCTTTTTCAGTGTTTAAAATTTCAGGCGTTTATGTGTATTTTTGCTTTTTCTTTTACAAAAAAAAATACTTCTGATCAAAACACAATGATGAAATTTTATGTATTGATTACCAGTTATAAGAAGGGTATTGCGTGAAAATTTCAGATTTTTTGATACAGTCCTTTTTGAGATATACCTGTTTGAAAATTGGCAATTTTGGACAAGTTGCGATATTTGAAGAGCCGTAAAACCCAAAGGAGGCATTTAAAAGTTATATCTTCAAGGGGGGGGGCGCTAATAAAGTTGTGCTTTAATCCCTTCTTTGTAAACAATTCCCTAAATTCTTCAGTTTATTCTAATCAAAACACATTTTTCTAGTTAAGTTTTAGGTTATTTCCTTAAACTTTAACACATTTTCGGCCATAACATGATTTGTAGATGGTTTCCTTTAGAATAAGATGGTTTTTATTTCAAGTTGATATCTTAATAAATAAAAAGTTATTTAACTTATCGCTAACCTCTAAAAACGCCAAACACGGCTAGTCCCTATAAACAAAATGGCTCCTAGAATTCATAGTGGTAGTGGTAAATTTTTAAAAAAATTTTATACTCCCAGATACCTACATAAACAGAAAATGCATGTGTGTAAAAATAAAATAAAATATGTCAGCAACACCCATTGGTTGATTTCATATGGATTGACCCGTATGAATATTTTTGAATCCATTACTATTGTATCTCCTCGTGTTAGAGAATGCAATTTATCTCCTTTAATATGTAATTCATTTTTCATTGTTGTTATTAATAAATTATAATATGTCTATTAAGCTTCACGTTCCTTATTTCCATTAAACTTTCCACTGCGCTTAGTCTTACACGTGACACTCGCTATTACTCCATTCATAATGACCTCAATATGACCCAGGTTGGCAAATATGTTCAAGAGCTCATGGAAACCGTGCTGCCTATTATGGTAAATCATAGTAATGAGCTAGTCTCTGGCATTTTAAAACATTCCCTACATAGAAAAAGGCATGAAAATTGATAACGTCATCTTCCCAGATTACTGGCTTTCATAGGTTTTTTTCGTTTGTGTAGCTTTATTAAGTGATACACTCAGCTCACACAATCGTCAATCATTTTCCCTCCACCAATTTGTGGAGGCAATTTTCTTCTTTCATACTGTGGATGACCTTTGTGGGTACATCAGGCTTCTTTTCTAGTTCAGTGTATTTCCTTCAGAATATGTTTATGAAGGGTGAGATTATGGAAGCAATGTTTAAAGTTTCAACCTAAAGCGATACACTACACTGTTCGATTGTCAGTTGCCGTATTCTCCTCATATGCTGATTAAGACATGTATAGTCTAGTGCATAAAGATTTAGAAATAAGTCATAATTGAGCATGTGAATAGCACATCCGATTTAGAAATAAGTCATAATTGAGCATGTGAATAGCACATCCGAAGCGTATACCTGCTACCCTATTTTCATTCAGAAGGGACAGGTCCAGTCTAATCTCCCTTGACTCTCAGTAAAAGTACCTGATTTTGCAACCGATCAATATCCGTTAAGCTCAGTTTCCTACGGAGCAGGTAAAAACCTTTTTGCATTCCATACATATGTATGAATAAATAAATAAATAAATCTATTGCGGATATGCGACCTATTGTTTTTCTTCGACTCTTCACTTTGGTAAGTGTTCCACAGATTTTGTTAAGGTTTATGTTTACTTTATTTATTGCTTTGTTTTTAATAAGTGCGCTAAATATTTCATCTGCAAAAGCTATCTTACCGAAATAGAAAGCAGCGATTAATCTTTTTAGTTAAAAGTACTGTAATAAGCCCACACAGACATAAAGCTCATCCCTATTTCCACTCTGAACAGCCAAGTTCATTTTAAAATTCTACGATGTTCGTTCAAACTATTAGACTTTATAACCGATCAATTCCGGTTAGCTCAACTCCTGCCAAGCAAATGAAAACGCTTTTGGAATAGACTGTACAGTTATAATTTCTAAATATGCATTATATTATTGACTTTCTTACCTGAATTAAACGGGAATTAAATCTGGGAACTCTTAGGATTTTTTCATCTGTGGAAATAGCAATTAAAAAGTTAAAGAATAGAAATATAACAAAAGCTAAGTAATAATTTAAATAGATATACAATATATTTTAGGGAATAAACATAATATGAATATTATACAACAATAAATGTTTAATAAACTATTAATAGAGGGGATATCTTTGTTAACTATATAATTGACTTCTGCGTTATAAAAGTTACTTAGTAAACTACAAAGTAAAGGAATAGTTTGAGTTTAAAATAGCCTTAAAAGCACTAGAAGAAGAATTCGCCAAGAAACTGTGGACTTATTAATCGAGCGAAAACTTATCAATTGAAACTTTTTTTAAAGTAATGTTATAAAAGAATATGAAAATCTTTGAGGATCGTATTTTTTAAAAAGATCTCCTAATTCTTCAATAATTAATTATAGGACTTTTTATTATTTTTGAAATGGTTTAATATCTGAAGTGCGAAAAAACTGTGCACATATAAGCATTAGCATATAAAAGATATGATTTTGCAACTGAAACAAGACCTATACACTATCTATCCAAAAGCGCATGAGATCGTCCGTACACGTCATACAACCTTAAAAAGACATTGAGTGGTTAGAATACACTCTTAGCAGCTAATGCAGTCAATATGAACAAACGATGGGAATTTCGGCCTGGATTAACAAAAGCGTCGTTAGCGACTTAACGACAACATTTCGTCGTTATGGCATCTAACAATGTTTATTGCAAAATCTGTCGCAAACGAAAACGTCGTTAATTAGCGTCATTAAATAAAGACAGCTCAGAGCTGTCGTCATAGCGTCGTTACAGAAGGTTTAAATTAGCGTAGGAAAATGAACTCATCGTATTCTAATGTTTCCATTATCGTGACTCTGCGTTGATGTAATATTAGTAATAGAACATATTCGGTAGTATAGATTTGCTACGGATGTGATTTTTCAATCGACCGAGAGGCTCAGTCGATATATAAAAGAAAAGCAAATTGGCGAACTTGTTCAATCGCTACCCCCTCCCGGCCAAAAGGAAGAAATGTCATGCATATTAGAAAACAACCTTTTTATGTAGAAACTGAGATCAGTCAGTGCCGGGAAGCCGTTGCATTATATGTCATGCCTTATGGAAGAAAGGACGTGAATTTGTTTAATTATAACGACAGCAATAGCTTAGGTGCACTACGCAAATATCATTGTTTGAAACGACTGCGAGAAGCACCTATGTTGGGAACGAGTTAAAAAAAATATGAAGATTTGAAGAAGCTGGGTAGTTGGGTGTACTAACAGACAGATGTTGAAAAAGACGTTGAGGTTTGTTAGGGTTTACAGAGCTGCCCGTTTCCGATATTCTGCGACAACTGCTCTAGCGGTGGCACGTAAATTGTCCACTATGGGAAAGGTTGTGCGATTCATTTTATAGTGATGCAGTTTACGATCCTTAGGGTGCAACAAGATGCTCATGAACGCACCAATTTTTGCTTATCGACTTCTGGCGTGAGTGGCTGTTGACATGTGGTTTTAGAAATCTCTGTGGACAGAAAAGGAGCATTTTCCCCTAGAAGGAGCGGTGACTATGTAGAACTATCGCATATATGGGGTGCCTCGCGCCATTATGTGATGCACATAAATTCCGACTACGTGACTGTATGATGTGCATTCACCGCTGATATCATTCTGGGCCCATTTTAGCTTGTAGAATTGATACCTAAGTGTTCGGTTCGGAGGTCACGTTACTATCAACTTGTGCAGCATGTGGTTATTGCCTTACACGAACGATGATGTTTACAGAACACCACCTCCTTCATCGACAAGTAAAGGAACGTGCTTCAGAAAGCTCTGAGTAGAGCGAAACTATACAATAAAAATTAAATCATTTTGTTATTTCGTGAAAAATAGCTTTCAGAATTTCAGAGCTAAATGGAAGGATTTCGTAATAGCACCTCAATTCGCCCTGCAACGCACACAGGCTCACCTGGAATATTTGGATGAACAAAACGATTTTAGGGTACTGCCCTGGTCTACAAATTATTCCAGGACAGCGTGTGCACTGTTATAATTTCTTACCGACCTAGGGGAAAGTATTTTGTAAGCAATAGTTTGTTTAAATAATTTTAGGAAGAAACAGACGAGAAGACAATGATGAATTACACAGGTTTTCTAGGAAAGATGGCAAACATTTCCACACTTCCTCACATAAGGAGAGGTACCAAAATCGCATAACGCTGCAGATCCCACATACAATAGACCTATCAAGTTCCTGTCTGCGGTTTAGAAAATTACAACTTCGCAACTACAGGTATGCGGAAGAAATCACATGGGCTGTAAGGATATATTATTATTAAAACAATTTAGCATCCCAAAATAGGATACGTACAATTAAAAAAGTCGTCGGTTTTAAACTCCGACGATTTTTTGAAACAAACTAAAAACATATCGTCTACGGTTTATACTAGTTTTTTAAGGTACAATTCACGATTTCATTCCTTACGTTATAGGTTAGGGCGTTCCAATTTGGGATAATATTGTATGGTAAGAAAGAGGATAAAAATCCGGACACAATACGTGGCGGAACTATCTTGTACTTTTGAGATTTACGTGTATATACAGGGTGCTTTTGAAAAGAATTTCGTGAGATACCTAGCGATGTTCTTCACCTTAAAATAAACACAAATTTCCTCATACGTTTTGTCGAAATTGCATTCCTTAAAGGAGTAAACAGCTCGTGAAGTTTGGTTAAACTCCGCCCATAACGTAAAGAAAACGCATGAAAAAAGGTAAACACCACCACGTATTCCATTAATATGTTTCTGCGAACTACCTGTGCACTAATGTGTTGGCCGTAAACTCAACCACTCTCACAGGAGCCAAATTAATGTAGCAGTTTAATGATTTGAAGATTCCCGGATTTACAGTTTCGTACCCACTTTTGAATTAGGGAACATTGAAATCTACGTGTAATTTTTATTCGCAAAAAACGTCAAAAGTTAATGTAGGCCAATATATTAGTGCACAGGTAGTTCGCAGAAACCTATTAATGGAACAGGTGGTGGTGTTTACTTATTTTCATGCGTTTTGTTTACGTTATGGGCGGAGTTTAACCAAACTTCACGAGCTGTTTACTCCTTTAAAGACTGGAATTTCGACAAAACGTATGAGGAAATTTGTGTTTATTTTAAGGTGAAGAACATCGCTAGGTATCTCACGAAATCCTTTTCAAAAGCACCCTGTTTATTATCAATCATCCAAGTCTTCATATAATGTATAGGATGATCGGATCCAATAATAGCACCGCAAAGTTCTGTGAATCTCGAATTTATTATTATTATAATTATTATTTTCTTATTTATTATCTTATTTTTTCCCCTATTTACAGGATTTGTTTTTTTTTTAAGCATTCATCATCATTAATTGGTTTTCTGTTTTGTTTCGTTTTTCTTATTTTTTTTCTTTGTCTATTTGTAACTATATTCTGTTTTTCTTTATGGTTATTATCTTTTACGTCTTATAAATTATGTTTTTTTTGTTCTACTATATTTGATTTACTTTTTGTCCTTGTCCGTTCAGTTGATTTAATTTTCTTCTACTTGTTTATTCATTAACCCCGTTTTGGGCTTAGGCCTGTTGGGGGACAACACAGGGTTCGACCCTCCAGTTTGTCTGGTGGTCTCTTCCCCCGTTGTTGTTACATTATTAATTATTATTATTATTATTATTATTATTATTATTATTATTATTATTATTATTATTACTTATGCAAGAAGTTTGTAATCAAGGAATCTCGTTGTTTCATCATAGTCCAATTAAACAATAAAGATTTAATGTGATTTTGATGATTAGGACATCTATCTTTGTCGCATGTAAAAATGCTTTGTCGGATTTCTAAAGGCATCATATTCCAAGTTTCAATACTATTAAAAGGAAAGAAGGATTCTATCCATTTTGTCATGATCTGCGCTGGCTGTATAAGTAGGCGTCTTGTCTTCCTCACATTGCGTTTAAGATTTAGCCACTGACAAAGGAAATGGTCAGGATGAGAGGGGCTAAGAAAGCTTTGGTCAATTCTTTTAACCGCATCAAAATGGTAGTAGAGGTAAAAGTAAGTAGATTTAATACATTACAGATTTGGAATATCGACTTGCTGACGGGGCAAATTTAAAGCTGTTCGAATAATACTATTGTAGGCAACTCTTAATTTTTCTTGCCAGAATTTATTTAGTGTGTTTCAGAATACAATACCATACGTTATTTTAAGAATTTAACCTTTAGTATCATAATCTTTTCTTTTCTAGTTAAGGTGGAACGAAATTTTTTTGCCAAAAAACTCAGTTTATTGCGTTGGCAAATGATATTTTCCATTTGTATTGTAAATTTTAAGCTACTGTCAAATGTGACACCCATGATTTTCCGTGCCTTGACATTCGAGTGGTATGTTTGTCAATATTAAAAATTGTAGTTTTGTCAGTATTTACTTTCAGGCTTTTACTATCAAACCATGTCTGGATTATATCCATATCTTGGTCTATTAGATCGTAGGTTTGTGGGTTATAAGCTTTAGTTAAAATTTAATAATCGACAAAAGCTCTAACTTTAAACTGAAGCTTAAGGTCGAATATAGGTGCTATTAAGGTGGCAAATAAGATGTTGCTAACAGCCGAACCTTGGGGAATACCCCGTTTAGAAGGACAGTTATAAGTCTGTTGACTTGTAATTAAAGTATTCGAACACCGGGTAAATAAACCATTAAGGAATGACATAACCAAGTACCGAAAGGTTAAACTAAACCATTCGCGGAACAATATTTTTAAACCGCCCTATGTTAATATTGGAAGTTTCTAATGGACCATCATGATACCATTAAACCACGTACCTTTGAAATAATTTCAACTATCATTAATATTACGTTATATTCATACATGACACATCATTCCAAATATTTGATATATTACATGCCATATTTTAGCACTGAAATTTCTAATGAGCCATAATGGTTCCACTAAACCAGGTTCCTTGAAACCAATTTCGACTATCGTTAATTTTACGTTATATTCATTCATTACAACTCATTCCAAGTCGTTTGATACACTACTGTTTATAAAAATCGCAACACCCTGATGGAATGGTCTAATCCATATGCAATTTGCAATATTTGCATACAATGGGTCAGAGTATAAATGATTAGATTTTCAGAGTAATTGCTTGAAAGAACACCATGCCTCGACGACGACGAAGGGTACCATATCAACAGCTGACAGACTTTGAAAGAGGACGCATAATTGGTCTGCGTGAAGCGGGATGGTCGTATCGTGACATTGCTGCTCGTGTAGGACGTAATGCAACGACAATTATGCGTGCATGGAGGCAGTGGAGCGAAGAGAACAGGGCACACCGAAGACCAGGCTCAGGAAGACCCAGCACGACGACACAGCGAGATGACAGACACCTCTATCGCATGTGTGTAGCAGATCGTACAGCCACTTCCACAGTGTTAGCACAACAGTGGGGTGCTACAGTAGGCAGGACAATGTCTGCTAGCACTGTAAGACGCCGTTTGATTTCCAGAGGATTGATGGCACGAGTACCATTGTTGCGGATTCCTTTGACTCAAAACCACCGGCGCCTCAGGTTGCAATGGGCCCATCAACACCAACAGTGGCAAGCTGAATGGCAACAAGTTGTGTTTTCGGATGAGTCAAGGTTTAACTTGCAGCACCATGACAGCAGGATACGAGTCAGAAGACATCGTGGCGAGCGCGACCTTCCAGAATGCATCCTTCAGCGTCATTCAGGACAAACGCCAGGGGTGACGGTGTGGGGTGCAATCAGTTACCATGGCCGTTCCCGTCTGATCAGAATCCATGGCAATCTGAACAGTGACCGGTACATCAGGGAAGTTGTGCAACCCGAGGTCATCCCCTTCCTGCAGAACCTTCCAGGCGCTGTATTCCAACAGGACAATGCCCGACCGCATGTGGCCAGAATGTCCTCGCCTTTTTCCAAGCACATCAGACGCCCTTGTTCCCCTGGCCTGCTCGTTCACCAGACATGTCCCCAATCGAACATGTGTGGGACAGGGTTGCTCATCGATTGGCTCGTCAGACTCCTGCAGCAGCAACTGTGGATGAACTGTATACCCGTGTAGACAGAGCATGGCAGGACATTCCCCAGGCCCTTATTCAGAGCTTGTTTGACTCAATGCCACGACGTTTAGAGGCTGTAATTGCATCCCACGGTGGTTTCACCCGATACTAATGTGACAATAAAACGCATTGTATTGACCTGAAAATCTAATGGTTTCTTTTCTGACCCATGCAAATGCTCCAAATTTAATGCATATTGGGCATATTCCGTCAGGGTGTTGCGATTTTTATAAACAGTAGTGTATATTACATGCACTATTTTAGCATTGAAAGTTCCAATGCACCATAATGGTTCCACTAAACCAGGTTCCTTGAAATCAATTTTGACTAACATTAATTTTACTTTATATTCATTCTTGACACATCATTCCAAGTCGTTTGATATACTACATGCCATATTTTAATACTGAAAATTTTTGAGGGTGTCAGAAGGGTACTATTAGAGCACGTGTCATTGTTTCGATTTCAACCATTTTCAAAATGGTTCATTTCCGGAACCTTATTTATTAATTGGTGAAAATAGTAATTTATATCCGCTTCTATCTCGTCATTACGATTTGTTTGATATATTACTTAATATATCTCTCCATTGAAAATTGCTAAATGGGGTCGCAAAGGTACCATTTGTGCACGTGCTATTGAACAGATTTAGATAATATTTGTGAATGATTCGTGCCATGCACCATGTTCATCGACTGACGAAATTATAATGAATAACCTCATCTATCTCGTCATTACGATTTGTTTGATATATTACTCAATATACGAGGGTTGGGGCATATGACATGGCAACTTTTTTTTTTCTCAGAGCTAAGGGATAGTACCATAAAATGTCATATGTCTCAAGGAAGTTGTGACTGGTAGTATGTTTCCACGACATTAGATGGCTCCGTGAGTTCCTGATGATGCGCAGAGAGCAATGCTAAATCAGTTCTTAGTCAACCGCCGTGCAAGTTGGATGACCCCTGAGTTGAACAACGCTCGTATATCAAAACAGCCGTTCTCTATTTTGATTTTTGTTACTTATTCTGGAAAATGAAATCTGTAATCATGTTCTAGAATAAATTTTCGAGAAGCAGGAAACGTATGAAACATAACATTACAGGCTTCATGATTCCAGAACATGAAACCTATAATGTTATGTCAACTACCTTAATAAACATGAGAAGCAAAGCGTTGGCGTGTTCTTAATGTCCGTAAATTTCGTCCATTCCTTGTCCTTTCATCTGTATATTTCACATTTTCCACTCATGCTTGAATTCTCATAAAAAAATAGTTGCCATGACTTATGCTCCAACCCTCGTATCTTCCCATTGAAAATTGCTAGACGGGAAAATAGAGGTACCATTTGTGTACGTGCCAATGAACCGATTTAGAAAATATTTGTAAATAGTTCGTGCCATGAACCATATTCATCGATTGACGAAAACAGATTTTGAAAATCTTTCATAGCCTCGGAGGAGTTAGAGTTACAGACGGGCAGACAGACAGACGGACAGACTGACACGTTTCGCTACACTGAAAGCATAAAGCACCTCTCGGTACTTAATAAGTTGTTAAGCAATTTCATGGTTTGGCCCGCCATACCGAACGCTTGCAGCTCCGAAAATAATTGTGTTCTTTTATTGAAGGCTTTTGCTATATCAACACCTAATATGACCAGACATTGTCCATTGTCAAGGGCATAAACAGCCTCCAAAATAATAGTAAGGAGGAGATTTTGGACAGATGAATTCGATCATCCTACATCTTGCTCAGGTGGAAGTTGTTCCCAGAGGTAGTCCATCATAGGTTGAAATATAGTTTTCTCCATAATCATATGCAGGGTGTTTTGAATTGAGTACAGATTTTTTGGGAGATGATAGAAGAGGTCCTTAGAAGTATTTTTTGTCATATGAACATGGGGTCCCCGCAGCTCCGTTTACTTACAATACTGCATTGAACAATCAAATGACACCGGGACACATTGTGTGCGTTGGTAGGCCTAGATTATTTTATTTTTAACAATTAACACA
>JAHWFO010110045.1:309428-327600 GCA_023313115.1 Rhysida immarginata
ACACTGCGTCCCGGTGTCATTTGATTGTTCAATGCAGTATTGTAAGTAAACGGAGCTGCGGGGACCCCATGTTCATATGACAAAAAATACTTCTAAGGACCTCTTCTATCATCTCCCAAAAATTCTGTACTCAATTCAAAAACACCCTGTATAATGTTAGTTTTGTCCTGATTAAATTTTAAACCATGTTCTGTGTACCATTCATTTAATGCCCTAATATCTGACCAATCTGCTGGAGTGTTTTGTCAATTTCTGCCCTAGCACATACGTATCGTCGTTGAATAAAAATTTGTCATCGACATAAGAAATTATCTTTGACGATAAAAAAGGTTATGGGTGTCTGCTGTTGAAGTAGCATAGAAAACTGTAGCTGTTGAAGCACCTGGAAGAAGACCTCGTGAAGATGTATATTCAACAGCATGAGAATGTAATTGAATATAATTTAATCGATCCAAGACATAATCTAGGAGTAAATGTAGAGTGCTGTGATCAACTCTCTTAGCACTAAGCTTAGAGAATAATTTGGTCCTGTTGAAGGCTTTTAAAACGTTTGTATTAACCAGATAACATACTCCGTCCTTATCGAACGCATTGATCACATAATCCATCAAATAAAGGACCGGATACATAATGGGAGTATGTGGACGTCTATTGTACCGCTTTAAAGGTATTCTGTCCCAAAGGAATTTAGTAAGCTCCTCAAATATCAAATTTTCGGCCAACTTTATTAGTGTCGATAATAAGCAAATTGGTCTATAATTTGTGATGTCGCTAATAGAGCCCTTTTTATGGATAGGGACAATCAACGACTTTTTAAAATCAGCCGGAAATTAAATAAATTAATTTACTTGTGAGTTCATCAGCTTTCTGATGGTTTGGAGTGGAGAAATTCTCGATCTGCGGGCCAGGTTCCCGTCTCCCATTGGGTTTTCAACCGTGACAACTTGGTTGTCTTTAAGACACCTTGAGACAGCTTGGCTGTCCAGGTGTCTGCGATAGCCCAAATGGTAGAGGCGTCGGCCATGATAGTCGAGGTTCCTGGTTCGAATCCAGGTCGCAGAATTTTTCCTTCCAGTTTTCAATCGAAAAATCAGCCGGAAATTGTTTAGTATCCAGGATGCATTGAATTAGTCATTGGAGTAATAAATTTCCAAAACTGCCCCATTTTTTCATAAGTTACTGTAAGTATACCATCTCTACTACAGGTTTTATTTTTCACCTATCTCATAGCTCTTGTAATTAGATTCAGGGATATCCCTGGGCTTGTATCATCATCTTCAAGTTGATTACACATGTTTGCGATGAAAAAAATACATAAAAAATAGCTTAACTTTGTGTATTTTTTGGTGCTGATTTCAAAAAAACTAATGAAAAATTTCTATGACGCCAGGATTTCTTGAAAAATTCAATTTTACTTGGATATCCGCAAGCGTATGAAGGTTAAAGAATTTGAGACTAGCATGACAACAAAGGAAAAAGAAGCTTGGGTTGCCTTAAAAGATGTCATCAGTAAATTTCTAGGTAATTACAAGGATCCTGACTATAAACCAATTGTAATGAATATGCTGGATAAATTTCAAGCGTTGGGTTGCTCCTTGAGTGTCAAAATACATTTCCTAACTCACATGTGGACTTTTTCCCCGAAAATTTAGGATCAGTCAGAGAAGAACAGGGTGAAAGGTTTCACTGGTGCCAGATAGTTCATGCATAATTGTTCGCGAGAATTCCTTTTCAAATAGGATTTTAGCAAAACTATCGATATCGATTTCACAAAAAATCTTGACATGATGGAAAAAAAAGAGGTCATTTTCGAAATCAGCACACCAAATATCATAAAAATCAGCGAAAACTTCTCTTGTGTTTTTCAAAAACTTCAATTTCGCAAGCCTGTGTTATCAAAGAGGGAGCGTGCATTTAGGTAATTAATAATTAAAGATCGAGGTGAGGATTTAGGACGTAAATTGTTAATTTTGAGTCTTGCTAATTGTGTCAGGTCTCGCATTCATGGGAGTCACCAAAACAGCATCATGTAGGGTTACGGCTTACGAATGATCGGACCGTAAGTCCTTTGGGCCAAACAACAGTTGTTAAAATATCCTCCTTGTTTTTTAATAATATTCTCGTACAAAGCATCTTTGATGTGGTACTAGCCTTTATGGTCCATTTACCACATTATAGAACTTAAGGCCCTGCTGTTTCCAAGATTTTTGCCAACATATGACGGTGTCATGCGAGCGCAATGGTAAACACCAATTCGTAGCATTGTTAGTTTTAGGGTTTACGGTAACCTTATTAGCAGGATTATCATGAAAATAACTACATTAGATTGGTTGTCCGTCAATTTATTCTCATTCACCTTCCATATATGCTGGATTTCCATCCTCGATCATCACGTCATCATCTTGTTTATCATTATTTAATTCATGAAAGCTATTGCAATTATTCATGGAGTTATTTGGAATATTCTCCGTGCTAGACGAGGTAAGGAGAGTTTGAATCTCTTCTCTTCATTTAGTAACTAACGTTAACCGGCATTGTTGTTTAACTTGCCTCGTTTCATCAATAAGCTGTTGGATTTGTAATTTTACGTTATCTAGTAATTCATTCACAACACTGTTTAGGAAGTCCATTATGCCTGAGATTACAACATTCACCATTATTTGATTTAGATTACGAAATCCATTATCAATTTATTTAGCGGCTAACGTTTGCTTATCCTTAAACTGATCGTATAGTTTTGAAAACATTTTTTTATTAAGCTCAGAGATATACGAGTGACAAATCGATTATTAAATATATACAAATACAAGAAGGAGTGCCTAATTATAAGGGAACCGGTAAATTTAGTATGGGATTATACAATTTCTTCATAGAGTGCGTCCATTGATCTGTGGCAATGCAGTATTAATATCTGTAATGTTCTTAGCTAACGTGCAATTCCAAAGGCCAAGTTTTACGTTTAAAATTGTAACCTTTAAAAATACCGTTGTTAAGCATTATACGCTGGTATACAAATAAAGTTTCCTAGGGTTTCAATGATAGCATTAAATGTTGTTAAATTATCTTTTAGAAAAAGGCTATAATATTTAATCATTTCATTAATTATACGAGATACACGCATCAATCAATACCATCAAGACTTTTTCTTAAAGCAATATTAGACGAATATAAAATTCTTTAAGTCCTAATACGTCGTGTAAGTATTATAATGGTCAAAATTGTCTTTACTCACCTCTGCGTTTTTTTCTTAAAGGGGACTAACAGAAATGTAAGCAAAATACTTTTCCTATTGGAATACGTTTTCCTAATAAACAATTATATGTTCAAATTTTTTCAAACAACAATCTTGAAGAATGAAGTAAAATAAAATATTGTTTGTCATATCAAGAATTTCTTGTGATTGTCTTATCTTTCTTGCGATTTTTTTTCAGCTCTTAAAGTGCATTGTTTAATTTCAACAATTACACACATGAGAATCTAAACTGGCTTTTGTGGTTTTTCTTATAGAGGGTGTTTCACAAATACTTATACTTATTTCTCCTCATCTATACTTTTAGAGGAGGTAGTATGGATGATTCTAAGCAAAAAAGTTCATATGAATATGGGTCCGAATTTGAACGCTAACTGAGATATGAACAGAAATAAAAATGCCGCCACCAACATCAACATGATAATAACTCAGGTTCTATAACATCTAGGTTGATGAAATTTGCGGGAATAATAGGGCACATAAACCTGTGTATACCGTTAAAATTTGATCGAGTTACGCAATCAAAATCGTCACAGTGCTCACATGCGAATACCAACTAGCACGTGTTACGATGCTGAGCGCGTAATTCGGAAACTACTCGTTGGACATCATGATGCGAAACCTGAAGGGAAAAAGTGAAAAGTTATGATGGCAACTGATGATGGGTGATGGGCCGCATCCTGTGGAACGTATGTCCATCGTGGCCCATCATCAATTGCCACCATAACTTTTCACTTTTTCGTTCCGTTTCGCATTATGAAGGTGTTTAACGACTTTTGACTCATCCTGTATTCTGTATCCGGCCCAGACCTCTTTCACTTTTTATCATTGTGGCCCACTCTTAAAAAAAAGGTTGCCGACCACTGCTTCAGATGATAGCAAATTAATAAAAAGTATAACAGAAAAACAATTAATAATTGATTTTCATATTATAAATAAATAACTTATTTTATAAATTTAGTTTATTGCCTTTCCCTTGCTGTTAGAATAAATTAAATATACGAAGGCGGTCCGATAATAAAGGTACAGGTCAAATTATCCAGGGCATACTCAAACAAATAGCGACACAAATGTCATGTATAATACAAAGGTTTGTTTATTTTTCAACACAGTCGCCGTGAACATTTAAGCATTTGTCCCAGTGCTTCACCAGTTTAAGCATTCCTTCACGGTACGTTTCTTGTCCCAAATTAAGGAGATATTGTCGAATTTCAGCTTACAATACTTCTTGGTTAGGGAATCGTTTGCCCGATATAAAATTCTTTATAGAGGATCAAAAAAGGTGGAAATCGTAATCTTCGATCATCCATGAACAAGACGTCAACAATCTGACAATTTTCCGCTGTGTATGAGGTTCTCGGTCTGTCTCTATGGCGCTCTGGATCATCACCCAGTTCCATCCTCTCATCTTTAAATTTCTTATACCATACACTAACTTGTTTTTGGCTTAAAACGTTCTGTCCATAAACTTTAACCCACCTGCAATGAATATCGCTTTGATTTACTCCTTCAGCTTGAAGAAATCTGATTACTTCTCGAACTTCGACTTTGACACCAGTCAAACTTGTTGTACGCCAGGTATTGACTCAACGAACGAACCGTTTCAGTGGTAACTATTACTGAGTTGTCCTCATCATGTATGCATGCGACGTCGTAGTTGCGCGCGCAGATCTCGTATGCTCGTTCCCTGTACTTTTATTATCGGACCGCCCTCGTATTAGTTAATATAAATAAACAAATAAGTCTATTTATTTAATAAAAAAAATTAATAGTTTCATTCTATATTCTCATGGGTTTATCGAAGTAATGGTAATAAAATGCTGTTTTTATTTCCGTAAATTGAAGTAGATCAACTCACTTTTCCTTGAAAATTGAAAAAAAAAACAGCAACGCAATCAGTAATGAAACTCAAGTTCAAGAAATTGTAAATTCAGATATAGTTTTTTTTAATAATAATAAATAAATAAATAATAATTTGTCTCACAAATTTCAATACGATAAATCATTTTTCTAACTTTTTTTGGAGTAAATTAAAAATGTTTCTGAAAATCAGGAACGTATACGCCAGTCAATGTTTTTTCTACTTTTAGATATAAAAACTAACAAATTAAGGCCAATTACGATAAAATGACTTAATAGCGCTTTTTACAACGCTTATATAACTTTCGCCATTTGGGTCATGTTTGGTGGATAAAATCTTGTGATCAATATTTCAACCCCTTCCACTAGTCAGATCTTGCTGAAATTTTGTACACATACGTAAAGTCGGTGACAATGCATGAATCTAAAAAATATTTTCAAAAAATCCAAAGGGGGGGGGGGAAGGGGGTTTGACAGTTTGTTAACACATTAACTGGTGTTGCACTTTATACAGAGCGATTATAATTAAAGTTACGATTTCAAAAATCGATAATTTGAAAACTACTCGTCAGATTGACCTGATATTTTAGCAGGACAATCGTGAGGCAATGGAATTTTGTTTGGCGAAGGAAAAAAAAATAGTTCCAAAATCTGCCAATAGATGGCGCTGGCAGGGTTCACATTGTCTGGAGATATGCAAATTACTAATAATACGTAACATGCGCACCGCAGACATAGCTGCCATAAAAATGCAGAGCACCAGCTCTTTGCTTGAATGCTTCATCATGACTCTGACTACGAAGGATCGCGCTTTTTTATAAGAACGATGAGTGTGCACTAACAGTTATTAGGAAGTTTCGGACATTAAAATCCATAAAATCGGGTCCAATAATCACAAATGGTCTGCGAAAAATAATTGCTAATTTCGAAGAGACCGGTACATTTGACGTGCAACGGGGTAGAGGATGGAAATCAGTTTCGGCTGCGGCAGTGGAAGATGTGGCTACAGCATTACAAGAACAGACGAACAGTGCATAGGGAATTGGCCGAATGCTGGATATGCCGAGCAGCATGGTGCGTAAAGTCCTACGGAACATCTTGCGCTGTTACCCGTACAAGATAACTCATGTACAGCAGTTGCTACCTGCTGACCTGGAAGCACGTGAATCTTTTGCACTACGATTTGCAAGGTTCTGTAAATACTCAAAATTGCAGGATATGGGCGACCGAGAATCCGTTCCAGCTACATCCATTACCTCTGCACTCTGAAAAGGTCACTGTGTGGTGCGGAATAACGGCACAGTTTATCGTCGGTTCGTTTTTCTTCGAGCAGATCACACCTGCGAGTTTCGTTATCTGCACCGTTACTGGCAAGCGGTATGAAGCACTATTGCATAACCATGTCCTTCCGGCACTTCAGCAGCATCAGTGTGTGAAGCAGATGGCGCTCCTCCGCACATTGCTACTCCTGTGAAGCAGCTGCTGAGTGCTCATTTCAGAGATGCTAGGATCATAAGTCGCCATTTTCCAACAACGTGGCCGCCACGTTCCCCCGACTTAAACCCGTGTGATTTTTGGCTTTGGGGGTACCTGAAGAATGTTGTTTACAGCGGGCGGATTGAGAATCTAGCCGACTTGAAAGCAAGCATTACACATCACATCCATTGCATCAGTACAGATACCCTCCGATCTGTTGTGGAGCATGCCATTTTGCGCTTCCAATTAGTAGCGGAACAAGGCGGAGAGCATATCGAACAATTTCTGCCTTAATCATCAGTAAAATGTTTGTTCCATGAAGCTCTGTTTTTTGCCATTATCACTTTTGTCGCTGTAAACACGTATTCTTGTCCTTTCGCTAATAAATTTTTCGTAAACCCCTGAACTCTTTTGTTTCCTTTTGGCTAACAACATTCCTGTGTTTCACGAATCCATTTTTGGTTTTTCCCCTGACATTACCCTGCCAGCGCCATCTATCGGCAGATTTTGGAACTATTTTTTTTCCTTCGCCAAACAAAATTCCATTGCCTTACGATTCTTCTGTTAAAATTATCAGGTCATTCTGACGAGTAGTTTTCAAATTATAGATTTTTGAAATCGTAACTTTAATTATAATCACCCTGTACTTAACACATTAACTGGTGTGGCACTACAAACGTAACACATTTACTGGTGTGGCACTACATAATTAACCGTATTAACCTCTTTTAGTGAGGGGATAACGAATTGTAGAGTGTGCTATCCATGAAGCGCGATATCTCCACCATGACCTACCTACCTAAAGACTCCCCAGTGTCCATCGGAATTACAATGAAAAATTTCATCAAGATTGGTCTCACCATTTTGAAATAATGCGTAGCGAACAGACAGACAGACAGGCATACCGAGAATCTTTTTATATATATAAAGAAGGATGTTTGTGGGTTTGTGGGTTTGTGGGTTTGTTTGTTTGTGTTTTCTTATATAAATCTACAGGTTTTTTTCCGTTCTTGATAAAATTTTGTATACTTGACCTTCAAAGCATGAGGAAGGTCACTGTCTAATTCAGATTTCGAAAAAATAATAATTATTGATAAAAAATCGATATTCATGGTTTTGGGAAGGCATATTAATAAGAAATTTCTCAAGACCAACAATGCAAGGCAAATAGATACGTTTCAATTTGTAACAATGCATAGAATTCCTGTTATTCAGCCTTCATCCTGTTATTCCCTGGGTGAGGGGGGGGGGGGTTAATATGAAATAGAATTGGCTTTTGTTTGTTTGTTTGCTCAAGAGATGGCGCCAGGGATACAGACCTAGCAACGCCGCCGGACGATTTAACTACATTCATGTTTATTCAGCGTTTATTCATAAATTAGGTCTGTTGTGATTTAAAATATTTGTATTATCCGTTCTGGTAAGTTTCATTATATTGATGGGTTAAAATTATATTGAAATACTATTTTAAATAAGTTCTAATATTAACAGCCTAATTTTGACTGGAATACCAAGATGAGTTTGGAAGAGCCAAATTTTTTCAAAGCAAAGAAATCTCGGAAAGAAACTACCACTCAAAGGAAACGACGTTTGGAAAAGATGAAACAAAAACACATTGACGTACTAAATAAAGAAATTTCTGAAGCAAAACAAGCAAGACTTGAAAGGCGTAGAGCCCACAGATTAGAAGAAACACCTGAGCAACGTGAAAGGCGATTAAAAAAACGTCAAGACCAGTACAAAAAAACTAAATCTTTAGAAAAACCTGAGCATTTAGAAGATTTAAATATTCATAGAGAATATGAAATATCTAAAACACGTATTTATGATGCTTTACGATGGCTAAAAGATCACAATCCGCTATATAGTGACGTAAAAATTGACAATAATGCACGAATTAATCAAGAAGATATTATCCAAGTAGTACAAAAAGAAACAGAAAACAATGATGGTTCAGAGGTCCAACATGAAAGTGGAAATGTTTCAAGAATCTTACGTGCTTCATGGCATCAAGGTAACAGCGCCATATTTTCCGCCAACGCAGGTGTTCAATGCGCTGCCATGGTTTTAGCAAATATAGTTCGAGCTGCTATGATATCACCAGACAGATGGACACAATTGATACTTAATGCCAATATGATTGAAGGAAATTCATTATATTCGTCGATTGTAAGTCTTACCAAGCACATGCCCAATGCTTATCCCATTGATGAAGATGGGTTTCTAGAAGTACGCCATTTTAATGTCATTAAAGATGGTTTTGTTGCTTATAATCATCATATTAGCATCGACTTTGCTAGAGATTCACCTTACTTCGGTTCCCTGAAAGACAATGCAAATAGAAGCGAACTCGGAATAACTTTAAGAGTTGCACTTTAAGCCTTATTTGATAGTCACAGTGCTGGAATATTGATAGGTAGATCACAATCATTTGGAGTGTTTCATTATGACGACAAATATTACTTTACTAATTCTCACTCATGCGGTGAAAAGGGATCAAAGGCAAATAATAGCAAAGCTTGTATTATTGAATGTGATAATAATAATGAACTTCTAAGAATATGTAAACGTTCTATTGGATCAAGCAAGGAACAGTACACGTTAGATTACATTGATGTTATGGTTCAAGAGGAAGTGATTGATGAGGTTCCTGAAAAATCACAAGTTAGAAACAGAACACAACAAAATGATTTTGTTGTACAGACATCAGTAATGTTACCCATTGATCAAGTACAACCAAATGTTGAGGATGAGCTTGAAATGTCCGAACATTTGAATAAAATAGTTCGAAAAACACGTCATATTGTAAATGAAGCTCATGAATCAAAATCCGAAGAATTTGCCTGGTTTTACCTATTCCCTTGTGGGAAGAATGGACTGAAGGAACCAAGACCGGTGAAGATAACACCTTTAGACTACTATCAATATCGAATATTAGGCAATGATGCCAGGATCCAATGCATAGAATACCTTTTCTATGCATTGTCAATGTTTGAATATTATAGGGTCAAATCCATGATTTCAGCTTGTGGAAAGAAAATTGAAGGTCCAGATGCGCAAGTAGAAGATGTCCACTTGTATATGAATCAACTGAGAGGCTCTTCTTCGTATTGGAGATCCGCATTAAGTGACTTGATAGCCCGAATCAGATGTCAAGGTCCACCAACATACTTCACAACTTTTAGTTGTAATGATCTTAATTGGTTTGATATGCGAATAGCACTTTTGAAAGCTGACGGAAGGTCTGATGTAGATCCAGCCAGCCTTGATGTTTTTGAAACACAAATTTTAGTAGCAAAATATCCTATAATAATAAGTCGACATTTTATGGTGCGTGTGAATGCATTAATGAAATTCATCATAAACAATATAGAGCTATTTGGAGGACGTGTCACTGATTTTTGGTATCGCATAGAATTTCAAAACCGAGGTAGCCCACACCTTCATATGGTTCTATGGATCGAAAACCATTCATCTTTTGAAACACCCGAAGGTATTGCCCAATTAGACAGAGTATGTTCTTGTGAATTACCAGACGAAAAATCTGAACTGTATACACTGGTAAAAAATGTCAAATGCATAAACACAGCCACATGCAAGAAAAATTACCCAACATCTAATGCTTGCAAATTTTGTTTTCCAAGGCAAGTTTGTGAAAAAACACGGATAGTGGTTCATTCTTCAGAAGAGTTCACTAAAAGTGGTGGTAGAATATGCGTTTTGAAACGTCGTAGAGAAGATGCATGGGTCAATAATTACAATCCCACATTGCTAAAGCTATGGAAAGGAAACATGGATATACAGCCACGTGGGTCTAATGAAGCCATAGCATTTTATGTTGCTAAGTATATATCCAAAGCAGACAGAGCCAACGGAATTACATCAAGGTGTAGCGCAAGCAATTCACCAAATTCGTCGTGATGAAACAAATATTTCGCAAAAATTATTTAAAATATGTATGAGAATATTGAAAGAAAGACACGTTTCTGCATGTGAGGCTGTATTTCGTTTGGCTCATTTGGAAATGAAGCATAGTTCAAGACAAAGTGTATTTCTCAATACACGTAAACTTGAAAATCAATACCGAGTGATTGAATTTGGCAATCAAGGTCATGCTACTGGCTATTGCAAAAATATCTTCACGAGATACAAAAATCGTCCAGATTCAAACCAAAATTACGACTACGACAACATGTGTCTTACTGAATTTGCAATGAGATTTGCTCCACTTTACAGGTCCTATCAACAAGACTTAGATCGAAATGTAGATTGTGATACTGATGAATCTGATTTATTGCAAAGAAAAACAATTATTAATTGTAAGGATGGAAGCAAAATATTTGCTAGAGAAAAGCCTGCAAATGTGCGAATTCCATATTTTATAGTTTCTACTGAACCTGAGAGCTATTATTATAGTCTATTGCAACAATATATGCCTTATCGTGATGAATCAGAATTGATAGGTGAATATAGTAATGCTAGAGAAGGATTTATTGCACGAGAGAAACAATTACAACAAACAAGTAGGTACATGTAAACATTTAGAGTACTTGATAAACAATTGGAAAATGCATCCAATCAAATGCATGCATTCCAAATATTAGAGAATCCAGAACCAATTGAAAATGAATACGAAGAAGAAGTTCAAGACGTATCAATGCCAGCGAATGAGTTTTTTGAAGCTCAAGCTAGAATGAATGTTGGCCAAAAGGAAATATTTGTGACCCAAAGTATACAAAAACAAATTATGAGCAACAGCGATGAACGTTTAAAACTTTTCATTACAGGTAACGCCGGAACGGGAAAAACATTTGTATTCAAACTTCTTCAAAACAAGGTCAATCAATGCTATCAGAAACAAGCCACTAAAACAGCTGCACTAACTGGTGTCGCGGCACGTCTCGTTCGTGGACAAACAATCCATAGTCTACTGAAATTACTAGTTCAAAAAGATGGTAGACTAGTAAACTTACCACAACTTACTGGTCTCTATCTAAGAAATATGTGACTGAATTGGAAAGACACTGAGTTCTTATTCATAGATGAGGTTTCAATGGTACTATATGAAATGCTGTGCATGATAGACAATCGTCTGAGACAACTGAAGAACACTGATACACCTTTCGGTGGCATTAATGTTCTTCTCTTTGGCGATCTTTTGCAATTACCACCAATAAGAGGTCATCAGGTATTTGAACAACCAGAGAAAATGCAACCCGCGACACATCTCTGGAGATTGTTTAAATTGGTTGAGTTGACCGAAAATATGCGGCAACAAGGAGATAATACATTCATAGATATATTAAATGCATTGAGAATTGGTAAGATGCAGCAAGAACATATGAAAATACTAATGAATAAAGTTAGTACAGATGCCACTGGTCCATTTTCAATTGAAAATGCTTTGCGGATATTTCCGAGAAAAAAAACAAGTGGATGAGCACAACAAGCAAGTCCTACAACATTTTAAGAGACTGCGCAAAATAATGTACACAATTATAGCTCAAGATGCCCTCATTGATAATACAAGAAATGAGAAGAATGTGGACATGGAAAAGATTACACCTACAGATATTAATAAAACAGCGGGTCTTCCAAGAGAGCTGGAAATATTTGTGGGTGCTTAGGTCAAATATTGATATTTCAAAAGGGTTAGTTAATGGTTCAATTGGGCTTATTGTTGAAATAATTTGGCCAAATTTTTGCAAGACAGCAACTGCATCAACATAGTATTCCAGCGGTTCGTATAAATTTTGATGGTGTTGGTGATCATGTGATAGAGCCCATTGAAAAACAATCTGATGCCAAATTCAGGTATGGTACCATCCAACGAAGAATGTTGCCATTGATACTGTCTTGGGCTTCAACTGTTCATAAAATGCAAGGATGCATAGTTGAGTGTGCTGTTGTTGATTTAGGACCAAATTTATTTGCAAGTGGCCAGGCTTACGTTGCTTTGAGTAGAGTAAAGTCGTTAGATGGATTACAAATAGTGGAGCTAGATTGTGGTAAGCTGAGTGGTAAGACACCATGCAATAATGAGGCATTGACAGAGATCGAACGATTAAGGTCACTTCCTCGTGAAGATTAACTGTATTGTTGTGTGTACTGTAAGAACTTGTTGAATCGCTGAATTCTCAAAAAACTTTTTTTTTAGAAATGTGGAATTCGGTTAATAACCAAATTAAAATCACATGATCAAAAAAGGTTAATGCCAAAATTTCTGTTAAAATGCAAATATTCATTTAATATTTCCTTGTGCATCAAAAAGTACATTTGAAATATACATTCAAATAAAATCTGGTAATATTTAATATATTTCATTGTAAAACGCTTTCCCAAAAAAACTAAATCAAATCTGTTCTTTTAATATAAACTAAAAGGAGGAAATAAAAAATATGAAAAAAACTTTTTCAAAATACAACGCTTATATAAAAGGTACTAAAAAAAAGAAAATAAATTTTCTAAGTTTCGGCGTATGGAGTTAAAATAAATTTCTAAGGCTCAGAGTTTGCAGTGATTCAGCTATTGTTGACAGGATTACTAAAAGCGTTGGGGGCAAGCTACAAACTCTTGAAATCTAAATTAACATGCGTCAGCCTGCACATTAATAAAACCTCTATTACTGTTGATTACAAGGGAAAGTTTTGGGGTACACTTTGGGGCGTCAACTTGCAGATCGATTGGGGCGCCCCAAAATCAACTTGCAGATCGATTGAGGAATACTTTGAGGCACTACAAAAATTACAGTTTGGGGCCTCAAAACGAATATGTTCACCTAAACTGTTCAACTTTGACGCTGCAGAAACAAACACAAAAAGAAACTGTGAAGCTGGAGAAACACAAAAACATCGATTAATAAGATTGACAGAAGCTAGGTCGCTTAGAGCAGCTGTTAATACATTTGAAGCATACATCAATACATGCTGCGAAAACATTTGTGAAGTTAGCCCAAAGAGATGTTATGAAAAAGTGTATATACTTTTAAGGTACAACTTTGGGCGTTAATTTAGATTTCAAGAGTTTGTAGCTTGCCCCGAACGCTTTTAGTAATCCTGTCAACAATAGCTGAATCACTGCAAACTCTGAGCCTTAGAAATTTATTTTAACTCCATACGCCGAAACTTAGAAAATTTATTTTCTTTTTTTTTAGTACCTTTTATATAAGCGTTGTATTTTGAAAAAGTTTTTTCATATTTTTTATTTATTTTGCAAGTTAACAGTTAGTTTTATTAAAAAAATCAGAGACATGGACGTCAGCCAACCATTTTTTTATTTTTAATTTTAATACTGTAAATGAACAATTTTATAGCAATGGCTGAAACGATAAATAAATATAGGATTGTTTTGGTTTATTTTTCAAATTTGAAATTCATTTATTTAATTACTCCTTTACTTTCTCCAAGCTCGATCTGTTATATCAAAACTTTCATTCCCATATTATTCTTAGTTACGATAAAATCATATACCCCAAAAACCACGATCTCCCTAAGTATTATCCTTGGATCTATTTTCTTTAAGTTAATAAATCACAAATATTTTTATGAATTTAGAAATAGAATCCATTATAGGGCATAACGTGTACATTCGAATTTCATTAACGTATATTTCAAGGGACGAGCAAAGAAGATTGACGAAGATATGCACTGCCCTGCCAAAAATATCCGGACACCCCGCTGCACGTGCCATCAATGGAAATGCTGTCGTCAGTAATGGGTTGGGCCACCCTTTGCTGCAGTTACTGCTGTAACACAACGAGGAAGGCTGTCACAAGTTGTTTACACTCCGCTTGTGTGATACAAACGGTCCAGCAACTGATGACGATTGGTGATCGGGGACATGCGCTTTCATACACGGCGCTCCAGCATATCGCACAATGCTTCGATTGGGTTCAATTCTGGACTATACGCAGGCCAGGGCATTAACTAGATGTCCGCATGGGCAAATCATGCCTGTGTTAACGAGCTGCGTGACATGGGGCATTGACCTGCTGGAAGAAGCAGTCCGATGAGGTGCCATAGAAGTCCACCATCGTTCCAGGAAGGTGCGTTTCCAACACCACCCATTTGGGTGACTTTCGATGAAAATCATGAAAGTTTGGAAAAAGTGTGCTCGAAACTGTAAATCCACCCATTTGGGTGACTTTCGGTGAAAATCATGAAAGTTCGGCAAAAAGTATGCCGTGGGGCCGTGGGACTTTCTTGGTACCGTGGGGCATTCAGTCGCATATTGACACCGGTGATAGGCCCTACGCCTGCTGTACAGAACGTGGTCCATACAATAACCTCACCGCCAGAGTCCTTCACTGTGGATACGAGGCACTCTGGATCGTATTTCTCGTTTGGCCGTCTCCAGACCCACACACGACCGTTAGATTGTTTGAGAGTGAAGCGGCTTTTATGGCTCCACATGACCTCTGCCCAATCATCACTAGTCCACTGACGACGCTCCGTACACCATCGTAGACGACAAACTCATTTATACACAGAAGGGGAGGGCACGTTGCACTGTGCGCACTGATGAGCTACGGGCTGTGGCTGATGAGTAGGCGTCTGGGTCCCCTACAAAGGCCTCACCACCACCCAAGACAGAGCACGTTTGCCTCTCGGCGACAAAAGTGGAAGTCGCCCGAAACGTTTTGCCATCGTTGTTGCACCTGTCTGTTCGTATTTGTACACAATATCGTGCACAGTGGAGCGAGGATGCCCAGTCAAAGCGCTGATTTCGCGAAGTGACTTCCCGCTTATGCGCCACCCCACAATCATTCCTCTCTCAAAATCGGATAATTCTCGAACGTTTGTCATGATGACTGGTGTACCACCTGATGAGTCGTGTCTTTAATATGCATACTGTCATGTGCATCCTACCACACGAACATCACGAACATAAGGGTGTCCGGATACTTTTGGCAGGGCAGTGTATATTAACTAGGTTTGAAATACGAGGGTCGGTCAAAAGAAAACGGGTAATATTTTTTACAGCTCCTTTATTACGGACAGAGTTGGAACATGTACACTATTTTTCAATTTAGTCCCCCTGCTTTTCGATGCATTTCCGCCACCGAGTCGGGAGGGCATGGTTACCTCGGGAAAAATATCTTTTGGCTGCGCGTGCAGCCACTCATACACCGCCTATTTCACCTCCGTGTCGGTCGCGAACTTGTGGCCACCTAAGGAGTCCTTTAATGAGCCAAAGATGTGGAAGTCGGAGGACGCGAGGTCGGGAGTGTAAGGAGGACGGGGGAGGCACTCTAGACGCAAATCCTGGATAGTCGCCACGGTCGCACGAGCCGTATGAGGTCACGCGTTGTCATGCTGGATGAGAACGCCTGTTGAGAGGAGTCCGCGGCGCTTGGTGCGTTTAGCAGGTTTCGGAATGTCACGCACCAATTCACAATAGTTGGCACTGGGCCGTTTTGCTCTTATCCATGTAATGTTCCACTATGGGACCCTTGTGTTCCCAAAACAAGGTCAGCATCACCTTTCCTGCGGATGGCTGGCTGCGGAACTTTTTCGGCTTAGGTGATGTCGAATGCCGCCATTCCTTACTGGAGCGCTTGGTCTGTGATTGGTAATGATGGACTCAGGACTCGTCTCCAGTCACAATTCGCTCCAAAAAGGTGTCTCCTTAACGTTCGTAGCGGCGCAGCAGCTCCTGGCAGGCATCGACTCGCCTCTCCATTTTCGGACGTCAGCCGACGAGGCACCCATCTTGAGGCCACTTTCCGGTATTTCAGCTCATCATGGACAATATGCTGAGTAAAGCCATGACTGACCTATAATACCGTTGCAATGTCATCGATGGTGACCCGTCTATCCTGCAGAATCATCTCTGCCGCTGCAATCGCCTCGGCTGTCACAACACGATGTGGCTGGCCTGGCCTCGGCGCGTCCGCCAAACTTGTTGTGCCGCTGCTGAATTTCTTACATCATTCGTACATCTGAGTCTGCGATACACATGCACCATACTGTACCAACATGCGTCGATGGATTTCTATTGGTTTCATGCCTTCACTGTGTAGGAAACGGATCACTCGACGCTGCTCTCTAGAATTCCAACAGAGGGGCCGCCATATTGGAAACGCCCGTATGGCCCCGCTGCGTATTCGGCAACTCTACAGACTTGGGCTCTATGGGCGGGGCTTCACCAGTGACGTGTCATTTTCACAGAAATAGCTTAAGTAACTCCGACGTTCAAAAGGGTTGCTTAATAACTGATCACTAGGAAAATAAAAGCTTTCAGAGAATCTTGGTCGAAAAAACACTGATATGTTGCTTTAATAAATACAGAATTACGATTTGATATTACACCACCTAATATATTTTGGTTCTAATTTTGGTCTAAGTTAACATAATTGATAGGAGATTAATCAGACAGGAGAATAATTGGGTTAATTATTGAAGAGAAGGTTAACTGGGTTATATTAGGTTTTAAATTATCATTACTTCGAAAAATAAAGTATTCTGAAACACAAAAGAAAGAACAGTCTGGCAAGTGGGATCAAGAAGGTTCTGGCATTTGAGAGCCATGATTCCACTACGTGGTATTTCTTGAATACTGTGTGCAGATTAGCATCGTTTCTTAATGTACTTGATATATAATATGATTTATTGATTTTAATAAAAATAATTTTTATATTTTACTACATTTGTCAGGAAAAAAATTATAGATTAGAATGCATAAAGTAAAATAATTAGAAGAAAATATCTCAATTATTTAAGAAAAAGCATTGGTACTCTCCATTGAGAGGATGGTTTATTTGGCAGAAGCTTGAAAAATTTATTTTCTTGGACGAATAAAAGAAAAACTTGAAATTTGCAAAAAATGGGGATTAATACACATTATGAAAACTAAGAGTCGGGAGACCAGTTATATAATATTTCAAGTTACTTTGCACCATTGGACGGTACATATACAAATATAAAATATGAAATACACAATTAGAAAATATTATAGAACAAACATATTTACAGAGAGCACAGAATTCGAATGTATTTAAGATTGTAAAATAAGAGAAAACAAACCTGAATAAGATAAAGAAGTGCTAAAAGATATAAAAATGCAAAAATAATCAATATCCGTGTGAAAACTAACAAAGTAAGTTGGAGGAAATGAAGAAACAGATAACAGAATAAGATTAGTTAAATGCAACTACGTATGCACAATAAAAAAAAAATTCATTAAGTTTTTTAATTGTAAATTGTTTTTTATGTAAGTTTACGTGTTTGTTATTATATTTTATTTTATTTTATTTATTTACTATTTTTTTTGCATATTTTCATTTTTGCTTTTTACATCTTTTTGCATCTTGCATTTACCACACCGGATATTTACCACCGAACAATTGCCACACCGGACATTTACCACACCGGACATTTACCACACCTAACTGCTTCAGTATCGTTCTTGTTCAGAGAAATTCTTGTAATTAATAACTATAAAAGAACAACAACTAACTATTCACATACGGAAAATAAAACTAAAAGGTAAACAATAATGCTAGAGTGTAAAAATTAAATAATAACTTAAATACTTATGGGAATAATAACTAATAATAAAAGAAATACGACAAAATTAAATATTTAT
>JAHWFO010110045.1:328000-344549 GCA_023313115.1 Rhysida immarginata
ATAAATATTTAATTTTGTCGTATTTCTTTTATTATTAGTTATTATTCACAGAAGTATTTAAGTTATTATTTAATTTTTACACTCTAGCATTATTGTTTACCTTTTAGTTTTATTTTCTGTATGTGAATATTTAGTTGTTTCTTTTATAGTTATTAATTACAAGAATTTCTCTGAACAAGAACGATACTGGAGCAGTTAAGTGTGGTAAATGTCCGGTGAGGTAAATGTCCAGTGTGGTAAATGTCCGGTGAGGTAAATGTCCAGTGTGGTAAATGTCCGGTTCCCCTTGCATTTACTGGCTATTTTATTCTCAGTATTATCAAGAACATATGAAGGGGGAGAGCATTCAATCCTGCCTTCATCCATCCCTGGTATTATTTAATATTGAAGAAACATATAAAATAATTTTTGAAAAAAAAAGTCAACGAAAGGGGAATCGAACCTACATATACAGAAGATAGTGAAAACTGTTAACCACTTTCCTATCGGGAACCTCGAAAAACGCGTCTTTATTAAATTTATAAGCTTTCAAATGCTATTTTACTACGTAACTTGTGACTTGCGTCTTGGCATAGGTGAAGCCCCGCCCAGTGAACCCAAGTCTGTAGAGTTGCCGAAAGTGCGGCGCCGCTGGGTCACGTAACTTAGGGACGCGGGACCAACGATATGAAATGAGTAGATCGCTCATGAGCTGCTTTCAGCGCCACCAACGCGTCCCCATTTGAAAGCCTGTCGGCCATTGCTTTGGTTGGCAAAAAATGGCCTTCATCGTATGTTTACGTTTGAAGTTGGCGTAGACAAACACAGTAAAACTCAGTGCCGATTTCTTGTCCAGCTTTAAATTGTAGTAAGAGATATATTAAAGGTTCACCTTTCACAGGTGTGTTTTTATCTTTCTACGTCTTAAAATGTTTTTCTCATGTAAAAATCCTGGTCATCTTTTATATCTTAGTTGGTTGATACATAAAAGATGTCAATATTCAACCTTGTTACCGTCGTTTCAGTGATGCCAGAATGATTGTTTAGAGGTATTTATGAAATTATATACCGCATTTATTAAAAAGCATCTAAATTTGGGAGAGGTCGCTTAAGAAATTTCAGACTACAAGCACGATGTTGGTGTGGGGGAGGTGCTTTCTCAGTTGGCGACAAAGCGGATATATAGTAATGGCTGGCGATGTTGTTCTACCAACCACAGTAATGGCGCTTACACTAACAATAGAGAATAGTTCCACTTTTCGCCGCCTTCAAATTGCCCCAAAGATGGCGGCCACATAAGCCATCTACTCATTTCACATCGTTGCGCGGGACCAACGGCGGGAGAGTCCGCTCGTGCGTACCGGGGTGTGATCGCAATGGGAGTGGTTTTCGATTTTCTACAGCGGTTTTCCGAATTTAAATTGACTCAAACTTGTTTGTATGATTTGCTGAAAATCCCAATAGTGTTGTGTTATGAAATAAGATTGAGACTATTCTATATTACATATAATTTTCACGCATTTATATATTTATTTTGGGGAAAAAACAGCGTTAATGAAATTTGTCTACATGGCAGTGCTATGCAACCGTGGAAGATCAGGTGGAAGCTACTGCGAATCATTGCATCGAAATTCATAAGTTCTCTCGAATTTTCGATTACAATAGATACAATAATCACCACCTAGAAATAAATTATATAGATAAAATGAGTTTACTCACATGTAGTAATAACAACATTTGCTTTTTAACTTTAGCAATGTAAAACTAAGTAAGCATAAATGAAAAGAAAATACACGGACAAAAATGGGAAAACGAAACTTGAGATTAAAGCTCTAGATTAGGAAAGTACGGCAAACCTTTTCCGCGCCGCCCGCAGCTGCTGATTGGTAGAACGGCTGTCACGTGAGTTTGTCAGCCATTGTTGACCAATACCATTGAAATGCATGTGAAAGATGCAATTTAGATTAAATTTTTAATGAAATATTCGTTGATTGATCCTAAATTTTAATCCGAATAGGCAAAATTTCAGGATCCTTCAATCTATGCTCCTCAGAGGTTAAAAAATTCGTTAAAATATCCGAAGAAATAATAAGAAGCAAGGACGTTTATATTATAACTTTACCGAATGTTATAGAAATGCATTGTGCAATTCTCAGACGATCAGAAAAAATATTTTTTGTTGAATACAGTTCTTTTTAAGAAGATACAATTCAATATAACAAGATTAAATTGTCTGTGAAATGTGGAGGCAAAACTTGAAATAAAACGCCCATGTTATTTTCATCTTATTCTAGCGAAGTTAATTATCACTCATCATTAAACTTGAATATAATGTATGAAATTGAATAATGAAAATTTGCTATTTGGATGAAAAAAAATAGAAAATTTTAACTATAAGTTTTGGTAGATTTTTTACGTCAATATTAAAAACCTCCATAAATGAATAAATTTCAAAATACATTGCATGTGTAGTTATTTTTTTTGTAATTTTTTTTGTAATCAAACTGTTAGTTTTTCCAAATTATAATTTTTAAAATTTTCTATCAAAATATAATTATCAAAGTAATTTTTATATACAAACTTAAATCAAAAACTTAAATTTAATAGTTCCTATTTTATTAAATTATATTTGATATTTTTATAGTTATAATTATAGTTTTTTTAATAATTTAATAATTTATATAATTTAATAAAATTAAAATTGGTAAAATGAAATTTTTGATATAAATATAAAAATTAATTTGATAAAAGTTTATTAAGTTACATTTTAATAAAATTTTATAAAATTATATTTTGATAAATAAAATTACAAAAACTATACAATGTTTTTTAAAATTTATTAATTACTTGTAAATCGTTCATTAAGGATAAACAAATAAAGTAAAAATAAATTTAAAACTTAATCTGGTTATCATTAAATTGCGTCAACGTTATCGTTATTTATATGTAAAAAATTATAATTGAAAACAAAATTTAAAGAAAAATCAATAGTTACAGAAATTACTGATTGTCAGTTATATTTTCAGATGTTAATAATAAGAAAATTTGCGAAAAGGATGCATTGAAGCCGAATTTTAGAGAAAGCGTAGCTCACTTGATAGGGCCAACTTGGCCAACAATGGCGGATAGCAGACGACGAAGTTTGCCGTACTTTCCTAATCTAGAGCTTTACTTGAGATTGCTTCTGAATACACCCTTGTGCTAATTAATTCAAACAAAGAATGATTTCTATATTACTCGTATTCCTGTGTTCAAACAAGCACAAAAAGTCGGTTTGATAATTTTTTATATTGACTAATTTTTTATACTAAAAACAGATTTTAGTATCCTGTTCAACATCCGTAGTGTACATTGGCTGATGTAATCATTACATCCATCAGATTTTAAAAACCTGCAGATGTGATTCGACGGCTGTTCGAGATGGATGTGACACCTAGGAAACATAAGAAGATCGTAAATCTTCACGAACTAAGATCTATCGAGAGATTGCTTCACTAGTTGGTGTGAGTTTAGCAACTGTCAACCGTGTCATCAAGTTGAAACAGGAAACCGGATCGCTTTCTCCTAAACCGTAAAGGAAAGTGCGGTCGTAAAAAGAAAACAACTCTTAGAGATGATGCTTACTTGCTTCGATTAAGCAAAAAGGTTCCCCGCAAGACCGGAATTTGTTTGTTTCAATTAATTTGCTCAAGCGTGTAGAAGACAATTTCATTAATATGAGGCTGCATCTGTGCCTGAGGTATCTGTCTAGTAACCAATATTTTAATTCTTATGTACTATGTTACAGTAACGTGATTAAAAGTATATTAAAAGTAAATTAATCAAATAACAATTCCACACACTTTAACTAAGTATTAATTAAAACCGTTAATATTGAAATTGTAGTTAGTAATGCTCATTTCGAAGTTGTGCAAGTTTATGGAGGTGTGTGGAGGCTGCTGTATTACAAGTATTATGGCTTACTTGGTGTGGAGAAATTAGGATGGGGATGGAAGGATGATGTCTCTCTAAACTGATACTTGTAATTATCACACATTTTGGAGTCTTGGATTACAGATGAGATGTAGGTGTCGTTTGAGTTCTCTCGATGACAGTGATGTTTTGAATCTTATTTGATGGATGGTGGCCATTTTTTTTATTCGATCCTTTAGACGGTCTTGGCGACGAAATACTTGTAATTATGACTTTCAACCATAAGAACTCTAATAATTCAATTCAATTCAATTCATTTATTGTGTTCACACAGCTAAATCAAGCCTATATCACGGAACTACAATGTCGAGCAAATACAATGAGAATTACAAGATAAAAAATAAAAAGAAATATTAAATAAATAAAATTAACATTAAGGAGTAAATACAAAACAATAACAAATAATAATAATAATAATAATAATAATAATAATAATAATAATAATACAAAAAAAAATACAAAAATACAAAATGACAAGCATTAATTCAATAAATGATAAGCAATAAATACAACCATAACCACAAACACAGGATAGTAACATGATGAGGCAAATAAATTAAATAAATCAATGACATCAGAATTCTCATTGTACAGTTTTTGAATTCTGAGCATTGTGTCCAGACGAAATTTATCTCTGAGTTTAATAGGGGGCCAAAGCTTCATCACGGGCTTCCTCGTAGTATGGGACGGTACTCGGATGAAAATGGACTCGAGAAGGTTCGGAGCATCCACCTTCCCTACTAAAACATTCTTAAGAAAGGCAAGATCAGTCTTCATTCTAATGTCTGAGAGTGCACACAGATCTGAAGGTATATCAAAATTCGGAATTTCTGTTTCAGAAACCGGAGGAAGACATTTTGCACCCTGTCCAGTTTACAAGATTGCCGATTAGAACCCTCATTCCATAAAACAGAACAGTAGGACAAAATGGGTAAAACTAGACTCCGATATAGCCGAACAAATATGGAAGGGCACCGAAAATCGGCTCCATTGCGCATCAAGAGCTCTGTAAGCCTTCAGACGAACAGAGTCAACATGGGAATTACAGGAAAGTGTGCTATCAATGATTACGCCAAAATCACGGACACAGGGTTTGGCAACTTGCACGTTTCCACGAACAGAATAGGAGAATCGATAAAATTGGTCTTTTTGGTCACAGTAAGAACAGAAAATTTGGTTGCATTAATTGCAAGATCATTCTGCTCACACCAACGACATAAGCTATAAATGTCCTGCTGAAATCAAGACTATTTTTAATGTTAGCAAAAAGTTTCACATCATCTGCATACATCAATATATGGGAGTTTTTTATCACCTCGGGGAGGTCAGCAGTGAAGATAACAAAGGCCCTAGGACAGAACCCTGTGGAACACCACAGTGAGGCCTATAAGGCAATGATGAATGATGTCGTTTAGATAAAACACACTGTCGATCCAACAGGAAAGAACGCATTATCGGAAGGAGTCCATCAACAATCCCATATGCACGCAATTTTTTAATTAGTAACTCATGATTGACAGAGTCGAACGCCTTTCGCATATAAAAGTAGACCACGTCAAGTTGCTGGCAGTGGTCAAGAGCATCATGAGCGTGAGTGGTGAGAGATACAAGATTGCTCACAACGGAACGTCGGGGAATGAAACCATGTCGACACGCAGGAACATCAGGAAGGACATGTTGTAGAAGATATTTAAAAATGATGTTGTCAAAGACTTTGGCAGTGGGTGGAATTATAGTGATTGGCCTATAGCTAGCAATGTTGTCAGGGCAATATTCCGATCGCGAGAGAGGAAAGCCCGATAGAATGACGTCAGCGTCGGCAGCGTCATCCTCATCGTTTCGAGCTCTGAAGAAGAATCGAACACGAAAAGATTGAGCGATCGTCGTCAGAGTCAGCGTCATTCGCATCAGCAGAGAAAAGAATGAATGGAGAGAGAGAAAGAGCGATGACGAAAAAGACGTCAGAGGAACATTTTTTAAATGGGGGAAAAAGAGCGGTTAGAAAGGAGAGAGAGGAGGTTTTCGACTGGGGTAAGAACGAGAGATAAAAGGGAGTAAATGGAGAGAATGGAAATTGGGTGAGTGAAGAAAAAGCACGCATTTACTGGTTTATTAAAGACTGTTGCCGGAGGGTTTTCGAAACGAAAACGAGCAGCGGTTACGAATGGCAAATTGTAGAGTCGCCATTACCGGGATACGTGAGTGCTTCACCTTTATGTGTGTTAGACCTCTCCAGCAAAGAAATTAAACGCAAACGCAAACGGCAGTGCTGGTATCCGTTGTGTGTGTATATTTCCATGGACATTGAAAGCTTACCTCGGCGGGATCGTGAGTTTGCAGAAAGAATAATCAGCTGGATTCATTATGAGCGGCTCCGAGATTGTTTGATTGGGAGCGCGCTCGTCCAAGATATTTCTCAACGTACCTCTTCTAAGTTGTTAAGGTGCTAAGGCATTTATATTTATATTTATCTCTCTCAGGATGGACATTTATCTCATGGAAATATCGAGTATCAGGAAGTCGCAGATCCAAGTAATTTATTTATTATTAAGAAGACAGTTGGGTGTCATTGTTATTATCCTCATTTATTTGTTCCAAAGTAATTACGTATTGGGCAGTTGTTGACTACAAGGCCTGTTGCTCCTAATTTGGACGTTTATTTGTAATGCTATTGCGCATTATTAATTGGAACTTTATATTCCTGTTGAAGCCATTCTCGGGCTATGATATGTTGTGCTAATGCTCACTTCGGCTAAGCAAGAATTGTGTACTACGTGCACCTATAGTGTTCCGCTATAATTGCATAGAAGTTTTATGCGTCATATTTAAGAAGGACCATTGAGTCCAATGTTTATTTCTGTAACTATCAAGATTTATATTTGTAGTTAAAAAGAGTGCGGCCGGGAACCTCTCTTTGATACTTTTAAGTCTAAGTGCGAATTAAAGTTCATGTTTATTTCCCCTCATTACTTGTGTACATGTACCGGTAGTATTTATCTTCCACTGCTTCGGCACATGACAAATGTCAGTCCGTTTGGTAGAACCACAACCGCACTCTTCCATATTTTAGGATAGTGGCCAGCTTTTAGACACAAATTAAAGATGTGCCTAAGAGGAATAATTATGACATCTCGAAGGCCTTTACGAATAAAGGCAGGAACCTCTGTCGGAGAATTGCAAGGCTTGGCCTGTAATCTATGAATGCCGTAGGCAACATTTCTATCAGTGAACTCGGTTAAGATGAGGTTATCAATACGGGGACAATAGGTAGACTGTCCTCCGAGGGGTGTGTTGAAAGTAGTAGAGACAGTTTCACTGAAATGCTGGGCAAACAGTTACTAATAATCAGTCCATCCAGACCAGCAGAGGTAGTGAAAGTAGTTTTAGTATGTCGATCCTTTATTTTGGAGTTGACATAGTTCCAGAATTTACTCGGATGGGAGGTGCAGCTGTTTTCTATAGTGCCAACGTAAGTACGAAAATTCTGCTGCTGAAGCTGTTTGCATTGTTTACGCAGTGAGGAGAATTTTTCACGAAGATCAGGGTGATTACAAGTCTTAAGCTTCTTATGTATGCGATTCTTGGCTTTGATAAGTTTGGTAAGCTCCTGCAAAAACCAAACTGGATACCTGCTAGACTTTCTACTTGTAGCATAAGCAAATGGTATAGCTTCACTCATGATTTAAAGAGGGGTGTTATGAAAGTACTCAGCCGCAGTATCAGCGTCGGTGCATTCTAGGAAAAATGTCCTGTCCGTACTGCGAGCACAATCATATAAAAGATTATAGTTACCACATTTAAATTTCCACAACTGCTTCGGTAAAGTGATAGGAGTTTTAGAATTACGGGAATGATTGATGCGAAGAACATAAGCATTGTGATACTGGCTGTCAGACGGCACAAGACAATTTTCTTCTGTTAGAGTAGTAATAGATGCATGAATATTTGCGACAACAGCATCAAGCATAACGTCAGGATTCTGTTCAAAGGGCAGCAAAAACTGAAGTCCACAAACAGCTGAAAGATCACGCATTAGAGAGTGTTTTAAGTGGCCGAAATGACCTCCTGAAGCTAAGTTAATATTGAAATCTCCTACAAGAAGAACCGAACCTTTAAACTTTAAAATCATATCAATGAGAGCACCATACACACTCCTGATGCCATCAGCACTAAGGCCAGGTTGAAAATAAAGACAACCATAAAGTGAACCTTAAGTAACCTCCATCCTGACTAATAACTTTGCACCAAACATTATCAATTTCAGTAATTGAACTAGAGATGGGGAGACTACACACATCGTTTTTAATCGCAGAGCAACTCCCTCACCGGAGGAGGCAAATGTTCAGTCCATGCGGAAAATAGTGTATCGCGAATCAAAATCAGAAGAAGAGGCAATGTCTGAGACGAACCAGGTTTCACTGAGAACAATAACAGAATAATCTTCCAAAAGAACTGATTGGTACAAAGTAGAAAGCTTCGTACGAAGGCCTCTACAATTCTGATAGTAAATCTCCATATTATTAGAATTAGTTACCAACTAAGTTAACTGAGCCCTCCGATGCTGAAGTAGGCGTAATTTGATCTGAGCACTGAGGATTAGTTAGGGCACCGAATCCATCTCAGCACCATCTGACAAAGGAGATGCATCCATCATGCACAATGATTTTACCATCTTGTTCATATTGCCAGCCAAAGACATCGATATTACAGGCAACGGATTATACAAAACTTTGGAGTTAAGCCGACCCTTAAAAGGAAGAACTAGAAGTCCACCAGGCCAGTTTGTTGACAGATAAAATTTATCAACCTCAGTTCTAGGAACGGAAACATAAAACGAGGCATAATGAGGGCGCTTTGGCTTTAGTTTGTGGCAAACAGCTTGTGAAGGAGAAAAAGAGGAAATGTGCTCCAACACATTTTTCTCAGTAGTGTCAGGCATCAAAAGTGTGATAAAAAGTTTGTGGTAAGAAACACTGCGCTGTGCCGATTGGAGAGTGAGGCTAGTCCCAGAACCTTGAATAGCGGCGTACTTTTCAGGCAAATCTTCAAAACTTTTATTATAATATGCAAGTTGTTTCCTAACAGTAATGCTGGTGAAACTTCCGCACTGGGTTTTACCACCATGATTATTAGAAATTTGTTGGTTCATTGAATCAGCTTGAACTTTAGCAGACGGAGTACCAAAATGGTCAGCATTACAGAAAGGTGTAGGCAATGATATATCTTGAATTATTATTGGATTATACGGAATTAATGGGCATTTTTCACTACTCTCCTCCACAATATCTTGACACTGAGAGATATTCCGCGAGTTTTCAACAATAGGATGAGAGAAGAGGAGTTCAAATGATTCTAAGGGAGTGACAAGATGTTTTGAGTCATTCCAACATGTTGAATTTCTAAGGCTGAAAGTTTGGCAAGTGTTTGCTTTAGTTGAGAAGATTGATCACTAAGCAGAGTCTGCAGTCCTTCGTTATTTCGTTTGAGAGCGGAAACCTCAGATGCTAGAGAATAGTTCTGGTCAATTATAAAGTTTAATTTTACCTGTAGCAGATCGATGGGCCCAGCACAGTCACAGTGACTAAACGAACCACCCTGTTTACTACTACACGCATTATAATGGCCAGAAACATTCCCAGTCATCAATACCAGGGATAGTACTAGTTTCTCCAGCGTTACAGGTTTCATTAGCCTGAGTCTATCTGGTTAGACCACGTTTTTGTCTTATCATCAGAATTTCTTCAGACAAGCTAGCTGGAGGAGTTTTGTCACAGTCAACACATAGAAAAATGTTTACGCCATTGACAGAGTAGTCATGTGCTCTAGTTTTGCTAGTCCCAAAGAAACTGCTGTGAAAGATCTTACTGCACCCAACACAAGTGAGTCGCTGCTGCTTGCTATGAATTCTTTTTTTGCATCTGGGACAGGGCTCACAGAGAGGCGCCATAAGGGACACAAATCACCACAAAATAATTTAATTTAATTTAATTTAATCAGATCAGAATGTACAAGCAAATACAAACTGCCCCTACAGGTGGTAAAACCCAAGCGGAGGAAGGAATCAAAAGAAAAATATTACATTTCGGAACAAATAAATCAAAATCAGATATTTAAAATCTTAAAAATAGAATTGGTTGGGTCATTAAAAATGTCTACATCTTTATGAGAAAGGTTTTTATTATACAAAGTAACAAGTTTATACGAAGGAGTAATCTCACCAATATTTGTCCTCGTACTAGGAGTTATTAAAGTAAGACACTTATGACGACTTTTTCTAGAAACTGACAGCCCGATAGATGACAGAACCTCGGGCATCCAAACAGCCCCAGAAACAATCATCTTAAGGACATTAAGAAAAATATTACCAATGATATTGGAAAGAGTAAACACATTTATAAATTCCATATTGAGATCATGCTTGTTATATTTTTTTTTAGAGAAAATTTAAAAATGCAAAAAATTTCTTTTGTAGGAGTAAAAAGTTTTGAGTGTGATGAGTAAACCAAATTAACACACCATATGTAACTTTAGGAACTACAATAGAAATAAATAACTTTACGATAGTTAATGGATTTTTGAAAAATGCGGTAAGCCTTTTCAAGAGACCAATTCTACGGGAGACATCTCTTATGATGTTATCGATATGCGGGGTAAAAGATAAGTTATAATTAAATAAAATGCCTAAATCTTTAACTTCATCTTTTTTCCCAATGATATCATGACCAATCTTGTAATCAAAAATAAAATTTGTTACTTTCCTGGAGAAAGAAACTACGTGTGATTTGCTCGAGTTAAGACTTAATCCGTTCGATTTAGACCAGGAGAGAATTGAGTCCAACGTTTCTTGCATTTTAATACAGTCTTGCCAACTGTCAATACACGAAAAATTTTTAAGATCGTCCGCATACATTAGAATTTGAACATCATTAGTTGGTAAAGAAGCTATTAGGTCTGCAGAGTAGATATTGAATAGCAGCGGTCCCAGGGGAGAACCCTGAGGAACACCACTATTGATTTTACCAAATTTCCAGAAATTATTTACAGGATAAAGCATAAAATATCTATCAGTTAAAAAGGAGCGCATCCAGGATAGCATATTTAATTGGAATCCCATAATCTCTAGTTTCTGGAGAAGGTCAATATGAACCTTATCAAAGGCTTTAGAATAATCCAAGTAAATTACATCCACTTGATGACGAGTATCAATAGCTTTAGAGAGGTAAGAAGTTAACACAGCAAGATTAGTTTCGGTCGATCTGGCCTTGCGGAAGCCGTGCTGAATATCAGGAAGATAAGGATAAGCAAATTTTGAAAGATGAGTAGCAACGAAGGTGTCGAGAATCTTTGCAGGAAAAGAGATAAGTGCAATAGGTCTATAATCTTTCGGTGTGGTCGGTTTCACAATTTTAGGGATAGGAAGAATAAAAATAGTCTTCCAATCGGTAGGAGAGGTTTAAAAGGTCACATAAAGGGTTGCAAATCGCGTGAAGACAGCCCTTGAAAATATTGTCAGGAAAGCCGTAATAATTATATCATTTGGAGGCAGACAGGGAGTTCCCAATAGAGAGTAATTCAGAAGTTGTCAAAGCGGGTGCATTAAATTTCACCTCCACTCTATCCCAGTATTTCGGAAGATTCTGAATGTTAACCTCAGTTATCTCATTACCTGCAAAATTCGACTGAAAATAGTCCAATATATCTGTTTTCGATACTAATTCACCATTGTCACCTTGACGGAAGCCGTTACCCAAAAGCTTCTTGGTCACGCTCCAGAATGAGGCCGGAGAAGAGTTCAAAGAGTTCTCGACACTTCTATAGTAAAGGTCATGATCAACTTTACAAGCATGTTTATAATTTTTTCTGAGTGTTTTAAATTCATTATAATAATGGGATCTTCAGTCTTTTTCCAAAGCCTATGCTTCGCAGTCTGCAAGTGCCATAATTTGATAGTATCCTGGCGAATCCAGATTGGGAGTCTGTGTAATTTATCATTTATGCCAGTTTTGTTCGACTTTGGGACAAAAATGTTAATAGCAACCAAAATGGCATGAATAAGAAAATTCCATTTGTCATCCACCCCATCTAAGGAGTAAAAAATCATCCCAGTCATAAGTGGCAAGATAATTATAAAGACCAGAGTAGTCGCCTTTCCTAAAATTAAAAGGAGGCCCATTCGAGTCGGTATAACGTTTCTGGAAGGCGGTGTTAACGCCAGAAATAAGAAGGACAGGATGATAAACATCAGGTGGCACTGGAAGTTTCTTACTTGCAGTACACTAACATTAAAATTGGCGAACACCTTGTCTAGGGACTCCTCTCTCGCATTAAGCACAAGATTGAAGTTTGAGAGACCCGTCTCATTGCTCCAAAATGAGGTCGAGTGTTGCCGATATTTAGCGTAAACTGAAGAGCTTGGGTAAATCTTATTATCATCATAGTTGAAGTCGCCCAGTACAAGAGTGTTACAATTACAGCTCAAAACAAATTCAGACAAGTCACTCAAGAAAGTGTCATAATCACCACTTAACGTGTTGGGTGGAACATAAGTCACTACAATGATTAAATCTTTTCTTTCTCTAAAGAGCCGAGAGTTGAAATTCATGGTTGATGGCGATCGAAGACGAACGGCTACCAGATCTATGCCACTGATGTAGAGCTCAAAGGAACGGAGCAAGAGTCAAATTATTGGGAATGGCAACTAAAACACCACCACCTAAGTTACCAGATGACCTATCAGATCTGTAGACATCAAAACCTTCACCGAACAACATGTAATCTGTGATAGAGTCATTAAGCCATGTTTCCGTAAGACAATACATAAAATTATTATTGAGGGTGACAAAATGATTGAGATGTGACAGTTTGGTTCGAAGTCCTCTCACATTTTGATATAAAATGTTGAGAGGAACAGACATTTTCAAATTCGGAGAAGATCTTGAGCACATTAAGCTAAGCTAGAGGATGAGTCCTCCTTCTCATGAACTATTTGATCTTGGTGTAATCTGCCATAAAATTCAGAAACTAAAGTTTCTGCAGGCCAATGATTCGGATCAAACCCCAAATCAAATGTATCTTCAGTTAAAGATACGAAAAATGAAGCGTAGGTGTCAAATTTGGTTTTAAGCTTATGACATCTAATCAGATTCCTAGTGTCCATAAACTCAGTGTCATGAATAAAACTAAGCTAGCGAGAGCATTCACGCAGTGGAATAAATACATTCATAGACATAAGGCGCATAAAAAGAAACACAGTATGTTTATTGTAAATATGACACAAAAACAAAAATATAAACGAGAATAAATAAAGAATATCTTAAGCCTAAAGAAAAGACATAAAAGTAAGCTAGATGCTACACTAAACTTACAAAATACTCCAACAGAATTAATGCCCCTTGGGCTCGGAGAACTCTAAGTCATTAGGCAAAACACATGAGAACTCTACATGACATATATTACATTCCGCTTCAAATATTGAGAAATGAAGCGCTGTTTCATTCAGAAACAAATAAAATTGATGCAGATAATTACAACCAAATATTAAGCAATTTTAAAAAGGTTGAAACATAACGTAGTGAAGCTTAAACCTAATTAAATTCAATAACATGCATCAATTAGAAAAAGGATAGGATAAATCCTCCTCTTTAACCTCGCCTTACCTCAGGCGTGGAAATGAAACATTTAACCACATAAAAATAAACGAACTAACACAGTAATCTTAACAGCGCTAGTTTACATAAATTCACAGCTCAGAAGTCACAATTAATTAAAGTCACAGTCCAAAGGAACTATCTGGCCAAAGACACAGTTCAGGAATACAAATCAATTAAAGTCACAAATCGGTAGAAATAAATTCTTATCGTCACAGTTCGGTAAAGGTAACTAAATGAGAACACAGTTCCAAATAAAGTCCGGGTCGGCCAAAAGATTAAACTATTAATAAAAATAAATGAGAGCGTCAAAAAATATCACAATAACATGACTAAGGTTATTGGAAATTCCTCCGCACCGAACTCGTTGCCTACGACGGTTAGCGAGGATTGAGGCGAGTAATGGCCAACTTAATTCGAACAGCTTGGCATACTTTTACTGCCTTCTCAACACAAGCACAAAGCCCATAACGTCCCAGACGAACGCTGATAAACCGCACGGCTATAACCCATGCACTACGGAGAGATAACGAAGCTCGTAGTAACGAAGCTCCGGGAAAACAGCACGTGCCTGAAGAGCACACGAACCCACATGAAATCTCACACTCACCAGGAGTGGAGCCTGTCGAGATGGTCCACCGTGGAAGCTTCGGAATACGAGCGGCTTCAGCTGACTCAGGATACTCGGCGAAACAGCTGCCAGGTTCCCACGCTGACGGCTTTGTTATAGCGGAGGTCGCTCCAGCCGCCACGCCCGACGACGCTCGATGCTCGCCGTCGTTGTCAAAAGTCGTCGTTGCCACCCTTGCTTGGGCGCATCCTTGCTCAACGCTCCCGGACGAGAATCCACTTTCGAGCCTTGAAATTATATTCACCGCTCTCCTTGGATCCCTCGCTCGTGTCCTCCGTGTACCGTGTCTCCAACGAAATTCCTGCCTACGAACTCGTCCGTCGTCTCTTTTCAAAACGTCTCTCGAGCTCCTATTCGTCCTCTCCTGATGACGATCCTCCTGACGTTCGTCACGACGGGTTTTACGTCGCTTCTCCCTCCTCTCAGACGAGTAGAAAACCCGAGAGGGAAAGCGCTTGATTCCGTCACTGGAATTCGAATTGATGACGGAATTCCGTGACACTCAGAAAGTGAGAAATAAGAGAAGCCCTATCAATATCAGGAGAAAGTCTGGAGATGAAAATGTTCTTTAACAACGGCCATTTTCATTCTTTCTGGAACCATATTTATCAATTGGCGAAAATAGTAATATATATCCGCTTCTATCAAGTCATTATGATTTGTTTGATATATTACTTAATATATCTCTCTAGGTGGGGTCGTGAAGGTACCATTTGTGCGCGTGCTATTAAATCGATTAGATAATATTTGTGATTGGTTCGTGCCATGAACAAAATTCATCGACTGACGAAAATAGTAATGAAAAACCGCTTCTATCTCGTCATTACGATTTGTTTGATATATTACTTAATATATCTTCCCATTGAAAATTGCTTGGCGGGAAAATTGAGGTACCATTTGTGCACGTGCCAGTGAACCGATTTAGATAATATTTATGATTGGTTCGTGCCATGAACCATATTCATCGACTGTCGAAAACTGATTTTGAAAATTTTTCTTAGCCTCGGAGGAGTTAGAGTTACGGATGGACAGACAGACAGGCACGTTTCCCCAGACTGATAGCATAAAGCACCTTTCGGTACTTAATAATATGAATAATAATAAATAAATGAAGTTTAAAGGTATTTTAAGACAGAAAGAATGGGAAGATGGCAAGATTATTCTATTTTCTACGATAATATAAAAAGAAAAATAATAATAATATACTGTACTTGGTGATTCTAAAACGTTGTGCCAAAATTAAAAGGCAGGTCGAGGGTGAAATTCTGAGCAAAAAATGTCTAGTCGCGTTTTTCGAACTGAGGCTCCGTTAATAAGTTATAGCGCTTTAAAGTTCGGTATCGGTAAGGAATACCGGTATCGGTATCGGCCAAGGTGATTCTAAAAGGTCGTGCCAAAATGAAAAGGCAGGTAGAGGGTGAAATTCTGAGCAAAAAAGTCTAGTCGCGTTTTTCGATCTGAGGCTCCGTTAAAAAGTTATAGCACTTTAAATTTTCGTGACGTCACTTCCGGAAATCTATCTTGGTGCAGACCAGAGACAAATGAAAATAAGAGACTGGCAGTGACCTCCCCTCTAGTGGTGCCTTCGCGCCGCCATAACGGGATTGGCAAGAAACAGCTGATCGCCGTAGGCAATGCATGTGAATCAATCGCAAACATTTATTTTTTCTAATATCTACCTAAGATATCTCGATGAATTTATTATGGGACCACCAGAAAAACTTGCTCTATTAAACAAAAAAATAATCATTTAAATCGGCCCATCTGATAAAAAGTTATTTGATGATAAATAAAGTTATTTTTAAACATAAATTAAAAAAAAATAGTTTAAATGAAAAAGGAGGAAGATATTATATTAAACCAATTAACTAGGAAAATTCTCCTCTATAAATTATAATTTTAAAGTAAATAAAATAAAATATACAGAATATATCAAATTACCTTTGATATGGAGTAAAATAATAACTCACCGGACCATATTACGGTTACTTTCTCTTGTCTCTCTTCTTATTTCGATCTGTATCTGTTTTGTTTTTTTTTTGTTGTTGTTTTTCTGTTTTTTTTTTATAATTTATATTAAAAAGCAATTAATTTACGAAAATTCTCCTTTATAAATTCCTTTATTTAAGGTAAATAAAATAAAATATACATATCAACAATAATTTGGATTATAATTAATGAACTGTATATTTTATTTTATTTTATTTACTTTAAAATTATAATTTATAAATGAGAATTTTCGTAAATTAATTGCTTTTTAATAAAAATTTAAAGAAAAAAGCAAAAAACAGATAGATCGAAATGAGAACAGACAAGCGAA
>JAHWFO010110045.1:344649-362736 GCA_023313115.1 Rhysida immarginata
CCCCCCCCCCCCTCATTGTTGTTCTGTTGCGAATCTATTGATTCATAATTTATGAAAGAAAAAACATGCCTGTCAGTTGTTGTGCATATAATTGCACAAATCGTTTTTTAAAAGGATCCAATATTTCATTTCACAAGTAATCATGTGTATTAATAATATGTTAATAGTTTATTACAATATGTGGATTAATAAACTGATTATTATCAGTGCTAATTATTTTATTCAACTGAGAATTATTTCTTCCTTTTTTTTGTTAAAAAAAAAATTGAGTACCTTTTAAAAGTATTTTAGGTTACCAGATTTTCTTTTAATTTAAAATTTTAAAATCAATTAGCTAAAATTTGATAAATTATGTTAGGTTTGTTTATCAATAGTAAGAAACACTTTTAAATATCTTCCCAGTTTAAATGTTCTGACTTTATCTACATTCCATTATTGTCAGATAAACAAAAATTAAAATGACATTTTTTTTATTTTCTTAAAATAATTTTGTTAAATTTTTTAAAGTATAAACATCTAATTGATATTTTAATAAAGATAAGTATTGTGATAAACATTTTTATTGTGATGAATACATTAAAAAAAGAACTGTCACTCAATAAATGAGCAGCAAGCTCATATAACCAGGTATAATATTTGCACAATAGATTTCCAAAGGATGACATTCTTCGTAAATAGTGGATACATCTTATTAGGCGTAAGAATTGGAAGCCAAACTCTTAGTCTTCAGTTTTCTTCATCTATGCTTTCACTTGTCTCTGGCTAAGCCTCCATTACGAGTTGGGCTAAGCCTCGTATTACAATAACGATAGGAGTTGCGAGTTGTAGGCGCTCTTTTAAAAATTCGTAAGGCATTGAATCAGCTATTGAAAGTCATTAAAAGTATACGTTATCGTTAGTTAATGCAATAAAGTTTTTTTAAAAAAATCAGAAAACAGGTTACGCTTACTAATACCTCTCGAAGTCATCTACAAAAACAGCTGAAATAACATTGAGAACATACGCCACCTTACGTTTCTGCCATCCCCATAATGGAGATCGCTGCACTTCCGGTGGCACCAGTAGCGCTCAGCAAAATGAATAGGGCACTGCCAGTCTCTTATTTTCATTTGTCTCTGGTGCAGACGCTGAAATCTATCTTTAAAGCGCTATAACAGGGAAGAGGGACAACGGGAAGCGAAGTGATGCTCTTTTGTTGAAACAAAAATACACGTAGCGATCCTAACGTCTGGGACATGAAACGTTAGGCTCTGTAACCTTCAACCCAGAGAGCGTTAAAGAAAGTTTCTGTTTTAACCTCTAACCCAGACATGAAGAACACTTTTACTTTCAATTTCAAAGCGACTGCCTGCCTGCAACTGCTGTCAGTGCAGGTGAATTTATGTTATTTTTATAATTTTTTTTCCATGGATAAAAATTTTTTAGCAAGGTATTGTGCAGCGAAATTAATTAATGTTCTAATTCTGTACGTATACTTGACATGCATATTTCATTATTTGTATGATTGTTAACCATTTTAATTTTCAATTCGAAAAATAAAAAGTGCTTGCATTTATTACTGTGTTTGTCATTTTATGTTTATTTTTAATGTAGTAAAGAATATTAGAAATTAATTTAAACACTTGAACCCATTTTTATCTTAAAAAGTTAAGAAGGTTTAAAAAAGTTAATTCTATTTTGAAAAATTAATTTAAAGTGGGAAGTAGAGAACTGCCAGGGAGGAGGGAACAGCCAGGGAAAAGGGTGGAGCTAGGGAACAGCCATCCTCCTCCTGGAACAGCCCCGAGCCACGTTATGGAGGGGGTGTGACGTAACAGCCAGATAACTCATGTCCCAGACGTTGAAGCTCAGTGGCGCTTTTTTCTTAACACCAAAATAGCATTGAATCAGTTACGAACTTCGCCTCCCGTTGTCCCTCTTCCCTGGCTATAACTTGTTAACGGAGCCTCAGATCGAAAAACACGACTAGACTTTTTTGCCCAGAACTTCACTCTCTACCTGCCTTTTCATTTTGGCACGACCTTTTAGAATCACCCTGGCCGATACCGATATTCCTTACCGATACCAAACTTTAAAGCGCTATAACTTTTTAACGGAACCTCAGATCGAAAAACGCGACTAGACTTTTTTGCTCAGAATTTCACCCTCTACCTACCTTTTCATTTTGGCACGACCTTTTGGAATCACTCTGTATCAGGGCCATACCCAGAATTTTATTTCGGGGGGGGGGGGAGGCTGAGGGGGCTGGCGCTATTCTTCTAGCGGGGGTGGGGTCCCCCAGAGCAACAGAAATAGTTGACAAAGTAGAAAATTTCGGCCCTGCCCTGTATATATAGAATATAGGGTAACAGGACGGGGGAAAAAAGAGAATTGGGCAGAGTCAATTAGAATAGGGCTAAAAAGCCTAAAGACAGCAAAGGTCAAAAACAGTATAAAAAAGGAACAGTTAAAAAGCAAGCAACAGGGAAAGGATCAAAGGGAGGGGTACCCAAGGGGAAAGGGGTAAAGGAACTGACACCCGGGTGTGAAGATGGAGCAGGGGAAGCTGTAATGGATGTTAGGAGGAGATAGAAGAGCCAGTGGGTGAGAGGGTGAAGAGGCAAATGGAAATGGCAAGTTTAACTAGTTGTAAATTTTTAGAAGAAAAAATCGAAAAACTGACTATAAGTTCAAAAAAAAAGTTAACTGACTATATATTCAAAATAGGAGACAGTGGAAAAAGGCTAATGATAAAGTACATAGCAAAGTACGTGTAGAAACTAGTATAGTGATGATGATGATACTAGACAGTTTGCACCATGCCATTTTTCCTTACATTATGAGCCCTCCTTACACTATGTCTATAGTGTAAGGTGAGCTTTCCTAGGCGTTTTTGCGCAAAGCATGCATTACACTATATCTTATATCTTACGTTATAGAGAAAAACCAAAATGGATGTCACAAGTATCGTATTTCTTGATTGCTGCAGCACTTTTAAAACTTTAAAAGAAAGGAAAACTTTAAAAGAAAAAGCATTCATGATTTTTACTGTCTCGTTTCGAGTCGTGGAAACAACTGGAGCAACGGCCATTTGCAAAGTTTCTCTTCTCGCAGTTAAGCTCCGCTGATTGGCTATATCTATACGGCTAGGTGCGCTGATTGGCTGCCTTATTTTTATAAGGTTCGTTCCTTATGCTTATAACAGAATTTTGTGCCTTATACGGCTATAAGTATAAGGAGAGCCCATAGTGCAAGGGAAAATGGCATGGTGCAAACTCTCTAATAATAATAATAATAATAATAATAATAATAATAATAATAATAATAAAGACACCCTACAAAGATACCTTACAGTTTACACGGGAACAGATCCCACACAAAGACCAGGTATACCTAAAATAAACATAAACAGCAAAACAGGGGAAATTTTATCTTACATGAACACACACATCTTACCACAGTACATTGAAGAAAATCTGTCTTTAGAATACATACACCTACTTATTTACACTGGGGCTCTTACAGTTATATCCACACTGGGTAGGAAACCAATCCATAAAAACACACAAAATTCATATACCCAACAGAAACCTAAATGGCAAAAGCGGATTGAGTCTGAGATTGACGAAATCCGCAAGCAGTTAGGTAGACTTACGCAGTACACTAAAAACAACACTTCATCAAAGCAGAACAAACGCCTCAGACAATTATTTAAGAAGATTAAAACACACACCAGACATGAGCAGCACAATCAACACATTACAGAATATATGGACACATTAAAACAAAAGTTAGCTGCAAAAACACAACGCCTGAAGAGATACAAAACATGCACTCAGCGCAAACAGCAGAACAAGTTATTCGCAAACAATGAGAAGACATTCTATAAGCAGTTAAACAAAGATTATACACAGACAAAAAACACTGGTCTGCCAACACAAACAGCCCTCCAACATTATTGGTCGTCTCTTTGGTCTGTCTCAGTTGAACATAATAGGAAAGCTAGCTGGATCAGGGAAGAGGAGCAATTAGCATCCACACTATCTAACATGCCTTTTACTGACATAACAGCAGATGAACTCTCACAAGTCATTAAACGTACTCACAATTGGAAGGCTCCAGGTGTAGATAGGATTCAGAACTTTTGGTATAAGCGCTTCACCTGTTTGCATCTGGCCCTTGCAAAACAGATTTCCAACACTTTGCAAACACCACAGACATTGCCACATTTCCTCACACAAGGAATTACATACATGGTACCAAAGTCACATAACACTACAGATCCCACACAATATAGACCTATCACATGCTTGCCTACACTTTACAAAATAATAACTGCCTGTATCGCAAACAAAATTTATACACACATAGACACAAACAACATTCTCACTGAGCAACAAAAGGGATGCCGTAGAAACCACATGGGTTGTAAGGAGCAACTCCTGATAGACAATGTGGTCCTACGGCAAACTCACAATAAACATCGACACCTCCATGCAGCCTACATTGATTACAAAAAGGCCTTTGATAGTGTTCCACACTCATGGCTTTTATATACACTACGATTATATAAAATAAACCCTACACTTATCACTTTTTTAGAAAGTACAATGCTGCATTGGAGAACTACACTACACCTCACACTCAACAGTGAAACCATCACGACTGACAAAATACAGATAAACCGGGGCATCTTCCAGGGTGACTCACTGAGCCCAGTCTGGTTTTGTCTTGCACTAAATGCACTTTCCAACAGACTGAATAGCACAACTTATGGCTACACAATAAAACATAATAAAAGCTGCCACTACACGCTCTCACACTTACTCTACATGGACGACATGAAAATCTACGCCTCCACACAAACACAATTGCACCAATTACTTGACATTACACAAACCTTTTCAAAAGACATACACATGCAGTTTGGGTTGGACAAATGCAAAACCATTCACATTGAAAATGGAGTACTCAGGGAAGGGGGCTTCACATTAGATGAACCAGATCACATTGCTGCTATGGAAAATGACGAATTTTACAAATATCTAGGATTTAAGCAAGCCAAGCTTCTGGAGCACAAACACATAAAGAATACACTCACTAAACAATATCTTCATAGGCTAGAGACAATACTTAAAACGCATTTAAATTCCAGAAATTTAATCAAGGCCATCAATGCTTATGCCACGCCAATACTCTCCTACTCCTTTGGAGTCATACAGTGGACCCACACAGATCTTGAGGGACTTGAAAGGAAACAACGTAAACTGCTTACAAAGCACAGAAAGCACCATCCACACGCAGCTATTGAAAGACTCACCCTGCCTCGTTCAGAGGGAGGCAGAGGTCTTATTGACATAACAGATCTACACCAGAAACAGACTCAGTCACTCAGAGAATTCTTTCACTCTAAACAACACACATCACCATTACACAAAGCAGTCTGCATGGCTGATACAAAATACACACCTCTGAATCTGAACAGCATGCAGAACACCCATAACATTCCTACAACATGCACTAAACTTCAATCATGGCTCGGAAAGCAACTCCACGGTAGACATCCTTCTGACCTCAACCAGCCACACGTCGACAAAAAAGCGTCGAACTTTTGGTTGAGTGAAGGGAGTCTCTTTGGGGAAACTGAAGGAACCATGATTGCCATACAAGACCAGATTATTAACACTAAAAGCTACAGAAAACATATTATCAAAGAATCGACTGACGGGTCTTGCAGAAAATGCCATATCGCAGAGGAAACCATCCAACACGTCATATCCAGTTGCAAAATACTCACGCAGACAGATTATTTGCACAGACATAACCAGGTAGCCAACATCATACATCAACATCTAGCTAAGATACACAAGCTAAGGGACATTCACACTCCTTACTATAAATATATCCCCGACACTGTCTTAGAGAACACCACACATAAACTATATTTTGACAGAGCTATAATCACTGACAAAACTATCCCTCATAACAGACCAGACATTACACTAGTAGATAAGCAAAACAAAGTGACTTACATAATTGATATTTCCATCCCCAATACACACAATTTACAAAAGACATACACTGACAAAATCACTAAATATACGGATCTTGCACACGAAATAAAACGCCTTTGGGGAGTTAACAGAGTACACATTGTTCCTATCATTCTTTCCGCCACTGGGATTATTCCACACTCGCTACACAAAAGCCTATCAACACTAAATTTAAACCCACACTTATACAAAACCTTACAGAAAGCCACAATTCTAAACACATGTCACATAGTAAGGAAATTCCTACACTCAAACATCAATACTCCCACGAGTGGATAACTTTCCCTCCCTCGCATTTGAGTCCCTTGGGCTTTGGCCCTCTTTTGGGTCCGCCTCTGGGATTGGCTTCCGGGCTTGATCCGAGTTTGGTTTCTCCAAACAATGACAATAATAATAATAATTTTATTTATTTATTAACATCAAGCGGAGCCCAGGAATGATTACAAACAGTGGCGGCCCTATGGTTACTGAACTTCTGGCGCCCGAGTTGCCGATATCTTGAGCCGGCCCTGGTTACAAATGATAATAAAATTACTGAATAGAGAAATAAATAAACACATAAATCAGAGAAACAGAACCATGAAAAAAGTTAATTAAGAGTTTGCGCGGTGATAATATATTGCAAATAGAAACATTACGAGCCGAATATGAGTTTTACTTACTTTTCAAACCCGTTTATCAGTTAGGGTCATGGGGAGAGCAGCCCTATGGAGGATTTCCAGCGATCGCGATCTTCCGCCATCAGGCGCATGTCCTCCCTGGTAAAATCCAAGCGACTCGAACCCAGATTCTCCATGTAGTCTAGCCACCTGGTTCTAGGCCGACCCCTTGGTCTCTTACCCACCGGCTTGGAAAATAACAACTGCCTAGGACGACCAGTTTGCGGTATCCACATCACGTGGCCATACCAGTGCAACTGAGATCTCTCAATGCGGAGAAGATGCGGCTAAACAGTTAAAGACTCCCTTATTGTGCTGCTGTGCAATCTATCTAGTAGGGTAACTTTTATGATGCATGTGCCTAGCCTCCTTGCACTGATCTGGACTTTTCTCTTCGGAATCATAAAAAGAGTCTATACCAGTCTCTGAGGAAAATGATAGCAAGACCTGCTACACCTCACAGAAATTTCATTTCGACCGCTTGTACCGCGACCGCACTCTTTCGGTCATTACCCAAGATACATGACCATAGGTGAGAATGGGGACAAAGACAGATTTGAAGACGGAGAGCTTGGATTTGTTTCCCAGCTCGCGTTTCGTTACCACAGATCACCACAGTTCACGTCTGACACAGCTTGCTGCACCGATCCGAGCATCCAATTCTTTTTCCTGCCACCCATCACTCGTGAATGCAATCCCGAGATACTTGAACTTCTCCACCGGTCTCAATGGGGCTCCCCTAACATGGAGAACGCACTGAGCAGGCTGTCTTGAAAGGACCAGAACCTCAGTCTTAGCCACACTGATCTTACTGAGCTACATAAAAATATCAATAAATTTACAAGAGTGAAGGTTCTGTTTATTATTAATTAATTTATAAATAGGATCAATTAGACATCTTTTAGCATGGCAGATCAAGTAATTGACTACTAGGGCGAAAGTGTTGTACATGTATAACTAATCTATCCAGTAAAAAATAAAAAGCAATTACTTTATTAGAATTTAAATTAATACTCGATTAAATTAGTTAAATTTAAAGTTTTTGACACAAGGTAATCATAAACAGTACATTATTTTTTTAGCATTCTTACTGTTTGATAAGCAAAAATTAATAAAGGTGTCGTGTTAAGTTGTAATTTTTAAATAATAGTACTTTGAGAAACCAGTGAACCAAATTGATAAATTTATATACAATTCTTGGCAATGCTACTGCTTGATTAAATTTTTAAAAATGCACAAGAGATTTGTAAATATAATATCACCCAGTTGTTTTTTCTAATTTCCAAAAGTAGTTGTTGTCAATGTTGAACCATTAGAGTTGAAAAAAATGCCCAAATCTTTTATGTAAGAAAAATATTTTAGTAAAGAGCCCTTCAGCGTACATTCGATCTAATAGAATTAGCCTCTTTTCTAACAGTGAATCTGATCACTCGAGACCTAAATCGATGTTGTAAAAGTAAACAAAATAGGTCCAAGAGGCGATTCCTGAGGTACTCCATCTCATTACTCCGCATTAGATTTTAATTTACTCATTGATGATCTACATACTGCTCAAATAGCTTCATATACACTAAGTGGCCAGTTTATGCATCCGTTAATAACTCAGGTTCTGTAAAGTCTAGATTAATGAAATTTGGGGAAATAACAGGGTACATAAGGCTGTGTATACCGTTAAAATTTGATTGAATTCCAGCGAGAAGTTTCCGAGTTACACAGTCAGTTGGTCACGTGACAGTCGGCACCAATAGAAAGCGAGAACACACCTGTCAACTGCATGTGGAAAACAAAGGATCTGAGCGACTTCCAGCGTGGGATGATATTTGGTGCCCGGCGAGGTGAACTGAGTATTTCCGAAACCGCACGTCTTCTAGGCTTTTCCCGAACAACCATTTCAAGAGTTTACCAGGACTAGTTAAACAACCAAAAAAAACAACCAGCCAGAGACAAGCGTGTGGTCGCAAACGACTCGTCGATCCAAGGGGTGAGCGTCGGAATGCTTGTTCGTGCGAATAGAAACGTCACGCCTCATCAACTATCCGTGAAGTACAACACTGGACCGCAGAAAAACATCTCTGAACGCACTATACCCAGTACATTGGCAAGGATGGGCTATAATAGCCGACAGCCAGTCCGGGTATCTTTGATCTCCACCCAAAACCGCAAAAAGCGTCTCCAATTTGCCCGTGATCACCAACACTGGACAGTCGACGACTGGAAGAAGGTCTGCTAGTCCGATTAATCCCTTTCCTATTGCACCATGTAGATGGCCGACGCAGAATTTGGGGACAACAGCACGAAGCGATGGACCCCTCCTGTCTGGTTTCCACTGTTCAGGCTGGTGTAAGCACTGTAATTGTCTGAGGAATGTTTTCCTGGCATACTCTTGGTCCGCTGATACCTTTAGACCAATGCCTCAATAATGGTCAGGGCTACCTGAACGTTGTTGCCGACCACGTTCGGGTACTGTGTTGCCCCCATCGGAAAAATACTGCCAGCAGGACAATGCTCAATGCTCGTATCGTCATGGAATGGTTCCAGGAGCAGGATAATGAATTTAATTTAATCCTTTGGCCACCACAGTCCCTGGATTTGAACCCAATCGAACATCTTTGGGATGAGCTGGAACGGGTTGTTCGAGGCATGGATCCACCACCATCCAATAAACATAAACTGGGAGTAGCTGTTGCATTCGCATGGGCAAACATCACGGAACAATGCTTCCAGCCGCTAATTGAATCAATGCCGCGGCAAATTCGTGCTATTATAGCTGCTAGGGATGGCGCAATACAGTATTGGAGGGGTGTTCCTAATAAACTGGCCACTCAGTGTAAATACTTCGGTTTTTGGATCACCCCGAATCTCTCATGGACGACACATATTAATCATTTAGATATCAAAGTTTATTAGGAAACTGAGTGTTATTTCAAGACTAATATTCTTGCACCGAAGTGTCCTGTTTGATTTCTAATATGCATTTATTCAATCATTGCCAATGCCGTCATGGACACGATCCAATTGCGAGTTAGGAAGATAAAAGCGTGAACTTGTGGCGTCCGGTATTCTTGACCTAATCGAGCGACAATATACGCAACCGATAATGAATGCGTAATGTTGAAGACGTTTTTTTCCAGCAGAATGGTGCACCACCACACAACGGACGTAATATTCGTCAATGGCTGAAGGGCTATTACCTGGTCATTGGATTGGCCGGTGGAGTTCTTTGGAGTGGTGACCACATTCCCTAGACCTCACACCGCTAGGTTTTTACCCATGCGGCGACGTGAAAGAACTTGTGTATCCTGAGAAAATCCAAGGGAAAGGTTACCTTCAGCAACGCATCTTACAGGCCTGTGACAGCATTACTCCGACGTTCTTGTGCGTGTGCATAATGAATGGATAACACATTGAATACATCCTTTAGCTGCTGCATCCCAGTTTTCGGTGTGTGGTTTGGTTGGAAAGTATCAATGGTTTTGTTAATAACTTATGAACCACAACAGATAAATGATATCCCATTGCAGGAGGAAAAAAAAATGGTGTTATTTGGTATGCCTCATGATCCCCTTCCCATTTAAGAAAATGAACCTTAACCCAAAATGGCGGATTTTAAGATGGCGGCCAAACTCCAAAACTGTCCCAAAAATAGACCACCTATTCTATTCCCTGGTAGCATAATCACATCGTTCATGTCACTACAGCTATGTCCAGTGACTTTTGACTCACCGTGTAGTTTGTGGTAACAGAAATAATTTGTTATAGTTTTGTATTCCATATACGAGGTCTGTTCAAAAAATACGTAGACTGACGTCATAAAACAAAATATACTTTATTCAGAAGTTACACATCTGGGTCCCCTTCAAAGTATTCTCCTCCCCGACGCACACACTTATCCCAACGGTGTTTCCACTTTTGGAAACAGTCCTGGAACGCTTCTTTTGTGATGTCCTTCAGCGCCTTCGTTGCATTTGCCTTTATGTCGGGAATCGTCTCAAATCTCCTTCCTTTCAAAGGTCTTTTGAGTTTGGGAAACAAGAAGAAGTCACAAGGAGCGAGGTCAGGTGAGTAGGGTGGGTGAGGAAGAACAGTGATCGAGTGTTTGGCCAAAAACTCTCGAGTTCTGAGGGCTGAATGGGCTAGAGCGTTGTCGTGATGAAACAACCAGTCACCTCTCGTCCACATTTCTGGCCTTTTCCACTCGTCCAGTGGCAGTTTTTCCGAGTTTAACACAAAATTTCACAGCAACTCTTTGCTCGTTCAAGTCACTCATTCTAAAAATCCGCCAAACGAAAAAAAACACACTTCACAAACAACCGCGTAGCTAATCAACCAATACTGATATTTGCAATCAAAAAACTGCCTTGTAATCAGCGGATCTGTCAGAAGATGGCGACAACAAGCGATTTTGATTGGGACCAACAGGGCCCGCGCAATTCAAACAGTCTACGTATTTTTTGAACAGACCTCGTACAGGGTGAGGTAAAAGTCTGGTAATAGAGCATATAACTCGAAAACTACTAGGTGTAAATTAATGAAATTAAAAATATTACTAAGCAAAAAAGTGACTATTTGGTAGTGACATTTTCAAGTTTATGCAAAAAAGTGTTCATAATTTTGGAAATTATTCCCTAAACTATGACAGACAGAGGCATAGTGCCCAATTGCCAAGTTGTAGAGCACCCTTCAATTAATTTAAATCGAATGTTAAAATCGAGTTGTGTGATATCACATGCCATATCTTAGCAATGAACATTTCCAATGGTGCCATAATTTATAAAAAAAATTTAAAAATACCAGAGCATATTGAAAAGTAATGCCTCCATGGCTGTAACTTTTTTATTTTTTAACCGATTTTCAAAATTCTTTTTGTATCTGATGTAACTTACATTTGTCCTCTATGTAATGCACTATTCACTTTTCGACATAGTCCCCATTCCTTTCCGCATTAAACCAACGCGTGGACTAGTTGGGTGAACCCGTCGGAGAGGAATTCCGGGGTTGTCATCGACACGAGGATTGAATGGCAGCTTTGGATCCTCTTCTGCAGCACGATAACGCCCGTCCGCACACGATCGCTACACATCAGAGGGGGTTGCAGCGCCTACAGTTCAAAGATGAAAAACTGCAGTTCAAAAATGAAAGACTTTGCACCTTGCGACTTTTACCACTTCCCAAAGAGGAAAGAGCACCTCAAGGGGCATGAGTTGCGTTCTGATGACGAGGTGAAACCTGCCGTTCGGTCCTGGTGTCAACAACAACCGCGGAATTCCTCTCCGACGGGTTCACCCGACTAGTCACGCGTTGGCGCAATGCGTGGAAAGGGATGTAGACTATGTCGAAAAGTGAATATGCATTACATAGAGGACAAATGTAAGTATCAGATACAAAAAGAATTTTGAAAATCGGTTAATAAATAAAAAAGTTACAGCCATGGAGGCATTACTTTTCAATAAGCCCTCGTAATTTATCTAAACAACCCGTAGATTGTCCCCCAACAGGCCAAAGGCCAATAAGGGGTTTAGATTACAGGAGTTTATAGTAGGGACAAACATTTATGCCTTAGCGATATTCGAATTAGCGAGTTGCTGGTTACGAGAACGATCGCTCTTGGCCAACAAGCCGGCATCATTAGAACACATACCACTAAAGCAATAACAACCACATTTGAAGTTATTGATTAGTCGTTATATTCATTCATACTTTATTTATTGTTTTGAGTTGTTTAATATATTAAATGGCATATTGTCACGGAATTCTAATGCCATCAAGAATTCCGATGCCACTTTCGTTCGGTTCCATGACCGTTACTTCTATGGTAGAGATCGGGGAGGGAACCGACGAAATGCGCGTTACCAACGTCGTCGGATGCAGGAGTCCAATGAGAAGAGAGAGAGAGTTTTCAAGCCGATGACGTGAGGGACCGAGAACGAGGCCTTTTTCAAAGTGAAACGACGGAGAAAAGTCGTAGGAAGGAAAAGGGGAACTCGAGGCATGGAAATCGAGTTAGCGGCGAGTTATTGAGCATCTCGAGAACGACGACACCATGCATGCCGGCGATAGAAACCGCCGCGGAGTTCACGCCGAGAAACGAACCCGGTAAACGTGCGATCGAGAGCAACAGAGAACGCGTCGCACTAACGAGGGTTCCCGAGCGTCGACGTGGCAGCGAGGACGTCGAGAGAGATTCTCCTGGCTTCGTCGGACAACAGGCCAGCCTTCCACGATGGACATTAAATGTTAAACTACTATACCTGGTAAGCGGAAAATTTGTTATTGGAACGGACATAGGACTGGCAAAGCTAGCGTTCACGGAACTTCAATATTACGAGCTCAGCTATCGGACTCACGTGAAAGGATTATGGCCGTTCAGTCTTAATGCATATTTGCTGAGCGACTTAGGCTTCACGCTCATAGTAAAGTTTTGACTGTAAACTATAAGTTTTTGAACACTAAGCTTTCGCAATTAAGCATGTGCTTCCCGAGCGTCTATGTTGACGAACAGTATCAGGAGGACCTGTTCGTACTTTTCTCCTGGTTTACTGTTGATATCTAATTCGTCTCATTTCATGATTCCATAGTGCCCTTATGGATAAGTCCATTCCTATGCTCTCTATAAAGAAATCTACTCCTACCGACGTGTGACTGATTATACATAGACTCTACACAGAATTCTACTCCTATCGACTGTATATAATATATATATATATCGGTGTTATTTACGCCGAGTGCCTTCACCATTAACGTCTTCCAATACTGTGAGCTAGCGTACGGGTCGTACGCCAACCCTTCATAAAAGTGTACAACGCTAATGAGCAGTTGTGTGAATAGTGCTTAAACAAGTGCCGTTCTATATGTGTTTCTTTTACGTTTAAGTGGCTTAGAGCCATTCTTATATAATTTATGGATGAGCTATCTGAAATCGTCGGTACTTGTGCTCAAGTGAAATTCGTCCGACCTTTCATATGCGCAAGTGTGTTATTCGTATATGTGATGCAATTTACAAGTACTCTTCATAATTCATACAGTAACCAGTGCGTTACCATTTTGTTATTGACAGTGTTATTGCCAAGTTAATTTAAGTTTAGTTAAATTTAAGGCTTTTATTATTTTGGTTTTATTGATTTACTTTTATACTCTCGCCTACTGTCATTGTGTATCTATTTTCCACTGCGCCTATTCGGCTGTTCATTCTTTAAATATTACATGTGACAGTTGGCGGTGCGTGGTCGCACAGTAACTACGTTTCCACGACCAACAGTGCTATTTTCTTATTCGCCTATGTGAATTTATTCAGCCGTAGTGGATTTCTTCAAAAAAACAAAGTTGGTGCAATTTCTTGTCAGTGTTCTGGTGTGGTGTTGTTTGGCAGTACCTCATATAGTGGGGTGATAGAAAAAAAAAAGAGGAAGCCAAATCAGGCGTCCCTTGTTAAATGTGTGATTTTCGCCGGAAGTGCAATTGATACAGTGGAAGGTGTTGTGTACAGCGGGAAACTCATCAAAGTGAAGTGTTATTGTGCGGTGTTTTTGGTTGTGTGTGGAAGTGTACGGCGGTGCGAACAGGGTATTTGTGGTGTCCTGCAATCTTAAGTGAGCCTCGCATAAGAAATGACAACAATGGCAGACGACGTGATGTTCGAAAAGAACAGTCAGCTTTGGAAGCAGTTTCAACAGGCAGACGAAGAAATGATTAAAAGCTTAAAAAGGTCTGTGTTCAAAGGTAACAGTATTAAATCTTTTAATAGGGTCTATAAAAGCATATCGAATCAATTATGCTTTACGACCGAAGAGGATAAACTGCTACTATATACTCAAGCATTTGAAGAGAAAGTAAGAGCATGCATCGAAAACGAAAATCCCTTATATCTGGACGAAGCTATGGAGATCACAGATCTGTTAGCCCTACACAATTTGGGTGACACGGAGGTCTTCAGGATGTCGACTCATCAAGCAGGCATCAGTAATGTCGAGATGTCAGACTATAATAATGGTAAGCAAAATCAAAAGCTTAAATTGGAGTCGGCCGATGTTGCAAGTTAGGAGTGTGAAGACAACTCAGCTTCACAAAACGTCTACAGTAACGAAGCAAGTCCAAGTACAAGTAATGCTTTCAGCCATTGGGACAGTGCGGAAGTGGACCGGCTATTGCAGGAATGTGATGAATTAATTCAAAAGCAGCAGACTAAGGAGCTAAGGTATCAAGTAACTAATTACAAAGATCTTTTGGAACTAAAAATAATTGACAAATATCTCATTGCTCAGTTAGTAGTGGAACTGCTCATCGAACGGTTGGACAGGAACTGTTTACATGAGTTAATCGGAAATACCAGGTTAAGAGCCAATAACAGTATTATTCTCCCACAAAACAAGTGTCAAGAGACAAAAAGTGTTTTTTCTGGGATAAAGGTTATTTCGTTAAAGCTGCAATTGGGGGAAACGATAGCCATCCATCAGTTCAGGATCATTGAATGCTCTACAAGTCCACTGTCGTGTTGTTTGGCCCAGGATATAGTCATCCAGTGTTTCAATCCCTCTATGAACGGTAAAAACAGCTCGGACAGAAAAACAACGAAAGTACATTCTGGGACTATTTCTCCAATAAACGGACCAAGTGGCTCGTCGGATAAGCTAAAGTTATGGAAGGTACGCGACGAGGTGGAACCTTCTCCTACGCCTACGGAAAACGTGCAACAGGAGAATGAGTCGTCTCAGCCTTTTTCAGAAGTCCTCAAAAACATTCAACAGAGCTTGGGTGTCTGTCAGAGGTTATTGAAGCAGCTGATTGATTTGGAAAATATTCAGCGCGATGTTTCGCCAAATCTCACCGTTAGGTCCAAAGCTACTCAAGCTAGTGTAAGAGACTGTGGCCAACGGAAATCAAGAAACCGATCCAAAATTAAAAGAAGAAAGAACTGCCAGGTTACAAGCAGTTCGGGTCAAAAAATTGTCGCAACTGCGAATGGAGATAGTCATGGAAAGGGATGTTCGGTTCAATCCAGGGGTACAAAAAGTTCTAACTCGGATGAAGGTTCGATTTTAGGCGTAAAAGTAATGAACAGAACAGGACTATAAACCAATGTTTCAGTTACAAATCAGAAAAAAATAATAAAGCCCAATCCAGCTATGGTAACTCATCGCAGTTATTCAAGCAAAACAATCAACAAGTGATGACCAGAAATGATCAAAAGTTGAAACGATATCATCGTTTTAAGGACTAAAGAAGCTTTGCTTGTGGCAAATGTGGTAGTGGATTTAAGGTTATCCCGAACCATACGACGGAAAAAGTCGCTAAAAGAAATGGTAAAGTTTACTCAGACTCTGGTGTGCCATATGGGGTTAAGAAGCGTTCGGCTAAAAAGAATATTAAGTTTGCCAGAGAAACAAGGCGTAGTGACAAATCACAGAAACAGATTTACCAAGCGAACTCTTATATTCCAAACATCGCTATTCAGCGGAAAACTTCAATGAGACCCGTCAACAACATCATCGAGCAGGAGTTTCTGCATTCGGAGGTGACGAGCAAGTCACGGAATTCTAATGCCATCAAGAATTCCGATGACACTTTCATTCGGTTCCATACACATTACTTCTATGGTAGAGATCGGGGAGGGAACCGATGAAATGCGCGTCACCAACGTCGTCCGATGCAGGAGTCCAATGAGAAGAGAGAGAGTTTTCAAGCCGATGACGTGAGGGACCGAGAACGAGGCCTTTTTCAAAGTGAAACGACGGAGAAAAGTCGTAGGAAGGAAAAGGGGAACTCGAGGCATGGAAATCGAGTTAGCGGCGAGTTATTGAGCATCTCGAGAACGACGACAACATGCATGCCGGCGATAGAAACCGCCGTGGAATTCACGCCGAGAAACGAACCCGGTAAACGTGCGATCGAGAGCAACAGAAAACGCGTCGCACTAACGAGGTTTCCCAAGCGTCGACGTGGCAGCGAGGACGTCGAGAGAGATTCTCCTGGCTTCGTCGGACAACAGGCCAGCCTTCCTCGATGGACATTAAATGTTAAACTACTATACCTGGTAAGCGGAAAATTTGTTATTGGAACGGGCATAGTACTGGCAAAGCTAGCGTTCACGGAACTTCAATATTACGAGCTCCGCTATCGGACTCACGTGAAAGGATTATGGCCGTTCAGTCTTAATGCATATTTGCTGAGCGACTTAGGCTTCACGCTCATAGAAAAGTATTGACTGTAAATTATAAGTTTTTGAACACTAAGCTTTCGCAATTAAGCATGTGCTTCCCAAGCTTCTATGTTGACGAATAGTATCAGGAGGACCTGTTCGTACTTTTCTCCCGGTTTACTGTTGATATCTAATTCGTCTCATTTCATGATTCCATAGTGCCCTTATGGATAAGTCCATTCCTATGCTCTCTATAAAGAAATCTACTCCTACCGACGTGTGACTGATTATACATAGATTCTAAACAGAATTCTACTCCTACCGACGTGTGACTGATTATACATAGATTCTAAACAGAATTCTACTCTTATCGACTTGTGACTGAATATATAAATTTATCGGTGTTATTTACGCCGAGTGCCTTCACCATTAACGTCTTCCAATACTGTGAGTGAGCGTACGGGTCGTATCTCAACCCTTCATAGAAGTGTACAACGCTAATGAGCAGTGCTCAGGGAATAGTGCTTAAAAAGTGCCGTTCTATTTGTGTTTCTTTTACGTTTAAGTGGCTTAGAGCCATTCATATATAATTTATGGATGAGCTATCTGAAATCGTCGGTACTTGTGCTCAAGTGAAATTCGTCCGACCTTTCATATGTGCAAGTGTGTTATTCGTATATGTGATGCAATTTACAAGTGCTCTTCATAATTCATACGGTAACCTGTGCGTTACCATTTTGTTCTGTGCTTACAGTGTTATTGCCAAGTTAATTAAGTTTAGTTAATTTTAAGGCTTTTATTATTTTGGTTTTATTGATTTTCTATTTAAATAAATATTGAAAATGTATACTCTCGCCTACTGTCATTGTGCATCTATTTTCCACTGCGCCTACTCGGTTGTTCATTCTTTAAATTTTACACGTGACACATATATTAGCATTAAAAATTTGTAAATTTCATTATAGAGAACTAATAACACATACCGTTGAACTAACTTTGACAATCCGTGCGAGGATTGGCGAAAAAGATTTTGAAAATCTTTCATACGCTTCAAGAAAATCGTTTTACAGACGGGTAGACAGATTTCTCCCAAGAATAGCGTAAAGCACCTTTCAGTACTTAATCAACTCTTGTAAATATTCCAAGGAGGAGCTTTAGCAGTGAAGCAGAAATACATTTATTAGCAAGAAATTACTCCCTCCCGAGTAGCGTAAGGCAAATAAGCAGGTTTTCTTTATAATTGGGATATTTTGTAATGGACACT
>JAHWFO010110045.1:362746-381999 GCA_023313115.1 Rhysida immarginata
TATAAGGGGGATTTTCAGTGTTTCGAATGAACTTTTTCATATCCGCCTGCACATTTTCGATAGGATTTAAGTCTAACAAATTTCCTGGAAAGGACAAAACATCAATTCCAAAATAAGACAACCATGCTCTTGTAGATTTCGATTGTGGCAAGTGCTAGGTCGTGTTGAAAAATAACATTGTCATCACCAAAATGGTTTTCAATTGTTTCTAACATTCCTGTATCAAAAATCGACTGATATGCTTCTGAGTTTATCTTTCCTTTAAGGAATAACAGTTTTCCTGGCCTATGGACAGAAATGCATCCCCACACCTTGAGACTATCTGGATACTTAACGATTTGTTTCACACACCCTTGCTCCAATGTTTCATCGTCTGTTCTCCATACATGACCATGTTATCCAACAGGCTCTTCAAATCTGCTTTCGTCACTAAAGATAAAACTTTGCCAAAAGTTCATAGTTTAGGACCGATGGATACTTGCTCAAGAAACACGTTTTGATCTCTGCTGTGGTGTCAACAAAGGTTTCTTCTTTGGAACTCTTGATCTAAATCCTGCTTCTAATAATCTTCTATGCACCTTATCTTTGCTGACATTCACACCATGATCTTTCCAAACTTTTTGATATCCACGAATTGTATCGAACCTTTTTTGACTTGTCTGTCATCACGCTTAGTTGTGCATCTTGGCCTCCCACTTTTTTTCTTTGCAATAGGAATTTCATTTGTTGAGTTGACAAATTGTACCTCATTCCTTTAGGGTCTATGTTGTTAAATTTAAACACCATATGGACTAATCATTGAATACCGAATTTGATACTCCGTAGCGAGTGGTCCAAGTTTGAAAATTTTGATAATTCCTGCTTATTTGATTCTACTATACACTCACTGGCCAGATTATTAGGACCACCTGAAATTTGTAGGCAAATTCCGTATGATTTCGCGTTGAAGTTGCTAGAGGGCCAGATCATTATAAATCTGTATGCAAGTTGTTTACTACGACAATAGAAGCGATTTGTTTCTGAAGATATGGGTAAACGACGCGATTTAACAGCCTTTGAACGCGGGATGATTGTTGGCGTTCGGAGCCATGGAGCGAGTATCAGTAAAGAATGTTTAAAGAATGAACTGTCAGGCGGAAAACTGGGTCTGAACGTGCTAGCTGTGGCCGTCAGCGACTAGTTCGGGTATAACGTAGAGTGGCAAGACTGGTACAAGACAACAGAAGGGCTCAGTGCATCAAATTATTGCAGATGTTAACCAGGGATCCTCTCAAAAGATCACCGTACACTGCTTCGTATGGGATATGGAAGCCGAAGCCCTGTTCGATTACCTTTGTTGTCTGCAATTAACAAGATAAAACGTCTCCAGTTCGCACAGGGACACAAGGATAGGACAGTCGAGCATTGGATAAAAGTCATGTGGTCCGATGAATCACGTTTCCAGTTGCATCATGCAGACGACAGAGTGAGAATTTGGCGAAAACAGCATGAAAGCCTGGGCCCCAAGCTGATGGGGGCAGTGTTATGGTTTGGAGCTTGTTTTCCTGGCATGATTTGGGACTTTAATTCGCGTGGAACAACGTCTGAATAGCAGAGTATATCTAAGTATCGTTGCTGATCAAGTCCATCCTTTATCATCATCATCATCATCATCATTTATTGTAAAAGTTGATAATTTTTACCTCATTGCTCTAGGGTTTAGTATGTTAAATTTAAACGCCATATTGAATAATGACTGAATACTGCAGTTCACATCATCTCCTTAACGGTTGGTCCAATTTTGAAAATTTTTAAATTTATATTTATTTTAGAGTCTACTATATGCACGTATACAAGTCTCATCAGTATCAGCTGTCATATTTATAGATATTGAATATCGATTATCAATAATTATGATTCTTAGATAATATCCGTCATAATATTGACCACTTGTCAATGCAAATGTTTATTGATTTTATGTGTACTATTATACATAAGGTAAGGTGCGTAAGGTATATGAGGACACATTTTCGTTTGGCTACTGCACTATAGTAAACTGTATGTCCTTTCCATCAAAGCAAAATGGCGGACCATCAAGTAACATAAATCATGAAGAGACATGCAGTAATCGTGGCAATAAAGACAGAACACAGTGATTTAGAGATATCACGATTTTTAAAGGTCGCAAGATCATTCGTTCCACAAAGTGCAGAAGGAGTTGGAGAACGAAAATGGCAATGTTGCACCAGTAGCAAAGCGCAAAAAAGCATGTCTCACGCTCTGACATCATCAGAACACCTGAATTTATTCAGCAAGTGCAGCAGGCCATCGATGATAATCCCAGAACATCCATGAGGTCACTTGCCAAAGATCTCCATGTGTCGGAAGGAACAATCAGAAATGTTGTCCATGAAAACATCAGATATCACTCGTATGTTATGCGAAGAGGTCAGTTTATGTCAGACAAAACACGGGAAAACCCCCTACTCAGATCGAAAAGGCTCTTAAACAAGCTGAAAAATCCGTGTGAAGCTGATTTGCTGTGGATTTTCTCCGATGCAAAAAACTTTGACCAGGATCAGAAGGTGAAGAGAAGAAATGACAGACGGTTATGTGGAGACCCTTCGGAAGTGCCACGAGCCATGCACACGAAATTTCCTGCAACTGTCATGGTTTTAGGGGTTGTCAGCAATGAAGGACATGTGATGCCTCCACACTTCTTTCCCCAAAGCCTACGTTGAGACCCTTGAAACAACTGTTAAGCCTTGGATAGACACGATACGCAATGGAAGACCTTAAGTGTTTCAGCAAGACTCTGCCCCAACACACAGTCTCGCATGACACAGGAATGGATGGCCGACAAATTCCATGATCACGTAACCCCTAACCTTTGGCCTACTAACTCCCCTGTCCTGAATCCGTTGGACTACTACGTATGGAGCGTTGCGGAGAGAGAGGTCAATGAACACCCCGATAACACCAAGGATGAATTGAAAGCTGCCATTGTTCGAATAATGACCAATATGAACCATGACCATTTGATTCGCGCATGTCTACGGTTTCGATCTCGCACTGAAGAAGTTATAGAAGCTGAAGGCGGATTCATTGAATAGCCATATAACAAGAAGGTTTCTTGTGTATGCTTATGATATATTTCGATAATAAAGTTATTATCTCGACTTATATCTTTGGTTTCTTTCTTGACGTGAATCTGTCCTCAAATATCTTACGCACCCTGTACTGTTTTGGTTCCATTTTGCTGTCACTCGCCATTTTCGTGATATAGCATCTTATGGAAATACGAATTTTGACGAATATCTCGGTAACTCTTGCCTCCACAGAAATTTGGATGCGATATTCGTAATCAACGGAGAAAGATGGATTCACTTCATATATCGTATGTCCCGCATCTTAAGAAAAGTGCGGGGAAACAACAGATACGGGATCGTGTATTAAATTAACGGGGACACTTAATTTGCTTAATATAGTACCGTAAATAGTTATTTAATACAAGAAAATTAATGACTACAAAATATTCTTTACGTTTTCTATATTACAATTTTTACTACTATGTAAATGTGTTATTTTTTAAAAAGATCATTAATTTTTTATTGTTTATTGGGAGGTTTTTGTTTGATATAAACAACAAATTTTCTGATTCATTTTAAAGTTAATTTGACCACATGCATATTACTTGATATCACTCTCTCCCTTTTGTAGTCATAAATGGTGAACTGGCCCCCCTCCCCGCAAAATTAACCACGTAGTCTATGAACGTCCCTAACATGTTCACGAGCCCAGAAGATCCTATTTGCGTTAGCAGTGTTACTACAAAAGTTTATTATTCTTGCTAGATCAGTTCTATTTAAATCATGAGCATATTAAAAGATTCTCATGGATTCGAACCTATGAAGTAACGTCAGCGCTATTTCGGTTCAGTATCATTGTCATCACTGACACTATCTTTCCCCTCCTCCACACAAATTCCGTTTCCCACCTCGTCACAGATTTCTTCCCCATGCAACAATCATGAGATTCTGATCCACGGACAATGTACGCAACAATTCAGGAAAATGTCCTTTGGGACCAAAAATTATTAATGCCAGATGCAAGATAACGATAGGTCTTGGAACGATGGCTTCGGGGTTTATTACTATGGTTTCAATAGCAATTGCGCAGGGATCAACGAAAAACAACTATATATTCAACAACGATAGATCGAGGTTCAACTTTATACCGGGTGATCCAAAAGTGTGGTACATTTTTTCATGAAACTAATAATTGTTTTGCCATGAAAAATTCTTTCGCAAAACAATTGTTTGCGCGTGCCTCGTGATTCTTATGAAAGCATTGAATTGAATTAACTGAAAATGTCGTTAACAATGTAAAATATTTGTAACACACTATTGGATCACCCGGTAAAAGGTGCATTGCAAAAAGATAGGTCAACTGTCACGTATAACACTGGCCGACAAAAAAAAATTTTTCCTCCCTGCAAAAAAAAAAATATGTGAACTATATAGCTCTTACATTCCTAAATCTAAATATGACATCCAAATTGCACCATCGCGTACCATTTTTAAGAGAGAGAGAGTTCTATATTAATAAAAAATATTTTATCAATTAAAAGAGTAATACAGTAGAACCTCTTTAATTCGAACCTCTTTAATTCGAAAACCTCTGTAAATCGAATTTTTTTTGTTCCCTTGGGAAAAAAAATCCATTATTCGAAACCTCTTTAATTCAAAACCTCTTTAATTCGAATTCCCTTGAGATTCGAATTAAAGAGGATCGACTGTATATTCATTTACAATTCTACATAAAAATGAAACCATGAATAAAGGTATTATTTTGCACAATCTTATTAACAAATCAATGAAGTGTCCCTGAAAACTCATTTTGTTGTCTTTTGTCTCTTGTATTGCGCTTTTGGCGTCTCTCATAGAAGTATTCAGCAGTAATTCGCTAACATATTGATTCACTTGACCGCTATATCGCTTTTCAATTTGAGCTATATCCTAGTGAAACCTTTCTCCATGTTCATCAGCAACTGCGCCTATTTTTACAGGGAGGATTTTGATGCCGACCAGTGTAATTTATGAATGAGCAGTGGAAGCAATAAATTCAACTCCAAGTGAGACATGAAAAAAAGTATTTATTAAGAAAATTATCCACTAAACGTGGATAATTGAGGATTAGAAGCAAATACCGAAAAGACAAACTATGTTTACAGGAATATAATTGTCATAAATAAAATTCTTGGTAAGATAAATTTAGTTCTTAAATTGTCTTTTATCTCTTCACAAGAGATGCACTTATAACAAAAATTATCATTAACACATTACTTTAGCTACTGATCATCTGTGCAGAGTGCTTTTGAAAAGGATGTCGTGAGATATCTAGCGATGTTCTGCATCGTAAAATAAACACAAATTTACTCATACGTTTTGTCGAAATTGCATTCCTTAAAGGAGTAAACAGCTCGTGAAGTTTGGTTAAACTCATGGATGAAGAAAAGATGGATGGGACACTCCTATGCGTCGAGCGTGAGTTTTTTTTCAGTGGCGCTCTCTGTGGATTTGCGTAGTACTAAACCAAATCTGTCTGGGAAATAAAGAAAAATAGTTTCAGTTTCTGCTTTGCATAGTACTAAACCGAAACTTCACCACCATCGTTTCGATTTGCGTAGTACTAGAAATTTTTTAAAAAAGAAATTCATATATTAAAGTGGTTTTTTAAGATAAAAGTGTGCTTAGAAAGTTTTTTTATATTTTTTATTTTATTGTTTTTAGTCTATTTTTAATTTATTAATCTAATGTAAGCAGATGATTATATTTAGTACTACGCAAAGCTCCAGATGTCGCCCCAAAATCAAACTCACTGAGGACGGCAATGGAGTGTCCCATCCATCTTTTCTTCATCCATGGTTAAACTCCGCCCATAACGTAAACAAAAACGCATAGAAAAAGTATACACCACCACATGTTCCATTAATAGGTTTCTGCGAACTACCTCTGCACTAATATGCTGGCCCTAAACTAAACCACTCTCAAAAGTTAACTTAAGCCTGTATATGAATTTGTTTCATGTATACAACGAAAATAAAAACATATAAGACAAGTTTGATACTAAGTTAACTTTTGATTTCATATACTTTTTGTGAAGCTCTATTCAGAATTTTTGTACTGAATCTTCCCATGCTTTTTTACATCCTTGACATTGATGACCGATTAAAAAAGAGGATTAAAAGATTAAAAGATAAAAAAAAAACATTAAAAAAAGAAAATTTTCCAAAGGGAAATTTAAATGATCAGGCGAACACGGGTGTACGACTTGGGTACAGTGCGTTTTTGGCCTTACCTGAACTAAATGTTTCTTTTTATGAACCATGTACAGGTGTAAACAAAACTGACGCATTAGTCACAAAACCTATTTCCATTTAGTGTACCCTATATAATCTATCTATAAAATTTCCCACTTTTAAAAATTAATTATTGCGGAAAGGTATAGAATGATGTAAACATGTAATATTAACGAAATTCCTTATGTTGTTAATCTTATAGAGCCAGGTGGACAACCACATCGTTCAGTTGAATATTAAAACTACTATAAAACCAAGATTATTAAAGTACAAGCAGTTTTGCACTATTAAACACATCATGAAACATTATAATACCAGGACTCGCGATAACCACTTCCCTTTTTAGCCAACTTTCGAGTGTGAGGAGTTAGCTCGAAAAACAACAAGGTTGCCACCTAGCGACAAATGCGCGAAAAAACTTGTGGGAATAAATTGTAATCATTAACACGTACTGAAATGAAATTCGACATGGATTTGGGAAAATAAAAGAAAATGATTCCTTTAAACTGAGTAATTTGAGTAAATTAAAGGGTTTATATTTGAAAATGTATTTTAATTTCCCGAAAAATAAGAAGGAAATAAAATATTAGCTTCTTTTAAATTTAAAATTAATGTTAATCAATCATCAAATAAAATAGAAACAAAGGTTATAAAAGGCAATTATAGGAATTTATTTAAAAAGGGATTAAAAAATTTTAAATTAAAAATTAAATCAAAATTCTATTAAAGATCTCAACAGCTAGAAATTATATTTCTGGTGTATGTAAATGTAAAATTGGAAATTTTAGGTACAAAACTCATCTGTGCAGTTATCCACTTCATTAATAAAGAAAGTGATAAGTCTAAAATTAATTTTCCCCTTTAATAGAAAACTTCATCAAAAAGAAAGTATAGAGAGGAAGGAAATTTATTATCTCATATTTTAATTTACAAGTAAATGAAAAATAAAATTCTAATTCATTTATCTAAAAATAAGCAGATGAAGTCTCACTACTGAAGAAAAATTCTTTTAGATGTTATCAAAGACATAAATTGTGTATTCTAGAAACCGACTATTAGATGTAAAAATTCACGTTTTTTTTTTTCTTTTTACAAGATTAAATTTAAAAAGTGATTATTAGAAGCCCTTTTTAAGATTTTATGAGCTGCAGCCATACACACAGCAACTGTTGTGAGAATGACTAGACGAAGCTATTTCAACCAGATATGCTAATTATCTGGAAGTATAAGCTTCCCAGAAAATTAAGTAGATTCTCAGAAAATTAAATAGATTTCTCTTTCAAATGTTTTTCTTGGGATTAAAGAAAGATAAAAACGGATTCAAAGGCTGCAAGACTTTATTTCAACCCTTCCTGAGAATGCATTCCTGCGCCTACACTGAGAATGCTTTCCCGTACATTTTTTTCAAAAAACGCCACCAGTTAGCGTTCTGCACAACTCCTCACTAAAGCTCTAGATTATAAGAAAGTACGGCAAACTTTGTCGTCTGCTACAAAATCCGCCATTGTTGGCCAAATTGGCCATATCAAGTGAGTTACGCTTCCTCTAAAATTCGGCTTAAATGCATCTTTTTCGCAAATTTTCTTATTATTATCGTCTGGAAATATAACTGACAATCAGTAAATTCTGTAACTATTGATTTTTCTTTAAATTTTGTTTTCAATTATAACTTTTTACATATAAATAATGATAACGTTGAGGAAATTTAATGATAACCAGATTAAGTTTTTCGCAGTGGCTACGTACAGTGCAACCTTGTACGCCTTCCGTTCAATACAAAGGAAGTGACGCAGCTGTCTTTTCTCAGTAACAACTTGTATCGCCATCTACCTACAGATTCGGCTGCCTATTTATCGATACAAGCGACATGGCCGATTCGCATCACATAGAGGAGAAATGCAACGTTTTAAACACTTTCAACTTAGCTTCGAGCAAATCTCCCCCCCCCCCCCCCCATGCTCTTTCATTTCTATCAATCCAAATATATTGCCACATCAGCTCTGATCGCTTCGCTATCTACATTTTGGCTCCGTGATTTATTTCATGTAATCAAGAATAGATGAAAGGTGTTCATCTGTTTTCGATGCAATGTTCGTGCAAATTATCCCGGGCCGCCGCGTAGATTAAGTGATGCTGCGATCAGTGTTTGGGGTCCAGATAACTTCTTTGACTTTTTCATTTTCATTTTTATCCCTGTTTTATATATTTATTTTAGATTGTAGTGATAAAAATTTTCCAATTGATTATCGCGGCGACATAGCAATTCCCTTGATGAGGTGCCTTTGTACTGTTCACAGCTTTAACCTACAAGAATAATAGAGCTATTATAACAGAGACCTATAATTCTTGAAGTCACAACCTGCACATCCTTATGATTAATTCCATTTTATTTTCCTAAATTTTGAACATTGGGATCAAGGGTTTATAATAAGGGAAATAAATAATGGATTCACTATTATTATAAGTAATTATTCATTTATTCAATAAATAAAAAGGATATATAATTATTCATTTATTCAAAAGGTAATAGATTCATTAAAATTATTATAATTTTTTTATTTTTACTATAACTATTCATTTATTCAATGATAATTGTCTCTACATTAATAATTGTTTTTATTTTACAGTTAAAATAATTTTTATAAAATTTTTCCCACATAAATATTAAAAAATTAACTTTAAAAAATTTAGTTCACTGGATTCCTCCAAATTTAAATACCAAATATATTGCAATAGTAACAATAAAAATTAAATAAATCATAACAAAAGTCACTTAATATTCACTAGTAGTCCTTGGAAATCCAAAAGATGAATTTTAGGATGCAATACATTGGTCTCCTTATTAATAGACAATACGAAATATAAATTGGGATATCCACAGTAGATCATATGCTGGCATGTCCATTGGTGGAAATAAACAACTCAAATAAATGGAATAGGTGGTCATCTAACAGTTTTTAATAACCAAAGACTGCTTCAGCAGTAGATGTGATAGTCAATTTATAAGAAATTTAAAATAAAATTTAAAACCGAACGTTTTCGAGAGTAATTTTCTTTCATTTCCAGTTATAGAAATTAATTGGGAATGAGAGAGGAATGGTTTCTTTACATTAATCATTGTTAAATGTTTAAAATTAACACTATTCTATAAAAAGAATAACTAATTGCTTCCTAAAATTTAGCTGTTGAGTTTTTATAGACTTCCAGTAAATATAAGTGATTTTTCTTCCATTATATATTAAAGTTGAATCAGACTATTTTTTCATATTTCTAATATTAATACCCTACAGTAATGTTAATTTCAGCTTTTCTTCTATCACTTTTCTACAAAACCACTTTCTCTTTGGTGCTGCTTTTAATCCTGTGCATTGCAAGTGGAAGCACTCCAAACAGCTATAGCAGCAAATATAGTATACACCAAGCTGAATATTCTCTTCATTTTTAACAATTTCAATAATCCCTGAGTCTTTCTGATTGAGATAGTTCAAAGCATTTTCCAATGTATCATCTGAATGTCCATTTGTTTTATTCAGATTATGCAGATCTTTCAAGGTTACTTTGGATGATGACAATAGTTCGGTCTGCAGCAGTTTTTTGTTCGCACGTAATTTTAGCATGTGCTTTGCCAGGGCTTTAGTGGGAGCATGAAGTTGTCTCTGGCGAGGCAAGAACGAGTATGTCTCCTGAAATGAAGTTAAAAAATCATTAATTGCATGAAATACTGCTTGATTAAGTTTTGGATAATATTATACATTAAAATTTAAAAATATTTATAAAGACATGCTATAACTCTCCTAGCTTCATTAACTACTAATACTCATTGTGTCTCAAAATAATGTTACCACTCTTTGAACGATTTTTTTAACATTAATACAAGAGTAGCTTATTCTAGTCATTTTTGAGGTGTTTGAGGATGTGTTGAGGATAAAGAGAATGCAGAGAGAAACTTCTTTAGTTTCTTCTTTAACTTGGATTATAAAAAATAGACATATCTTAATAAACATGGTAGGTATAATCATTCAAAAGGTGGTAACATTTTTTGAGACACCCTGTAGTACCCATAAGTCTTTCCAAATCATAAATGGTCTACATCTAACCAGTTATGTTTTCAGCTTTAAGAAACTTATGAGTTGATATGATGAAATAAAATAAAAATGAAATATACACTACCTTTGTATGATTGTGATTGTGTTGATCTACGAAGTCTATAACCTCCAAATAATTTCCATCCAATGAAGCTTTCAGTCTTAACTTGAAAGGACATGCTTGCCTGTAAGTTCTTTAAAAGTAAAAAAAAAATATGAAAAAATTTTCTAATACATTAGGATAAGAATTTGTATGAACATTTTTATACAAGATAGTCTGATTAATTGGTCTTAAATTTATAGATAAAATTGGTAGAGACTTTACAACACAACAAAGGGAGAACAGAGTTTCCGACTAGTTTCGCCATTAAATCGTTTATTGAAATTGCGGGTCGATAGGCCTATATAGTATTTATCGCCATGGATTTAAAGAACACATGGACTCCTACAAGAAACAAGATAATAATTCACACTACGCGATCCACCTTGCCCGCACGGGACATGCCCCCAAAGAGCAAAGTGAAATCATGACCATTCTCCATCTGTGCAACGACCCATTCAAGACTGCCACTCTCGAAGCCATTGAGATCTTTAAAGCTAAAATCTCCTCTCCAGATCACCCCTCAATTGCCAAACCGTTTTTGATATTTATTCAATTTTAAATTCTTTATCCGATATCTTGTAATTTTTCAAATTTGTATATTTACTTTCCTTTCCATTTTTTATTAATACCTTAGTTTACGTTAACTCCGGATGAGTCTTCTTCTAGGTCCGCGTTTTCAATTTTGTTTGCGTTATGACATTTTTTCCTTTATATTTCAATTAATTTTCCTCTCAAGGTTTCCTTATAATTTCATTGTTATTGGTTCCTTATCCAACCATTCTCCTTTCAATGTCGCCACTGTACAATTTATTTATTTACTATTTGTTATTTCTTCATCCAATCATGTTCACATTCTGTACCATATTTTCTGTATATAAAGGCTTATGTCCTCTTGTGTGTATCCTTGATAAAGCCGGGAATAAATGGCGAAACTAGTCGGAAACTCTGTTCTCCCTTTGTTGTGTTGTAAAGTCTCTACCAATTTTATCGATAGAAACAGCACTATGAACCCGTTACTGAACGCTTAAATTTATAGTCAAACATTGGTCTGAAAGCATTATTTATTTATTTAAGTATTTATTTGAATTGTTCCAATTAAATTTTTGATCAATCTATAAAATTATAAGTAAAACTTATTCACAGCCAAATTATTTTTAAAACTACGTAGAATATTAGAAACGAAAATTCAATTTGACAGAAAGGTAGCATTGGATTGCTTTCAAAGGATAGTAAAAACAGTACTATATGCTTTATTTATTTTTTAAAATTTAGACAAACCATTTGCAGGATGTTTGCGTTGCGTTTTTGTTTCCTTAATCATTATCAACTATAATAATTATAGAAAAATAAAATTATAGGAATTAGTGATACATCGTCGATAAGACGAGATATTTAATGAGTTTAGGTAGCATATCAACATGAAATAACTATAAATAATGCCACGCCATAATATTCACACTCGACGTATTTCTACGTGTATTTATGCATATAAAGGAATGTAATTCGGTATGCAGATTCCTCTAAGCAAGATCAACATCACTGTAAAGTTTGGGCCAAATTGTCCCAAAAGGGTCCGAATTGTGGGGGTGGCAATCACTTGGTTTTTAACCGTAATAATAACCCTAATCTTCGTCTTGTGCGCTCTTCACAGCTCCCAATGTCGGATGCCAGCTTACTGTGCGCCTTTCGTTTCACTGTGCTAGTGCGCTTAATGCATTAAGTTTCAGGTTATCTTACCTAATCCTAAACGAGTACGAGCGTTTGAGTATACTAAGGGTGTGTCTAAAAAAACACCCCTAAAATATACAATTATCGTGTAAGTTGTATAGATCGATCACAAATTTAATGTTGACAATAATTAAATTAAAACGAGGCACGTGAAGATTAATCGACACTAAATAATTTATAGCATTAAATAATTAAGTCAATACTAGATGTTAATACATAAATCTTTCTTAATTTAACCAGTTGCACTCACCTTTGAGATGGCCTTTTTCCTGTTGAACGAGATTTCCACGTTACTCCGTTGATGCATTTGTATGTGATATCGTAGTACTGAAGACGATCATTAATATAGCGCTTTATTCCTCGTTTTCGGGCACATTCAAGTGAACGGGAACAATACGTCAAAAGTTGAACAAACTCCGTTTTTTCTAACTCTAATAAATAATTGCAATGCCTCGTACGAGTCAAATTTCATTCCTTGTAGGAGCTTCGACGTTTTCACGGTCGCCATTTTGAATCACGTGACACAACTCCATCTTTGGACTGCAGCTTATCACGTGACAAATCACTTGCGTCACTTCCTTTGTATTGAACGGAAGGCGTACAAGGTTGCACTGTACGTAGCCACTGCGTAAGTTTTTAGTTTATTTTCACTTTATTTATTTATCCCTAATAAACGATTTACATTTAATTAATAAATTTAAAAAAAAACATTGTGTGTAGTTTTTGTAATTTTATTTATCAAAATATAATTTTATAAATTTTTATTAAAATATAACTTAATAAATTTTTATCAAATTAATTTTTATATTTATATCAAAAATTTCACTTTACCAATTTTATTTTTATTAAATTATAAAAATTATTAAATTATTAAAAAAAATATAATTATAATTATAAAAAATATCAAATATAATTTAATAAAATAGGAGCTATTAAATTTAAGTTTTTGATTTAAATATAAAAATTACTTTGATAATTATATTTTGATAGAAAATTTTAAAAATTATAATTTGGAAAAACTATCCGTTTGATTACAAAAAAAATTACAAAAAAATAACTACACATGCAATGTATTTTGAAATTTATTCATTTATGGAGGTTTATAATATTGACGTAAAAAATCTACCAAAAACTTATAGTTAAAATCTATTTTTTTTTCACCCAAATAGCAAATTTTCGTTATTCAGTTTCATACATTATATTCAAGTTTAATGATGAGTGATAATTAACTTCGCTAAAATAAGATGATAATAACATGGACGTTTTATTTCAAGTTTTGCCTCCACATTTCATAGACAGTTTAATCTTCTTATATTGAATTGTATTTTCTTAAAAACAACTATATTCAACAAAAAATTATATTTTCTGATCGTCTGAGAATTGCACAATGCAACATTTCTATAACATTCGGTGAAGTTATAATATAAACGTACTTGCTTCTTATAACTTCTTCGGATATTTTAACGAATTTATTAACCTCCAAGGAGCATAGATTGAAGGATCCTGAAATTTTGCTTATTCGGATGAAAATTTAGGATCAATCAACGAATATTTCATCTAAAAATTTAATCTAAATTGCATCTTCCACATGCATCTCAATGGTATCTATCGCAGCGTTTGGGCCACTAATGGCTGACAAACTCACGTGACAGCCGTTCTACCAATCAGCAGCGGCGGGCGGCGCGGAAAAGGTTTGCCGTACTTTCCTAATCTAGAGATTTACTCCTCACACTCAATAGCAATGGCCGCAATGGCGGTCATGAGATAGGCATGGGCTGATACAAGGCCTCCTATAGACAAGGCCTGCTCACTCAGACAAAATGGCGGCAATAGAAGACTGGCAGATGATATAGCTGAGATGGATATTTTTTAAATGCTGAGCAAACAGAATGTAAAAATGCACAATATGATTTTTTATTCACAATAATCTTCACATTAAAATTACATTAAATTTCAGGTGGTCCTAATAATCTGGCTAGTGAGTGTATAGTAGAATCAATAATAAGCAGGAATTTTCAAAATTTTCAAACTTGGACCACTCGCTATGGAGATAAGCCCGTCAACCGAATGATATAAATGCGGTATTCAATGATTAGTCCATATGGCGTTTAAATTTAACAACATAGACCCTAAAGGAATGAGGTATAATTTGTCAACTCAACAAATGAAAGTCCTATTGTAACAATGGTGTGAAATAGAATATATCTCTTGGTCAAATTTTACTCAGATGATTTGATGCTTAAATTGATGGATCCTAGAATAATTTATAATGTTTATAATTTTTATAATATACTTCCTACCTGTACGTATATTCTGATTCAGTGGTTTCACGTTTTATTCTCAGACACTCATTTTTATGGGGTAGAACGAGATAATGACGGTCAGTGGGCATTGCCAGTTACCAGACTATCTCGCATCTGCTTTGTAGTAGAAACACTACTTCCTCAGAACAGCCTACTTCCTTATCACCGTTTGAGGAATTACTGGCGATAGAGTCGCCACCTTGGCATTATCTGTTTGGCTGGAGTGCTGTCATGCGCTATTCTATTAAAAAATTAACTTCTTTAAATAATAATAAGTTTACGAATTCACTTGCATATGAAATGTGCATTACCATAAACTCTACTATGATGTATCGAATGTTTAATGGCACAATTTAACTCTGCTCTGGAAGCTCTAGATAGGATAGAGCAGAAGGATTTGTGTGTAACATGTTTTCGATGTGAATTCCCAGTGAACTCTTTATTGCACGTTCGGCACCTACAGGAGGTTTCATTTTTGTTATGTTTATAATGCTTACACATTATTTCATTCTAGTCCAATTAAATTTTAATAAATCCTAGCCAAACTTTATTCATTAAACTTTATTCAAATTAAATTTCTAGCGAACTTTATTAATTTAGAATTCATTTAGAAATTGTTTTTTCGAGTAGTAATTTTTCTTTACATGTGTCATGATCAAAAATATGAGTATGCAGTAGAAGCAAATGACAGAGCAGGCGTATTTTAAATGCAATAAATAAATGGTTTATTCAAGGTAAAACTTAAATTGGCTATACTTAAATGCTAGGTTTACTTAATAGGAACTAAAATAAATAATTCATGAGCAGATATTTTCCTGCTCACAAATAAGCACCAAACTTCAGGGGCTTTTTAAGCACACAATTTGAAACCACAAATTCGGTGGCAAACAGAAAACGTGAAATCACGGACACTAATTAAGTAAGAAAATTTCAGTGGAACACTTTGATTAATATTATTAATAAGTAGGGAATCTGTCGCACTTCAACACACAAAACACATCTGGTCGAAATCTCAAGACGGTAACATGTGAGGCAAACTGAAGATACAGGTGAGTCGAATATTGCTGAGCTGATGACGTCAATTACGAACAGCCGCTTCGAAATTAAAGCTTAAGCTCTATTGAATAACGACCAAGAACTGTAGACAATTAGCAGGGATAATTGGAAAGGCTAAATGTTCGAATACCATTAAATATATGTAGATATAGGTATATATGTTCCAACGCTATCCTTCGCTCGTCCTCACTTGTTCACTGGTCTTAGCAGGTACGGACAATGAAAAAGAGATAATGGCGGAAAGGAAATAATTTATACCAGTTCACGCACTAAGACGAAACCGATGCTTAATCCTCTTCCAGGCTATCTGGAAGCAATTTAAATTGATGAGTCAAAAATTCTGGAAGAGAACGTTTCCTTTCGGCAAATTTGTTAATTGACAGTGGAATAATAATATTCCGTCCTAGGTCGAGATAGAACGGTGAATACCCTGTGGTTTCGGAGACCGAGCTATTGATGGCTATCTCGGTAGTGGTTAAGTACAAGTCCCAGTCGTTATGCTCTAAATTTAGATAATGTCGAAGTATCTGGATCATGTTTTGGTTATTCCGTTCTGACTGACCATCCATTTGAGGGTGGTAGGCCGAGGCGAACTCAAGTGATGTTCCCAATATCTTGAAAATATTACGCCACAACTCCGACGTGAAGCGCACATCCCGATCAGAAATGATAACCGAAGGGAAACCATGAATCTTACAGATAAGTTGTACCAATAATTTGGCTATCCCTTCAGCTGTTATCGTAGAGTGACAGGGGAATAACCTCGCTCTCTCAGTGAGCTTATCTGTAACTGTAAGAATGGCGTCGAATCCTTGAGTGATCAGAGGAAGCGGAAGGACGAAATCTAAACAAATCGTATGCCAGTGATGCGGAGGGGTGTTAAGTACTTGCAGGTCTCCAAAAGGTTTTTGCCGGGGCACTTTGTTCTTCTGTCACTCGACGCATTCGTTGATAGCCTTTCTTATATCACTGGCCATATTCCTCCAGAAGTGTACCTACCTTATCCTTCTCAAAGTTTTTGCCACCCCAGGATGACCAGCTGTAGGATCACTGTGCATAGTCCTCATTAAAGCACCGATGACTTCCTTGGCACTGGGCAACACTAGTCTGGTGCCCTTTTTCGATTTTTGGTATAGTAGTCCATCAAGCCAGTAGTAGGGATCCATCTGGCCTCTGCTTTCAATTTCTTTGTGAAGACGCAGTTGTCATAATGCATTTTCACTAGGTCCTGCTGACTCGCACTAGGGTAATCCTGTACCTGCGCTGTAGTTAATGCGAAAAGCTGATTATCGTTTTCTTTTTCTAATGACTCATTAGTCTCTTCCTCCGAGCTTCCGGGCTCCTCTGTAGAAGCTGGTTCTACCATAGCTCCACCGACATCCTCTTCACTGCCTACGATGATTTTATCAGCAGGGAAGGGATTCACAGTTTCTTGTTTGGCAAATCCTACAATGGGATTAACTGAGGCTTGCCAGGACTGATTAGATTTGGTTGCTTGTCCTTTACTTTGTATTGCCTGTGCTGTTTGCTGCATAAGAATGTTTATGTTGTTGACCCTACGGGAATTAACTGACGGAGGTTCTCGGGAAAGGCTCCTCGATAAAATTCTGCTTTGCGTTTTTCGCTGCACGTCGTTACCTGTCGAATGAGCGCTGCGACGCATTGGCTGAAGAAATCGATATCACCTTTATATCGGATATTGGCCAGCCCTTTTAATATCTGTTTCTCTAACTTTGCTTGTTCAGATAAATTCTTTTTTGCCATCTTATCGGAGTCACCACCTTGTGTTCTCTACTGACGAACCAACCTGCACTTTTCACACAACTGTATCACCTCACAACACACACTGATGCACCACTTGATAATCACCAAATCACAGGTACTGGTATGTGCGACGACACCCAGTAACCACTAACTATAATTATATTTTTATATAAGAATTTGTTTTTGCACAAAAATTCACAGAGGATAACACTTGTGCCTACTTGCACTACGGTGCTTCAGCAATAGTGTAGCACTCTGGCACACAAAACCCTACACGCACAATAGGACGTTGCCCAATTTCAAAACAAAAAAAATTGACGCACTTCAATACCCCGTAGAATTACCACACAGCACCACACACAAAGGTAAAATTTTAAATTAATTGTAGCCGTCTCAAATAAAGTTGGATATGTTGACACCAAGTTACCAACACAACTCGTATGAAAATTTGCAATTTACGCAAATCACTGAGCACCAGCAGAGGTCACCTCGTCATCGCTCTGTAAACACGCACTACGCCGCTCCTGTCATGATCAAAAAAATGAGTATGCAGTGGAAGCAAATGACAGAGCAGGCGTATTTTAAATGCAATAAATGGTTTATTCAAAGTTAAAATTAAATTGGCTATACTTAATGCTAAGATTACTTAATAGGAACTTAAATAAATAATTCATGAGCAGATATTTTCCTGCTCAAAAATAAGCACCAAACTTCAGGGGCATTTTTAAGCACACTATTTGAAACCACAAATTCGGTGGCAAACACAAAACGTGAAATCACGGACACTAATTAAGTAAGAAAATTTCAATGGAACACTTTGATAAATCAATATTATTAATAAGTAGGGGATCTGTCGCACTTCAACACACACGAACACATCCAGTCGAAATCTCAAGATGGTAACATGTGAGGCTGAGCTGAGTAGAATATTGCTGAGCTGATGACGTCAATTATGAACAGCCGCTTCGAAATTAAAGCTTAAGCTCTATTGAATAAACGACCAAAAATTGTAGCCAATTAGCAGGGATAATTGGAAAGGCTAAATGTTCGAATACCATTAAATATATGTAGATATAGGTATATATGTCCCAACGCTATCGTTCGCTCGTCCTCACTTGTTCACTGATCTTAGCAGGTAAGAACAATGAAAAAGAGATAATGGCGGAATGGAAATAATTTATACCAGTGTTCATACACTAAGATGAAACCTAAGCTTTCCAGTAATTATGCTCGTAAGCCATAAGGCCAAAGCCCGCTCACCGATTCCTTTCTGTAGACGTGTAGATTGCTCAGTTCTTGGAAAGTGTGCTGATAAAAGCTACGCTTGAAAATAACCGCTATACGGGCGGATACCAAGTTGCTAACTTGACAAGTCTTGGGATCGGTGAAACTGAGTCCATGTATGGAGGGAGTTAGCCGAACAAAGTGCACTGACCTTAACGAAAGAATCCCGGGAATAAATCGTTGTCTCCACTGATGCAATGCGTGTTCGACCGTTAGTAGTAGGGGCAGCCCTTTATATACCAGGTTGACCTTTGACCCAAGATGGCGGTGGCCACGCCCACAACTCCCTCGCCTCAGGCGGTGGTATATAAACCGGCCTCATGCCACCCTTTCTTATCAGCAGAGATAAGATCAAAAGATAAGATAAGCCCAGCGGACCGCCATTTTGGTTGCCATGGCAATGGAGCGGCCATTTTTTGATGAGAAGAGTAGATAAGAGACCAGCTGGTCGCCCCCTCCACCCGCCATTTTGAAAAACGGCGGCCATTTTTGTTTTTCTTCATATTTTGAATCCAGTTTTTTATGAATAATAATTATGCCTTTTTCAATAAAGATAAAAAGATAAGAAAGATGAAAAGATAAGAAAAAGG
>JAHWFO010110045.1:391999-444415 GCA_023313115.1 Rhysida immarginata
CCTTTTTCTTATCTTTTCATCTTTCTTATCTTTTTATCTTTATTGAATAAAGCATAATTATTATTCATAAAAAAGTGGATTCAAAATATGAAGAAAAACAAAAATGGCCGCCGTTTTTCAAAATGGCGGGTGGAGGGGGCGACCAGCTGGTCTCTTATCTACTCTTCTCATCAAAAAATGGCCGCTCCGTTGCCATGGCAACCAAAATGGCGGTCCGCTGGGCTTATCTTATCTTTTGATCTTATCTCTGCTGATAAGAAAGGGTGGCATGAGGCCGGTTTATATACCACCGCCTGAGGCGAGGGCGTGGTGGGCGTGGCCGCCGCCATCTTGGGTTAAAGGTCAACCTGGTATATAAAGGGCTGCCCCTACTACTACCGTTTGCCGAGCCAATATTTTCCGAAGAAGCTCCGTTCTCCTTCCCGGCGTCGTCGAAGGCTTGCCTATCGAGCTCTCCGCTGAATGAGGGAACCGCTCCTTCACTTCTCTTATTCGCTCTAGCTTTTTCAATGTTCATAACAGTAGATGAATCTCCCATCCTCCATTTACACGTCTCTTGCCGTCCTTGTGTCTAAGCCTCCTTTTTCCGCTCCTTCCACGTGGCATCTCCCTGTTTGAATTTCCGCGCATCATTCCATTTCTCCTCCTGCGCAATTCTCGTGTTCTCTCTTTTCCTACGTTGCTTGTGACGGTCGTCATTACGCCTCATCCACTCGCTGGCTGGATGATGACGCGAATGTTATGACAACATGGATTGTCAGAGGAATTGACGATGTCCAAATTCCGCGACAACATGCTTTATGAAAATCATCAATATTTTAAGCAACCCTCACGTGGGGGAATAACGGTCAATGTAACATATACGCATTTTCTCCTTTTACACCAAAACCAAACAAGTAGAAACAATCCCCTTAATTCATTTGAAGGCTCACCTGACGCTATTATAGAGAGTGAGCATAAATTATAGGTATTATAAGAATCGTTCATAAAGTTATATCTGGGAAAGCTGTCTCTACGCGGTTTACAACAATGAAAACAGAAACTCTTATGGCTGTTTTAATCACCTCAGGTTAAAAGTGCGAGTTGGGAATCTTAGAATTAAATCTTATTATGTGAGTCGTTATCCAGTAGTTATCTATTCAAATACTATTTCTCGTCCTAATCCTGATCCTAACTCTAATACTCAGTATAATTAATTAATTTTTTTTATAGCAGATATAGTCACATCACCATGAATCAGTCTAAATCGAGTTGAGCTGTTTTAGTGGCCCGCAAAATATCAAGGCAGTACACAATCGCTCTCCAAGTGGTATTGAGCATCTCCTGAGTGATGGATGATATGGCTTGGACGATTCCTGCTATAAACCTTACCATTAATACACTACCACAGGAAAATATTGATGGATGTTAATTGGGTGAATGTGGTGGCCAAGAGATCGTGAAATGGTGATAGACTCCCGAACATGAAGAAAAAGGTGGTGCCCCAAACTGTTGGAAAAACAGTCTTGGCTGATGTCACTCTATGATTGTAATGCGCAATTTTCTAGCATGTCTAAATAATTAGTCTGCTTACTGTTTCCTCAACAAAGAAGAACAGATCCTATCATCTTTGTTCGCGATAGTGCGCACCACAACTTTGATTTCTCTTTGTCCCTCTTATGTTCCCGTGTAACACGTGGATTTTCCGATCCCCATATCCTGCAATTGTATCTATTAACTTTTCCAGACACATAGAAAGTTGCCTCTTCACTAAAAACAATCTTGGAAAAGAAAGCAATTGTCATTGTCGATTCTGTCAAGCACTGCTATGGCAAATGCATATTGGGAATTTTATAGGGGTAAAGCTTCACACGAGTAGGCATTTCATTAACCATTTGCGTAAAAGTCCATTTTGTGATGTAAAGCCAAATGCAGTCGGTCTCCTCAGAATAAAACCGATGCCCGACCTTGAACCTCTTCATAGGGCCAACCATACGAAATTGTAGTTTGTTCATGAGAAAACCTTATGGATAGTGCTCCTTGAAACGCTGATTCCAAGCTTGCACGACGAGGTGGTTTCTATGGGCTGCGGGTGAACGCTTCTGTAATTTTTGCAACACTTTTCTTTCGACATTGCTGGCCTATCCGCATCCTTTTGGTGCAACACACTTCCTGTTGCTTGAACTTGTTTTATGCAGCGATTTAATGATCTTTTATCAGATGGGTATGCACGGTAACATTGTTAAATTTTAGTCGGAGATTTTAATGTTTCCCGCTCGGGAGTCGCCATTTTGATTATGGTGCAATACCGCGATGGATGCTGGGATTAGTCACGTAATGAGAGCAACTAAAAACTTTGAGACTTTCTCTTTTCGTTGTTGCAAATCGCGTAGACATAGGATTTGTAGTTATAAGGTTATAAACCTTTTTTATGGTTCAAAGGTTTATGTTCACCTTGTATATAAAAAAAATTTGTACTTAGGGCATGTACTGTTGATTATATTGTGAAGGCCATTATCCCGTTCTCCCCTACCCTCAGCATCTGATACACTATTCACAAGCATGTCTTTATTCATACAAATCCTCTAGCCCAACTCTCAAACATGCTCATACAATATCATTCACCGAGTCATGCTGTCTAAAACATTTACCCATTCATAATGATTCACATTTAAATTAAGCATAACTTTTTTAGTTCGATTTTGGTAATGGTAGCTTGCTCATTCTCAAGTGGTTTCAATTGTCCCCACAAAAACAATGAATCGAGGTTAGAATGTATACTTATTTTCTTCGACATTTGCTATCGGAAAGTCCGATAATGTAATCCATTTCAGAAGCTGTGATGCATTTCTTTTGCATTTTCAAACCTTCAAAGGAGATCTAATAAGAAAATGATTTGATTGAATACAATAATTTAAATGCATGTAACTTAAAATTATTATTCAGTAAACTCGACTCTCGTCTTATTCGAGATGTAGTTGGAGCCAAAAATTGTGGACGAAATGCAACAATGACGACAGGAAACCACTGATCCACATAAGTTGTTTATTCGGACGTATGCGCATTTCGGCAGCGACGCTGCCTTCTTCAGCGTATACAGAAGAATTGATCAGAACGGGCTGAGCTGTTCAGATGATCTATTCCTCTGTATACGCTGAAGAAGGCAGCGTGGCTGCCGAAATGCACATACGTCCGAATAAACAACTTATGTGGATCAGTGGTTTCCTGTCGTCATTGTCTCGTCTTATTGAAAAACAATTCATGATAAAATGTTAAAAATATATATATGGTGATTCAAATCGAATTCCAACAAGAAGTTTCCGAGTTACTCAATCAACATCATAACACGTGTTCACTTGTGATTACTAACCAGCACTTGGGGGCCATCCATAAATTACGTCACACGAATGTCATGATTTTTGGACTCCTCCCCCGTCCTTGTCCCAGATGGTCACATTTGTGTGACCCCCCTCCCCTGGTGTGACGTCACATATTTTGCAATTTTAAATTTAGAAATTATTAAATTAGAACAGCACTTCCAAAATCATTTATATAGACGTACTAGAAATCCACCCGTCACATAACGGGTGTCAACCGTATAGGTTGAAGGGTAAAGAAATGAAAGTGGAGCATCAATAGTGTTCAAAACTTATATTCTGCATCAATATAGGCATACAAAATAAAATCGTGTAAACATTCCAAGGAGGAGCTTTAGCAGTGAAGCAGAAATACATTTATACATTTATTAAAAAGAAATTACCCCCCCCCCCTCCCACCCCGATTAGGGGAAGGCAAGTGGCAGATCCTGCAGTCATCTATTTTTACTCTTTTATCTGCACTTTTTAATCAAAAAATTTGATTTTCTCGAACGTAATATGTATAAAATGTAAAAAACCTCGTATCTTCTTTCCTTTTTCATCATTTCCGAACGTATGATATATTACATGCCATATGTTGCCACCAAGTTAATGCCACCCCCGCAAATCCCACCTCCCTGGAATAATTGGGCCTAAACTTCATAGTACTGCACTCACAGCAATATGTGGTTAATATGACCCGCTTGTGAGAGTCCTATGATTCTTCAAATACGACCCATTTAAAAGACTCACTGGAAGCAGATGTCAGTAAGAGTTGTTTGACCCGAATTTCCGAGTCCCCATTCTCGGGTCAATTGACCCGACTGTACAAGTCTTAAGACTCATTAACAGAATGTTTACTATACGCGTATATACCTATTTACACTTTATTACATATTTTCACAGCGACTTACACAATTACACAAATTTACACACAATAGACACAAGTTTACACACGGGTATATACGTATTCACACAAGTTTACATACATCTACACATCTATTTACACAAGTTTACATGTTTGTAGAATAATTACACTACTTTACACACTTTTAAACCACACGTACACAAATTTACACACGTATATACACCTATTTACAAAGATTTACACATAGTTACACATGTTTACGCTTATGTACATCTCTGTATAGCTTATTTACACAAGGTTACACACATTTATACATAGTTACACAAGTTTACATATTTACACATGCTTACACACATTTATACATAGTTACACAAGTTTACATATTTACACATGCTTACACACATTTATACATAGTTACACAAGTTTACATATTTACACATGCTTACACACATTTATACATGTATGTGCACAAATTTACACACGTGTATAGACAATTTACGCATCTGTACAGCTTATTTACTTAAGCTTACAGAAATATGTACATAAATTTACAGACGTGTATAAACAATATATAAAAGTGTACACACGGATATACACCTATTCACACAAGCTTACACACGTCTATACTCCGATTTACACAAGTTTACACTTAATAGCATATTTACACATTTATACACACAAATACAAAATTTACACACTTGTATACACCAATTTACACAGGCTTACACACTTATTTACACAAATTTTAACACGTGTATATTGATATTTACACAAGTTTACATTTGTATACTCACCTGTAGTTGTATTTTATCATCTTTATAGTCAAAATTCGCCAGCAGAAGATAGAACTTCAAGCTTGTAGGCAGAAACAAGGATTTTAATGATAAATCTGGTGCTAAATTCTAAAATAACGATCGTCGTGTTCATAGAGTTGACAGCTCTTGAACGGTAGACAACAATACGATAAGAAACGACATCTTTTAAAAATTTTTAAACATCAATTTTTTTTTATAAAGTAATTTATTGATTTAACAATACATTCAATTATAATGTACAATGCAATAAATAACCATCACCTGACAGAATTTATTTGCACAAAAATCAAGGGATTATTTTTATTGTAACTATTGCATCGTTCTCATTATAAATCTGCAAGATTCCTTTTCCATTCCTTTGGGTAGGCTAAATGGAAACTATCACGAGGAGGCTGAGAGGAAGGCTCAAATTAGTATCCTTGGCAATCTGAAATACAGAAAAAAAGATGAGTTTTAGATCAATCATTTACACTCCACTACAATAATGGAAAGGGAAGCTGTGACATTTTATTTTAGTTAATATCATATTCGACCTGCGTGCTGAAATTAAGTCAGCCACCCTTCTATCCATTCTTGCTGCGAGAAACTAGCCATGTTGTTAGCAGTCGATAATAATGAATGCTGTTCAGCATTTCAGATCAAAACGAGTAAATAAAAAATAATCGTAACAATAACGAATAAGAAAACGTATTAACAAATAAATTTGAAACTATTAAACAAGTATAATTTACGTTAGAAAAAAGGGAGAAAAGTGTACTTACTTAGATTCCTGTTTTCGCTCAATTTTTCTTGAACTGATAAAATTTGAAGGAGCAAGACGAACAACGTTAGTGAATGGCTTATTCAATGTTGGGTTTTTGAGGGAGCCTGTACTCGCACTCAGAGTTGAAGAGACTATCCCTACTTATAGATAGTCTCTAGATAACTTGTCCCATCCATAATAATATTAAAGAGTAGTATTAGTTCTAATAATTTTGTATTAATCTTCTTAGTAACACGAACGGAGAAATCGTCCAGTATCGGTATCCGCCATGATTTCATAACTTGATTTTGAATCTTTGGTTCGTAAAGCTGTGTATGGCGCTATTAGATGAGTCGGGGGTTCATAAACACTTGAAGATGAATGGTTGTCACGTTCAAACCTGATCAGTGAAGGTAAACAATTGACACGGGACACAGTTGTAATAGTAGGAAAAATAAAAGACGGTTTAATAAAACATAATTGTGCTATACACTAATAAAGCTAGCGTGAAGCGTAGCTGATCGGAGAAAGGGATAGAACCCTTCTGGGTTACAGCCAGGACCCGAAGGGCTGGTACAAAATAATAAATTATATAACTGTGGATAAAGAACGCTTTAACCAATAACCTAGTTCGGTAACATAAGGCTAACTCCCTTTTTCCCAATTTACAGAGATAACTAAGCTCTCCTGCAAGGAGATGGAGAAAATATCCTCCGTACAGATTTAAATCAAAGAGGGAAAATTAAGTCCCTCGAGAAAGCCGGCAAGCAAATTGTAAGCTGGCTTACCTCTTTCGCACAAAAAAAAGATAAAGCCCACACGGGCACTTGCTTAGACCAGGGTGACGTAATGGAAGGTCTGCTCCTTTCATCAGACTGATTCACATATGGTATCCTGGAATCTTGCCACCGTAATAACAGAAAACGGCGACGACAAAGCGTTTAGTAACAGGTTGACTTATAACCTATAGGACACAAAGAAATATTAAACATTAGATATGACCTTATGGCCCTTAGTCTCATTAAGGTGTAACGCTTGCCTATGCAAGCATAAAGAAATAAAAAGTAACTCGAACTTTGCGAGATAAAGATACCTGGTAATTATTGGCTAGGTATTGCAATGATATACTGCTCCCAAATCTTCATAGATAAAGGCAGATAAACCCCAGGGCATTACATGTAGCAAAACGCCCTGCTCGACAAACGCACTATCACGGCCAGTATCATTCGCATTTACGCGACATAGGCTCCTCTGGACAGTTACAACGGTCAAAGACCTTAAACCCAACGCAGCTAAAACCGACGCGCAAGATAAGCTACTTAAGCTAAGCTGATATACGACGGTACGCCGAGCACGTAAAAATGAATAGGAAGAATACTCACAATTTGAACCTGCGACGCTCACTTGCTCGCTCGCTCGCTCTACCTGCACTTCTTTAACAGGAGAAACGCTCGTGGAAGAATGGCTACCTTCTGAACCAGTAGAATATGGCTGGCTGCCGTCCTCCTTCGCTCTCACGACGTCAATGGACGCTACGGGGTCCTCAACATTCGTACGCGACGCTAAATTCAAATGCAGCCGCTCCTGTCGATGCACATCGTGTTGCGAGCACGCCTTGGCACTTGCTTAGAAGCTCGTCCTCGACATCTCATTCGCTCACGCTTCGCTCCCCACACATATTCAGCCTCGGACTTTAAATTTGGCGGGCCATTTTTGGAAGAGGTGCCTTGTTTGCCTACGTCCTTCCCGCTCGAACTCTCGGAGGCTACTGACCTAGAAAACACCTCTGACTTCCGCCAGGTCACTTCCTTTTTCCAGGTCTTTGCCCCTTTCTCTTCCTCTTGCTCTTCCTTGTCTCCTGCCTCGTAATCGTGCCAATAGATGGCGCCACCAGCAAATCTTGTAATTCCTGTTCTCCAGCCTGCTCGCGATCGCCGCTCTGAGGCTCAAAACGTGACAATGGTACAACTTATGTACGACGTACTGTATTTTTATAATCGAGTCAGAGAGCTATAACTTAATAAAATAAGCCCTACGATCTGGAAATTGTTGTGAGTGTGTACATCTTGCCTAGAAGAATTTGGATACCGAATTTCACGCCTTTACGTACCTAAATAGCACACAGATATGTTGCCCTCCCTGAATCTCACACCCGTAATTCCGACTCCATTGTACCAATCAAAACCAAACTAAATAGTGCAGATGGGCATGTCCATAGTAAGCTACATTGCGAATTTGAACATTCTATCTCAAAAAATGTAGAAATTATATAGAGGACGGGCTGACTTTATAAAACCAATAAGTAGCTCCATTCTTCCACTACTTAATAAGCACTTGAGCAATCGTGCGTCGACAAAGCGATTTCATGTGCGCGCGCCGATGTCAGTAATGCTTAAAAGATGAACAGAAAGTAACAATGTATTCCTTCTTGATAAATCGATTGTTATATGACATGCCATTATCTTTTTATTCTTTACACTCACTGTTTTAGCACGTGAATTCGACTTGAAGGGGTCCACGAAAAATTCTGAAAAGTTGATACGGCCGAGCTAAGACTTAGATGGTCATATTTCTGAAAACAGAATTTAAAAAAGTTAATCCGTTTTCAAGTTATCGTGCAAACGGCGGCCGGCCGGACGGACGGATAAACGTACAGACAAGGGCGAATTCTTATAAGTAGCTTTTATGCTAAAGCTCCTAATAAATTGAGCTAGTGCGAGTCGGACTCGCGCATCGAGGGTTCCGTACTACCATATAACATATTTACCAAAATATGCCAGGTTCTGGAGAGTGTGGCACTGTGTTCTCGATTTCGGCTTTTATAGGTATATAATCTGTAATAGTTTAAATGTCGAAATTTATAAAATAAGCGCTTTGAGCAAAAAAGTTTTCAAATATTAAATTAACAGATCACCTGAAAAAAGATTTTATGTTTGGCGTTGCATAAATCCAACTCACACTTGGCGAGTTTTTCATTATTTGTTGAAATACTTTAGAGTTTGAACTACGATCATGCCAAGTTTGACGCTTGTATGTATAACCGTTTTTACGATAGAAGATAAAAAAAAAAACAACCAATTAAAAAAAAGAAAAAAAAACAAACCTTTTTACATTTTTTATTTTTTGTTAGACAATCCACCATCCCCCATAATAATACACTCTGTGAAAATTTCAACTGGCTACCTATTCCCGTTCAAAAGATACTGCCCTTAAGAGTATTATCTTAACACACAATAATCCCTGGCTTTGGACAGACTAAGAGAATTATTATTTTTTTCAGTTTATTAGGAGCTTTAGCATAAAAGCTACTTATAAGAATGCGCCCTAGGTCTGTACGTTTATCCAGCCGTCCGCCGTTTGCACGATAACTTGAAAACGGATTAACTTTTTTAAATTCTGTTTTCAGAAATATGACCATCAAAGTCTTAGCTCGGACGTATCAAGTTTTCAGAATTTTTCGTGCACTCCTTCAAGCCGAATTCTCGTGCTAAAACAGTGAGTGTAAAGAATTCAAAGATACTGGCATGTCATATAACAATCGATTTGTCAAGAAGGAATACATTGTTACTTTCTGTTCATCCTTTAAGCATTATTGACATCGGCGCGCGCACGTGAAATCGCTTTGTCGACGCACGATTGCTCAAGTGCTCATAATCTATAAGCTTAATATTAAGTAGCGGAAGAATGGAGCTACTTATTGGTTTTATTTTACACACGATTTGAATCACCCTTCATCATTTCTACATTTTTTGAAGTAGAAGGTTGAAATTCGGAATGTAGCTTCATTCCCGACTCATTCCCGACTGTAGCTTCATTCCCGGATCCATGCATTCCCGACTCGATGGCGTTATGCATCGAAAAGATGGGGACTACATTGAAAAATAGTATACCAACTCTGTCTGTTATAAAGGAGCTGTAAAAAAATATTTCCGGTTTTCATTGGACTGACTCTCGTAAGTAGAATAAGAATGGAGCTACTTATTGGTTTTATAATGTCAGTCCGTCCCCTTCATAATTTCTACAATTTTTTGAGGTAGAAGGTTGAAATTCGGAATGTAGCTTACTATGGGCATGTCCATCTGCACTATTTAGGTTTGGTTTTGATTTGTATACGGGGGTCGGAATTACGGGGTTGGGATTCAGAGAGGGCAACATATCTATGTGCTATTTAGGTACGTAAAGGCGTAAAATCCAGTATCCAGACTCCTCTGGGGCAAGATCTACATTACTATGAAGTTTAGGCCCAATTGTTCCAGTGGGGTCGGATTTGCGGGGGTGGCAGTCACTTGGTCCTTAGAACTATGGGGGTTCTAGAAATTTAGTCGTCAACACTAAGGTCATTTTGTGCCTTTTACACAAGTTAAATCAGCCCGGTACAAACACATATCCATGCCCACGGCGGGATTCGAACCCACGGCCAAGCGGACTCGAGAACTAGAAAGCCTACGCCCTAGCCCTCTCGGCCACCTGGCTGGCTAGAACTATGGCAACATATGGCATGTGATATATCATACATATGGAAATGATGAGAAAGGAAAGAAGATAAGAGAATTGTTTACATTTTTTACATATTACGTTCGATAAAATCAATTTATTGGTTAAAAAAACTTGGTGAGAGGTAAAAAGTGCAGATGAAGTGGTAAAGATAGATGGCTTGCCTTATCTTACTCGGTAGGCAGCGGGGTATTAATTTCTGTTTAATAAACGTATAAATGTATTTCTGCTTCACTGCTAAAGCTCCTCCTTGGAATGTTTACAAGATTTTATTTATTTAATTAAATAACAATGACGGAGTATTGTCTTGCCACAACAATCCCTGGCTTCGGACGGATTGTTGTAACTTTCTTTGTTGGCCTTGGACGGACAGACGGATAAGAGAATTAGTATATTAGATTTCTATTTAAAATCATTTTCCATAAAATCAACAATAAGTCAAACATTTTAGAAAATTTGCAAAACATAACTAGTCAAATGAACGATCAAAATTTAATCACCTCATGTCCATGGACTTTGAACCCATTCCTTTATATTATTTATGACTGGCATAGCAGTTTCTTCGTTCTAGATTTGGATAATGTTAGGAACATTCTATGTGTCAACATCTTCATCCAAACATAGCATCGTCATCGTGTCACGTGTAAGAATTAAGCAAATGAGTATTGCGCAGTGGAAAATGAATCACGTAAACAGAAAGCGATAATTGAAATGAAATAAATGTTTATTATAATAGAAAAATAAATAATAGTAATGAAAAATAAATACTAAGCCTTGGCTTAGGAAATGGTAGAAATATCAATGGTTCACTTTAACCAACAATAACTTAAATTCTAAGCTTATTGGATACTTTCCTATAAATTTACTAGACAATAAGCAAATAATTTTGAATGTGTTCAAAATCTTATAAGATAGGCCTACAATCCACATTATAAAAAGGAAAATGACAAAAATGCATGACAAATACCGGGCCTCGTAGCACCCGCTAGATACCTAACGCTTAACAAGTATCCGCTATTAGAGTTTTAACAGGAATAAATGTTTATACGCATATATGAATAGAGTCCAAGTCCTTAGTATCTAAAGCAAACTCTTGGAACTACACAACTAGGTCTAGCATACATAATGATATTCGTCACAGTCTAAACACTTGAACACCAAAAATTTCAGTATTATAATGTTCCACAATACAACACACCACCCGTAATAAAGAGTCCAGTCCGAGTGTGAAAGAGCAGTCCAAGACTTAAATCTCCGATTGGAGTCTTAACATAAAAATTTGATAAGGCATACTACTTTAACTTCTAACGTCATTAATGGGAATTATTGAAATAAATAGCAAGGGACATAATATAAACACATGTATGACCTAATTAAAGCACTAATGTCGCACTTGTCACAAACGAGGGCTCACCACACAAATTAACAGCACTAGGAGGGAAAATTTCCTATTTCCCGATTCTGTGGAAATTGCACTTCACACCAATCACCTCACTAATAACGAAAACACTTCATTAGCGAAATAACACTCGAAAGGTAGGCTGCAATTTTGTCGGCACATTTGACGCTCGGAAGAACGGGAACTCTCGCACAAATTTCAAACTGCGCACTACTTAGGCTCGCAATTGCCTCACGGGCGTGAAATTCATATCCCGCTCGACATACGACGTAGCTCAAGCGGCCACAAACCTTGCAAAATTGAGCTGGTTCTCCGCTCAGAGTAACTCAGTTCTGCAAACCACTCCCTTGCAGAATTAATATTATTTCTTATCTGGAACTGCGAGCTTACCGGGTGTGAGTTCCGTAGCCTCGAAATATCGTTACACCAGCGAGGTCGACTTGAGAAGAACGTGGCCTCTGCTCTCGATACGCTCTGCCACGTCGGCGATTTCGTAGTAGAGAGGGCTTCTTGGCGGGGCGAAGCGTTCGTTTCCACGCTCGCATTCGAGGGCTGGGACGTCGAATCTCCCGTAACAGGCTGCTCGGCGACTTCTCTGCCGATCCCGATCGCTAACAAGGTTTTTCCGCGTCGGGGTCTAGTCGTCTGGCTCGGAGATCGTCCTCTTGATCCGTCCTCGTTGCCTTCCTCTAACGTCTCCCCCTATCGTCGCAGTCTCCTTTTTTAAGACGAAACTCCCGCTCTTGATTCTCATTGGCTCTCGTGTGTCGCATTTGATGAAGTCTTTGGTTTCGCCACCCAGCTTCCGCTTTCGATCTGCAGAAGAAACGAGTCCGGTTGCGGTGGGTGACGTCACCGGAATTCGGGGTGTTGTTCGAATTCCGTGACTCATCGTTTATCAAACAAAGAACTTCCCTGGCACGTCCAAAAGGGGGCAGACTCGCTGATCTGAAAGTAAAGCCAGCTTGAACTCGCGCGGCCGCCACGTGCTAAAAAGTGATACAAACAAATTTAACCTTATAATACGAGGATGAATCAAAAAGTAAGATACACTGAGCACCATCTGTGGTCGAAGAGCGCTGACATCATTCGCCATTTTTAAGGATGTTGCCTGTATGTTTATAAATGCAACGTGTTCACGCGTTTACTGCGTATGTAAGAGTATTGTTGTCATGGCGCAGCAAGTGTTTATACACTCCAAGTTGGAGATTGGGATTTCAAGGGATTCCAGAAACATCATTATTCTTGGGTTACTTATGCTGTGTAAGATTTGGAAGTCCTTCTTGTCGAAAGTGTGTTTCTAATCCAGTATGTGGTCGGCGTATCTGGAAAAAGCGAATCTCCCATTTCTGACGCTAGCCAAATGTTCTCCAACTCTGGTTTTGATGTGTCTTTGCGTTGCCCGTAATGGACTTGTGATAAAGCCTTGTGATAAAGTCTCGTTATAGAATCCGGTTTTATTTAGTCGTTGTTGGTCCACAGTTTCTGGCAATTCTCCCTTTTGATATGTATGGGATCTTTATTTAATCTGTTTTTACTGTTTCAGAGTGTAAATTACTTTCTGATTCACCCTCGTATTATTATATTGATAGAGTTGGTAATATTTTAAAGTTTTTCATTAGAATTAAAATTTAGAGTTTGAATACTTTAGATTAATACATGGGACGTCACGAGGCTTATGACTCGTCCCCTCCCCCCTTGTCACACGATGTCACACTTTGTTGACCCCCTCCCTCCCCCTTAACGTGTGACGTAATTTATAGATGGCCCCTTGTTACAATTTTGACTGCGTAACTCGGAAACTTCTCGTTGGAATTCGATCAAATTTTAACGATATACACAGTCTTACGTACCCTATTATTCCTACACATTACATTAATCAAGGCTTTACAGAACCTGGGTTATTAACTTTTTGATCTGGGTGGCGGCATTTTTATTTCTGTTCATATCTCAGTTATCGTTCAAATTCGGACCCATGTTCATAGGACTTTTTTGTGTTTCCATTGACCTCTATAATATCCCCTTAAATTGTTTTACACACAATTTGAATCACTCTGTATAACCCTTGTGTCAAATTATAAATGTGGCATATTGGTATCTGAGACAAATGTGAAAATCTGACAAATAGTCCGTTTGACAAATTTTCTTGGATAAAAAGTCCTGTAACCTGTGTCATGTGTAAACGCTCTTTCCGTTCAACCGTACGGAATTTGTAGATTTTGCTAATTTGTAATTTTAATCGTGTTGGAATAGTCAAATGATATGTTTAAAATAATTAATGAAATGAAACGTTTATTATTCATTGAATCGAGTTGCGTGAAAACTGCATTTCATTCTTTGAACGATACAGTGATACAGTTTATAATTATTATTACTATTTCTATGATACAAGAATATAATTTTAAAGGAGGAGAGGGGATTATTGATAAATGAATATCTTTCTTTTTTCCATTAATATGTATAAAAAAGCATATATGTTTGATAATAATAATAATAATAATAATAATAATAATAATAATAATATAGTTAGATGTTTTCTTTAAAACTAATTCGTTTTTTTTTTTAATTTTTTTTTACCCTGTCCCAAAATAAAGATTCAGGAAAACGAAGATTCATGTTATCGCAAGATAGGCAATAAAAATAAATTCTCATCTTCATTCTCAGAATTTCAGAATTTTTGATAAGTAAAAAAAAAACTTAAACAGCAATGAATTATTTATTAAACTGATACGGTTTCCGTAATAAATGTCGATCATTTATATCAAATCGAATTTATATCAAACCTCTGTCTCAGGAGAAGGGAGTTAGTGATTTCCTGCATTTCCCCTGCTGCCCATCAGATTCACGTGATTTTAACTCCACCCAAATTATAATTGGCTGGGCTTTATTGTCCGAAGGGGAAATTTCTCACTCTTCTCTTTCTGCTTCTCTTCATTTTTCTGTCTCTTTCGTTTCTACAAGGTTTTTGGCTGATCTTCAAGAAACTATCTCGCCAAGAAATCACCTTAATGAATATGAAACACTGCTCATCTGTTCTCAACGTGTAAGCCATCAAGGAACCCTTTTCCTAGTCCAATGAACAATTGAGTACGATTGGCCGTTCTACGCCCACGAAGAGTTCATGACCTGGCAATTCGGAAAAATTGCTTTGCTGCAATCGCAAAAGATCTTTATGTAGGCCAATAGTCAAGAAGTTATTTCATTAAATCAATAGTTAATGGCAGCCAAATGTCACCTTCTGCAGTAAAATCGATGAAACCTTTTATCAAAAATTTAACCTCTCCGAAATAATCGTTGAGTAAGGGATCCATAGTGCTGTTTCTATCGATAAAATTGGTAGAGACTTTACAACACAATAAACAGAGAACAGAGTTTCCGACTAGTTTCGCCATTTATTCCCGGCTTTATCAAGGATCCGGGAATAATTGGCGAACTAGTCGGAAACTCTGTTCTCCCTTTGTTGTGTTGTAAAGTCTCTACCAATTTTATCTCCGAAATAGTCTCTCGATATCAATTGATGGTATTATTTTGTGAAACTTTTATTTCTACTTAAGCAGTAATAGGACAAATCATGACACCGTTGAGTCAGTTTATGCCTCATAATATTTTATTTTATTGTAAAAATTAACTAAACGCAAATGATTTAAAAAGGATTAAAGCATTTTAAATAGATTTAGATACTGGTATAGAACCGTACAAACTGCATATCATACAGAATAAACATTAAGGAATGACATAACCAAGTACCGAAAGGTTAAACTAAACCTTTCGCGGAACTATATTTTTAAACAGCCCTATGTTAACATTGTAAGTTTCTAATGGACCATAAAGATAACATTACACCACGTACCTTTAAACCAATTTCGACTATCATTAATTTTACGTTATATACATTCATGACACATCATTCCAAGTTGTTTGATATATCACATGCCATATTTTAGCATTGAAAGTTCCAATGAACCATAATGGTTCCACTTAACCAGGTGTCTTTGAACCAATTTCGCCTAACCATAATTTTACGTTATATTCACTCATGATACATCATCCCAATTTGTTTGATATATTACATGCTATATCTTATGATTGAAAATATTTTAGTGTGTCATAAGGGTACCATTAGAGCACGATTGTTTCGTACCATATATTGTTTCGATTTTCAACCATTTTCAAAATGGTTCATTCCGGGAACCAACGATATGAAATGAGTAGATCGCTTATGTGGCCGCCATCTTTGGGGCAATTTGAAGGCGGCGAAAAGTGGAACCAATCTCTATTGTTAGTGTAGGCGCCATATACTGTGGTTGGCAGAATTATGGCAGAACAACATCGCCAGCCAAAGCGCCATTACTATATATCCGCTTTGTCGCCAGCTGAGAAAGCACCCCCCCCCCCCCAACATCGTGCCTGTAGTCTGAAATTTCTTAAGCAAACTCTTCCAAATTTAGATGCTTTTTAATAAATGCGGTATATAATTTCATAAATATCTCTAAACAATCATTCTGGTATCACTGAAACGACGGTAACATGGTTGAATATCGACATAAAAGACGACCAGGATTTTTACATGAGAAAAACATCCTAAGACGCAGAAAGATAAAAACACACAAGTGAAAGGTCAATGGTGAACCTTTAATATATCTATTACTACAATTTAAAGCTGGACAAGAAATCGGCATCGAATTTTACTGTGTTTGTCTACGCAAACTTCAAACGTAAATATACGATGAAGGCCACTTTTGCCAACCAAAGCAATGGCCGACAGGCTTTCAAATGGGGACGCGTTGGTGGCGCTGAAAGCAGTTCATGAGCGATCTACTCATTTCATATCGTTGCCCGGAACCAATTTATTAATTGGCGAAAATAGTAATAGAATAACCGCTTCTATCTAGTTATTACGATTTGTTTGATATATTACTTAATATATCTCTCCATTGAAAATTGCTAGGTGGGGTCGTAAAAGTACCTTTTGTGCACGTGCTATTGAACCGATTTAGATAATATTTGTGATTGGTTCGTGCCATGTACCATATTCATCGACTGACGAAAATAGTAATGAATAACCGCTTCTATCTCGTTTTTCATTCATTCTCATTTATTTTCCAAATGTAGGCCCCTACTGTTTTCTAATACACCATTAAGGAATGACATAATTAAGTACCGAAAGGTTAAACTAAACCATTCGCGGAACCATATTTTAAACCGCCCTATGTTAATATTGTAAGTTTCTAATGGACCATAATGATCCATTAACCGCTTACCTTTGAACTAATTTGGATTATCATTAATTTTACATTATATTCATTCCAAGTCGTTTGATATATTACATGCCATATTTTAGCATTGAAAAATTTTGAGGGTGTCATAAGGGTACTATTAGAGCACGTGTCATTGTTTCGATTACAACCATTTTCAAAATGCTTCATTCCCGGAATCATATTTATTACTTGGCGAAAATAGCAATTTATATCCGCTTCTATCTCGTCATTACGATTTGTTTGATATATAAAACAATTTATATCCGCTTCTTAATATATCTCGCCTTGAAAATTGCTAAGTGGGGTCGTGAAGGTATCATTTGTGCACGTGCTATTGAACCGATTTAGATAATATTTGTGATTGATTCGTGCCATGTACCATATTCATCGACTGACGAAAAGAGTAACGAATAACCGCTTCCATCTCGTCATTACGATTTGTTTGATATATTACTCAATACGGAGGATTGATTCAGATAAAATGAGACGACTTTAAACGCCGCGTATGACCTTGACGGAATGTAATTTGCATGACTCGTCCACTATTCAAGTGTATTTAACAGCCGGTATACACTTATTGCTGTTATTAGGGACATTTCGTGCTGAAACATGGCTACCAAAATCTCAGCTTTTTGGGAAAGGTATATGTTTGGCCTTTCCGACGCTAACTTCAGTCTTTCGTGCATTGTTGAATTATGCAAACGAAATGGTATTGTGGTATCCAAAGCTACTGTGGGTAGAATAATCAAAAAGAACAAATTGCGACCATCTAATGAACGTGGACGTGCAGAGAAGCAGACCAGAAACAAGCCCCAGCCACCACGCCCAGCTCAGGTGGTGCGAGAAATCCAGTCTGAAGTGCTGAAAGAAAATCCCCACACACAGAGAAGTCTAGCCCAAAGGAAAGGTATTTCACAGGCAACACTCTCCAGAATAATTCATGACAATCTTGGGCTGGAGCGACGTCATAAAGCGCGCGGTCACACAACTGAGTGGCTGAACACAACTGAACACTGATAAGTCATCTGTGGCTTACTACAGGAAGATGGAACAGGAGACGGGCATACGAGTTATTCCCTTCTCTCATGTGCCTGTAAAATCTCCTGACGCTTCACCGATGGATTTCTGTGGTTTTGGTCTCCTGAAACGACGGCTCGGAAGTCGCCGTCCAAGAACCGTTGATGGGCTATGGAAAGTGTGTCAGCAGGTGTGGAACGAACTTTCCATGGAGTGCCTCAAACTCAGCCTACTTCAGTGGAAATTACGGTGCCGGGCGATAGTCCAACAACGTGGCTCTCACATCGAACACAACCGATGGTGGCGCCATGGTATTACACCATCGTAACAGAACTGCAAAGTCGTCTCATTTTATCTGAATCAACCCTCCGTATATCTTCTCATTGAAAATGGCTAGGCGGGAAAATAGAGGTACCATTTGTGCACGTGCCAATGAACCGATTTAGATAATATTTGTAATTGCTTCGTGCCGTGAACCATATTCATCGACTGACGAAAACAGATTTTGAATATCTTTCATAGCCTCGGAGGAGTTAGAGTTACAGACAGACGGACAGACAGACAGACAGACACGTTTCCCCACACTGATAGCATAAAGCACCTTTCGGTACTTAATAAGTAAGGTTTTTGTCCACATCGGCTAGCTACACCTTTCACTTTACCCACTCGATAAAGGGGACAGGGCATGAGATTTTTTCACCGGGTTTTTTGCTAAACCTAGATTTTACATGATGCTCACCAACGTTCTAAATCACACGTGGGGTCTAACCCCTACCCCTACAAAATAAAAATTTTCAAAATTTACCCCTTCACCCCCAGGGACGCGAAATGTTTTTATTCTGAATTAGGGGACATTAAAACCAAATAATCAATATTCATTTCCCCCCAATCTGTTCCCCTTGAGTCGTTATTTGGACCTAAAGACGGGACACCAATTATGAAACACCCTGTATTACTTAATATATCTTCTGATTGAAAACTGCTTGGCGGGAAAATAGAGGTACCATTTGTGCACGTGCCAATGAACCGATTTAGATAAGATTTGTGATTGGTTCGTGCCATTAACCATATTCATCGACTGACGAAAACAGATTTTGAAAATCTTTGATAGCCTCGGAGGAGTTAGAGTTACAGACAGACAGACAGACAGACACGTTTCCCCACACTGATAGCATAAAGCACATTTCGGTACTTAATAAACCATTAAGGAATGACATAACCAAGTACCGAAAGGTTAAACTAAACCATTCGCGGAACTATATTTTTAAACCACCCTATATTAAAATTGTAAGTTTCTAATGGACCTTAAAGATAGGAAATATTTTTTTACAGCTCCTTTATTACAGATAGAGTTGGTACACTATTTTTCAATGTAATCCCCATCTTTACGATGCATTTCTGCCACCTAGTCGGGAAGGCATGCATACCTCGGGAAAAAAAACACGTTCCTTGAAACCAAATTGGACTATCATTAATTTTACGTTATATTCATTCATGACACATCATTCCAAGTCGTTTGATATATTACATGCCATATTTTAGCATTGGAAGTTCCAATGAACCATAATGGTTCCATAAACCAGGTTCCTGGAAACCAATTTCGACTATCGTTAATTTTACGTTATATTCATTCATGACACATCATTCCAAGTCGTTTGATATATTATATGCCATTTTTTAAGCATTGAAAGTTCCAATGAACCATAATGGTTCCATAACGTTCCATGGCAAAATCCTTGCATCCGAATCGCATTCATTCCACCCATATACCTTTACGCTATGGTATCGCCCACGTCTTCAACAGCACTCGCTCCGTGGATGCTTCCAACCCCCGATATCGACGCATTCGCAGGTGTAACAGAACTTTTGCAAAACCCGGATAATATTAATAAATATTAATTTTTTTTGAAACTGGCGGTAGCAACACACACCAAAAATGTTGGGATAGTGGGCAAATTACTATTGGGTGGCATCTCCCTTCCTTCTGGTCACGCTTTGTAGGTCGAGGAAGAGATGATACCAATTTCTCTACCGTTGCAACGGGAATTTGTTGCCATTCCTGCTGTACGAAAGTTTTCACCTGTTGAACTGTTTGGGGTCGTCGTTGACGTAAGTTCTTAATAATTCGCCATATATTCTCTATTGAGGACAACTCAGGACTGCAGGCAGGCCAATTTAACACCTGAATTCGTCGATTGTGTAGCCGCTATCCTATAATGCGAGCGATGTGGGGTTTAGCATTATCTCGTTGAAACGGGCAAGTTCCAAAATGATGTTGCTGAGAATGCAACATATGTTCTTCTAAAATTCCAACATTTGCTTCTGCATTAACGGTGCCGTTGAAGCTGTTTCCCAATCCATTGGGACTCATGCAGCCCTAGGCCATTATTGAAGCTGGCTTCTGTATAGCATGTCGGTAACAGGCAGGATTATCCGTTTCCTCTTTGGTCCTAAGTACACGCCGACGATTGTCGCTAACAACAACCGTAAATGTAGATTAATCAGACCCCAGAACACGTCGCCACTGGGCGTCAGTCTACTTCAAATGGCGCCTTTTGTTTTTGCTACATCGCTTTATATTTCGTGATGTAGCGGCGAACGGTATTCAACGATAAAGGCTTTTGATAGAATCCTCGAGCCCATTCCGTAATTTCTGTCACTGTTCGATGTCTATTTTTAATGTACTGACGTCTGAAACCCCGAATATCACGAGCAGTCATAATTGGTCTTCGTCCTTGCCCCTTACGAACGGGGGTATTTCCACTTGTCCTATACCTATTAATAATAATGTTTATGAACTGTAGATGACGGAAGCTCAAGACTCCTGGCAGTTTCACGCTGAGATACGTTGCTTCTAAATTGCTGGATTATTCTATTGCGCATATCTTGACCCACTGCATTGCCTCGACCCATGTTGTCGTGTAAATGACTGACCGCACATTGCAGTTTGTATTTAAAGAGGGGAAAATTATGACGTGTCAAGTGGATTTCGCAGAGTAGAAATAAACAAGAGGGTAGGAACGTGAAAAAGTATAACTCAATATTTTATTGATCAGAATTTCAAAAAAAATCATACTAGGTGGCGCTGCCACAAAATGAAAGTAAAAACGTTTCCGTTAGATGAAAAGTCAAAAATTAATTATGCAGTGGAAGTGATGCACAAAATTGGAATCCAAAAATAAAAGTCTTAAAGTTCTGCTATAGGGCCTAAACTTGAAGCAGTAGACTCAACTCGAGTCCGGATTAGCAAAGTCGAGACGTGTCGATCGTTTGTAATAAGGTCTTCCGTTAGTTCCTTATCTGTGGCGCTGACGGCTAAGAGCAAATTCGAAAAGTCTGATGAACGAAGAGATCGAAGATGACTCGTTGAAACACCGGGATTATGCCTAACCCTTAGATGAATGAAGATGCTGAGAAGCTGTAGTGAGGTAACAAGGATGGCGCTGTGAAGAAGACCCAGACGAATGACGAGGCAGTAGTTAACTCGCCGAGACGAAATGGGGGAACTATTGAGGAGGCTGTATGCCAGTGGAAGATGATCTCGCTGAAATCAGAATAGGTGAATCCGTTGAGGAAGATTCCCAGGCGAATGACGAGGCAGTAGTTAACTCGCCGAGACGCACTGGAGCACTATTGTTGCTCTGGGTGAAGCTTGATGTAGGCACCGAAGAGTACGCTGAAGCACTACCACTAGTGAAGATTATGCGTGGGAATATAATCACACTTACTGCATAAATCGCTACTCGAAAAATCCGAAGCACACCGCACCATAGCTTGACCTTATAGGGCACACAAAAACACCTTAAACACTGAAGCACAAAATTCCGGCTGTCACACAAAGCTTTTGCAGCTAAGTTAATTACGGCACTAAATGGATACCTCTATAAGGTTAACGCTCATCTAGACTTTAATGTTACGTAGAGCAAACACTGAGCCATATTACACGGGTATCCAACACAAAACACCAAACACCGTTGAAAAACACATCCATTCAGATAGGCGACCTTCGTACCATGCCTTTCATATAATGCCCCACTCTGTCGTCAAACCGATGAAACAAATACACATGTAGAAAATACATACCACCAAGGTGGATGACACAAAAACACACAGGCAGGTCGTGGCTTTACTCTTTTCTGGCAATCCTGCGCTGCCGATGCGTAGACGATAGCTTCTCACCTGAAGATGAAACGAAATTACAAACTCAACGATAGATCCGTAGAGAAGAGTGCACAATAAAGTAAACTTGAATCACAACAATTCGTCCAACTGATATCTCCGCACTACGCCCCTCCCGGCTTTTAATAAACTTGTCGCGAAGATACAAAAAACTCCGAAGCAACGGCTCACTCACATGATGACAATAGCTCGGTAAATTCAAAGTTCCGAGCTACGCTTAGCATAACGGCAAAAGTTCCTGTGAAGATTACGTGGATAGATTTCACGGCCTCAGTATAAATCCCCCTGCACCTCTCAGAAAATAGGCTCCGAGGGAAAAGGGATAAATACCGAGAACCGCGTCTCCAACGTTGAGATCAATGGCGTCATTCGTAAAAGTTTGCTGACAAAGCATCAACTGAGACTCTAATACGGTCATATGAACTACGGTGACATTTAATGTTGCCCTCGCGTAAATTAAATGATTAAGTTCGTAAAAAGACAGAGTCCACTCATACCTTGAGAATATGTGCTGAAGAACACTGCTTTCGCTTTCCTCCGACGGGAACAATCCATTAAATGTCGGTGGTGAACTGGAAGACGGCAAATGTCCCTTGCTCTCATCTTGCGCGTCAACGGGGCTTATCACGCTACACTGGTCCGTCAGAACACAGTCAATGGCTCTCATTAATCGCTGCTGCCATTCCGCATCGTCGAAACCTTGGGTGAATTCGGGTCTCCGTTCGCCGTCGGCCTTGCGAAAGTCGGGGTACTCTCCCTCGCCGGCTGCTTTCACATCGTCGCTGTCGCGACGTTCTCCGGAAGAAACTTTCCCTGCTGCCGACGTTAGCGTCCAATTTCTTTCGCCCGCTCCTTTGCGACGGCGACTCCGTTGGAATCCTCGTCCTTCATGTTTGGCTTTTTCTCCAGCGTGAAGCCGACTTTAATACCTGACCTTCCCCGTTGCTGCCAACATTCACTCTCTCCTCTTTCTTTCTTTCCCCCTCGTGTCGCTTTCGGAGTGGCTCTCTCATGATCGCGTAATGTCTCCGCGTCATCCTTCTCTTTCGGTTTCGCCGATCGTGTCCTTTGACGAAATCCACGTGACATGACGTAATGTTCTCCAGATGTTTCGACAATATTCATGTTACTTCTGAGGCTTCCGGTGCGGTCTTTTCCTATCGTCCCAATTATTATGGTGCATGTTGCTAATGGCAATTTCATTAAAAGGTTTTATACGTCCAAAAAAGAGATCGGCATTTATACAGGGTGACAATAAATTATGGCAACAGAAATGGACGCGTCCAGGCGCGAATTATATTAAAGCGCCACCAAATAATTTTTAATTCATTGCAATCACTGCATGTTCTTGGGAAAGTCGTCCGTGTTTTAACTTATTATGAGTTAATTGATAAGTTTTTTGAAATGTCAGGCAAACGCAGTGCAATTTTGAAGCTGTTTCGTCAAAGAAAGCGTCAATGTGAAATTTTTCGTTTGCTCAATGTTGGCAGAGACTTCGTCTCCAAAGCGGTCAAACGGTTCAATGAGCTTGGCCATGAAGGCGACCGTACAGGAAGAGGAAGAAAGCGTACCACGTATACGTCCAGGAACCGCAAAATCACCAAAAAGCGAGTCCAGCGAAATCCGAGGGTCTCAGTGAGACAAATCGCTCTTGAGACCGGAATCAATCACGAATCGGTGCGGGAAATGGCAACAGAGGAACTCAAACTCAAGCCCTACAAGCTCCAAAAAGTCCAGCTCTTTACAGACGAAAACATGTGCATACGGCTCCACAGATGCCGCCAACTCAAGCGCCGGGCCGCATGTGAGAAATGGAAGCGCATCCTCTTCACTGACGAGAAGCTCTTCACTGCGGAGCAGACACACAATCACCAAAACGACAGAGCGTGGTCAGCAGAGGCACGCGGCACCTCTGCAGTCATCGAACGTCGCCAAAATCCGTAGTCCGTGATGGTCTGGGGCGGAATTTGCGCCAGTGGCAAGACACCCTTCGTTTTCGTGGACCAAGGAATCAAAATCAAACATAAAGTTTACCGTCGTAACATTCTCGAAGGTGTGGTACTTCCTTGGGCTCGGCAGCATTTCGTTAACGCGGATTGAACCTTTCAACAAGACTCTGCACCAGCTCACAGAGCGGAAATGACGCAGGAGTGGTGCAAGAGCCATTTTCTGGATTTCATCACGTCTCAGCAGTGGCCGCCCTACTCGCCGGATTTCAATCCGATGGATTACAGCGTATGGTCGGTCTTAGAAGCCAAGACCTGTTCTAAACGCCACAACAGTTTGGAGTGTTGAAGAAGTCCCTGCGCCAAGAATGGGACAGATTGTCGCCCGACGACTTGCGGCCCATTGCTGAAAATTTCAAGAAAGGAGCCCACTTCGAAACCGAAGGGACATGTTATTACCAAGGGACCATGTTCTATTTATTAGTTGTCAATTGGTTTACTTTTCGTTTTTTGGATTAAAAAATTTGTACACAATGAGTTGCCATAATTTATTTCGCCCTGTAAATCAATTATATAAAATCAGTGACTTTGGACTATGTCACAACAAAGAAAAAATCTAACAATGGGTTATTTCCCGATTATACAATCGGGTGGGTTCGCTTCTAGTTATACATAAAGTTTTTACTTTAGTCACTTCAAACGCATTTATTATTTTTAGTTTTGCTAATATACAGGGTGTCCAAAAAGTCTGGTAACATGGCAGATAAAGCTACCAGGTAAGCGAGATCTGATGAGTGTAGTTTATAGGTAATAGGGGATTGGAGAATTCATTGCCGCACTCAAATTTGATCTTGACTCCCAAATTTAAGATCATCCATTTGCTAACTCGAAAACTGTTAAAGATAGAAAGAAATTTCCAATTGCTACCCTGTAGAGCAACACCACGTTAGTCTAAAAACATTTTTTAATCCCACCCTCCCCCTTGAAAGATTTTGAGAAAATGGGCGAGAAGGAGTCACTCAAGAGTGTCCTTCCCCTTCCCATTCCCAATGGCGTGCTTCACTGCAATTCAAATGTATTAGAAACCTCAGCCAACCTGGCCAGCACAACCTGACACTGAGTGTTTCTTTCTCGCCCATTTTCTCAAAATCTTTCAAGAGGAAGGGTGCAATTAAAAATTGTTTTTAGACTAATGTGGTGTTGCTCTACAGTATAGCAATTGGAAATTTTTCTCTATCTTTAGTAGTTTTCGAGTTAGCAAATGGATGACTTTAAATTTGGGGGTCAAAATCAAATTTGAGTGCGGCAATGAATTCCCCACCCTCCTATTACCTATAAACCACACACATCAGATCTCGCCTTACTGCCAGATTTGAGATATCTGCCATTTTAGCAGACTTTTTGGACATCTGTATATTTAGTCAATCATGTTTTATTTGCATTTTTCATATTGTCCCAACTTTATGGGATTGCCTTTGGAAAAAGGATCTAAGGCATACGCTGTTTTTTTATTCAGTAATGGCCAAATACAGGCTGTCGACAAAAGAATGCCCTTGCTATGTTTTCAGATTTTTCTTTATTATGAAAAGTAAAATTTTTATAAACTCAAAAATTACAAATATTCGATGTGCCCACCATTCACTCGAACAACATCTATACGATAGTCAAACCCCTATCACGTGCTCTTGAGCATGATTCTGATTCGATAATATTTCGTGGAATATTTAGCCTAATTTTCGGACTATATCAATTTTAGATTTTCTTTTTCGTTTAGCTTATCCTCGATTTCTGGGAATGTTAAAATATTGGTAAGTTTTTGATGTTATTTCTGGTGCATGTACTGATTGCCTGTGCAGTGCGCAGTAGAATTAAAAGGTTTGATTGCCTGGATCAAGATAACTTTCGGTACAAATGGGCTACAATTATGTGCTGGTATGTCTTGAAAATATTCATCTCATTGGTAGTGTTTATTCAGAGCTTAGAAATAACGACCATTGGAAAACGACGATATTAAGAAACTATGGAATATTGTCTAAACTCAACTATTTGGCATCATTTGAAATACTGAAATAGTGATGCTACGTACTCTTCCTCTCTAAGAAGGAATCTTTCAACTCCTCCTGTCACGGCTTTCCTGTTAAGCTTCTGTGTAAGTGACAGCAGAGTTAAAGGGAGGACGTTTTATACATAAATAACAAATAATTTAATTAATCCCAGAACAAAGACTTGTTACACAGAATTAAATTTAAGGCTGTGAGGGTACTTAAGGTCCCCAAATTAATATCACAGTCAGTAAATAAATTATAGAATCTATAAGTAAATAAAATCGTTTACGCCGCCTAAACTTTAAACGGTGACATCAAATGCGCCTATTTCGAGGGCATCTTCTTCAGAACCATGAGAACGGTCCGTAGCCCACCATCAGGAGGGTTGGGACTCCATCCTAATTCAAAATATATAAAAAAGGAGCATTGTTAGAAACGAAAGCGAAATTAGGATGAAATAGCTTGTAATTAAGCTAAAAGAGTACGGCTGTGGAGACCCCCGGTAAAACTACGAGCACTTTGTAATGTTCTAATCGTTGCGTCGGACTATTGTCCTACTTCACCAATGCCAGTCGTGGCAGACAACATATAGCTGGGGTGAAACACTCGGCGTCTCCTGTGTTCCACAATGACGTCTTGTAAATGGGGGAGGCTATCACCAACAGACAAAATACAAACGTACAATTTATTAGTAAAAGACTGTACCAGTTAACCTAAGACTTCGTAGTACGTTAATAATTCCATTATCTTAATTTTCCACACTGTTAATTTCACAGACAGTTAATTCTAAAGAATCCATAATAATCCAAACACTATGCGCACTTACAGTTCTTATGACGGTATCGTATCTCTTCGCAAGCTAGGCAGAGCGCGGAAGCTGGCGCCAGTTCGCGCGAAGCCGCTCGCTCGCTTTGCTTCTCGTCAGCTGCTTCTCCGTAAGCCGCTTCCACGTTGAGAGGCACGGTCGTCGTCGCTTTAACGCTCGATGTAACCTCCGTCGGTTGCTGCGCACTATTCCTCTCCGTTAACACATTAACATTTCTTCGTCTTCTCTTTTCGCACCAATTCTGGAAGCCCTTCTTTTCAACAGAATCGTTGCTTACTTCTCTTTCTACGTCATAGATATTCCTTCTCCTTACATGGAACGGCGGGCCGGTTACATTTTCATCTTTATTCTTATCTGTCCCTTTCTTCTCGTATCTCCTCCGGAACTCTATGTTCAGCGCGGCTATTTCTTCCTTCCTCTTCTATACTCGCATGTTCATTGTCCCGCTTCGAATTTCCATCGACCGACATGTTTCGAATCCAGATTCTCTCTATCTCTCCCTCTCTCTTTTTTCCATCTTCCTTTCTCCACTCTTCTCTCTGTTCTCTTCATCTTGGGCTCACCTGTCTTCACCTATTCCAGGGCGTGGTGTCTTTTTTGTAAAGCGTTTCTGCCCGCTTCTTTCTCCGATTTCTCTCTTCTTATTTATTTTCTGCTCATTCCGATCATTTCTCGCTCGAACCTCGCCTTTATTTACTGACACTTTCTCTGAAATATTTTTTCAGAAGATATTATTTACAAGACCTATGACGCTTATTTATTAGATACGGACAATAGGAATTTTGTCACTGAAACGTTTGAAAAAAATTTAATAATATTTTCACTGATTCTTTTCCCGAAAAAAAGTCGCCACTTTTTAGAATGCAAGGCTTCCGTCATTTCCAATAAGAGAAAGTGAATTTCTCGTGCACGTAGAGGTACCAAGTACTTTCATATTCCCGGCTTCATCTGAAAGGACTGTTTAACGTCCTCTGTGTACATATCACGCATCTTTCCAACATGATTGCGGCTTCCTCGACTTATGCTCCACCGTAGAAACTAAACAGTTACATACCGATCTACACTGCTTTGCAATGAAATTGCCCCACCAACAAGGAGTTATCCGACCTTACTCATATTTAGTGGGGGAATTCGTCTACCTCCGACTAGTAAACGATTAGATGCACGCTCACGGGACATGACCATTTGGGTTGATACAGGGTGTCCGGGTGCCCGTATAGGCTCAACAGTTAACACCAGTGCGAGACGTTCCATGCATTAGGAAGGAAGCAACTGCCTTGTGAACGTACAGTATTGTAATCCGCACAACGGTCTCAATGCCGCGACGATGACAACGTCAACCGTTCACGAAATTAACGAACTTCGAACGAGGTCGGATTATTGGCCTCTCCGTGGCTGGATGGTCGATCAGACGGATGTGTCACGGGACGCACGGACGATAGGCCGATGTTGGAGGCAATGGCGAGAGGAAGGCACACATGCCAGAAGACCAGGCTCTGGGGCCCGGAGAAGCACCTCAGCTCGTACCGATAGGCGGATAATGCGAACAGCGCTAACGGACAGAACCATCACCCTGCGGCAACTGTGCGACAACATCACTATTCCCGGTACTGCTCCAGTGTCAATAGCGACAATAGCCCGCCGGTTACGACTTGAGTCAATAGCGACAAGTTCTGCTGTCAGTCTGCCAAGCGTCCATTGTTGTGTCTTCTTTTGACACCTGAGCACCGCGCGATACGACTGCAGTTGTGTCGTGAACGAGTGGGCTGGCGAATGGAATGGCGACCGATGGTCTTCAGCGACGAATCCCGCTTTTGTTTGGACACCGACGACAGACGCAAACGGGTGTGGCGCAGACCATTGGAACGTGCCAATTAACAATGCATCCGGTATCGCCATCGTAGACATGGGATCATGGTCTGGGGTGCCATCGACTACGATACAAGAAAGCCAGGCACCCCGACAGCCGCACGGTACGTCATAGAGATTCTGCAGCCCGTATTACTGCCCTTTCTGCACACCATACCCGGCGCAGTCTTTTAGCAGGATAACGCCAGACCGCACGCGGCAAACATGATCATGGCATGTCTGCATGATGTCAACTGCCTGCCATGCCCGCGAGGTCCCCAGACCTATCGCCAATTGAGCAAGTGTGGGACATGGTGGGACATCGTTTACGATCACCCCGGAATCTCCATGAACCTACACAGCAGGTTCACCAGGCCTGGGCAGACGTAACCCAAGATGACATTCGCCACCTGTATGATCACCTACACCTGCGGCAGGAACAATGCATCGCCGCTAGAGGTGGTGCCACAACCTACTGATGCCGCTTTTCGTTTGGACACCCTGTACAAACGAGTGCACGTCTTGGCTCCATAACGTAATAAAAGTGTGTTCAGATGTATCTCTTGCTGTATATCTACTTTTGGCTCATTCGGATAACTCATTGCAAAGCAGTGTATACGTAAATCGAAAGCCTAATGACCCTACTACTGAATTTTGCCTTCTAAATTTTTTTGAAACTTGTGTAAATGAAAGTTTGTGCGATTATAAGGTGTGCCCAATTGAAACGGGGACTACGATTATATCTAACGAATATATTAATTGCAAAATATTATAAGTACAGAATATTTGACATACAGTTAATGTGCAACATGATGCCTACACATAATTGCCTTTGATAATGATGCAGTGATCTCAGAGCGTAAAAAGCGAATGATGGCTTCAGTGTTGAAACTCCTGGGTTGCATATGGATCCTTTATCCATTGTGTTCTGCACTTCTTTGTCGCAGTTGAACCGATGACCTGTCAGTGATTTTTTAAGAGGGCCGAAAATAATGGGAGTCACATGGGGAGATGTCGGGGCTGTACGGAGGATGTTTGAGGACTTCCCATCGAAATGTTTCCAGCAGGTGGAGGGTCTTCTTGGCCACAAGTGGCGTTGTCCTGGAGCAACACTATCCATTTCGATAGCTTCTCTCTGCGCTTGTTTCGGCTTCAGCAGTGTGTTGCAGTACCGTTTGGCGTTAACTGTTTCACCCCGTTCTGGCCATTTGAGGAGTATAGGTCTTTCTTCGTCGAAAAAGAAAGTGAGCACCACTTTTCCGGCCTTCATGCCAGGGTGAGCTGTTTTGGGACGTGGGAAGCCGGGATGACGCCACATCTATCGACAGGCATATTTACCAACTTCGATTAGATACAACGGCGCTACAGTACAAGTCTCCTTTTCAATTGGGCCACCATATATATTGATCTTGGTTTTCACGTATAAGGGTCTCTCTAGTTCGCATAATCTTGCTACACACCAGGCCCGAAATAGCTAAAAAAATTTGAAAAAGAGGCCAAATTGAAATACACACACTGGCCAATGAATTAAAAACCCCTGATGAATTACTGTACTGATATGTAAAGCAGGGTCACAGTTCAGAAACGATTGTGATATGCAAATGAATGCAATCATGTGAGGTAAATGCTCATTCCAAGCTGCAGGTACAGGGTAGGAACAAGCTGCAGCTGCTCAAGTTGAGAAAATGGGGAAAACAGCAGATCTGTCTGAGATCCAAAAAGGAGTTATTGTGGGAGCCCGTCTAGCGAGAGCTACGATTTCCAGGACAGTACAACTGACCGGTATCTCAAAAGGTCAGGTCTCCAAGGTGTTCAGTGCGTGAAAACGGAATCTACAAGAGTTGTCGAAACGGCAGAATTGTGGATCAAAAACAATCAAAACAGACAGGGACCGACGTCGTCTGAGACGGATTGTGCGGCAAACCGAAGGTTTACTGTGGAGCAACTGACGGCAGACTTAAATGAAGGATCATCACAACCCATCTCCTCCAGAAGAATGCGCCGAGAGTTGAAGCGAATTGGGATGGGAAGTCGCATGCCAGTGAGGAGGGGGGGGGGCCGGCACCCCCGGTGTCAGCAAATTTCACACCAAAGTTCGCCAGCAGTGGTGTAAAGAACGGTGTGACTAGACAGTAGACGACTGGAAAAAGCTGATGTGGTCGGACGAGTCACGTTACACATTGTTTTGCACCGATGGCCGGCAGAGAATTTGGCAGTAGCCCCATGAAGCGATGGACCCCTCATGTGTTGTGAACACAGTTCAAGCTGCAGGAGGAGGTGTCATGATATGGGCCATGTTTTGTTGGTATGGCAAGGATCCCCTGATATTCCTTGACAGTCGGTTGAAAGCCAAAGACTACCTGAACATTTTTGCAGATCAAGTCCATCCTGCAATGGTGCATTTGTACCCAAATGGTGACGGGTTCTTCATGGACTGCAATGCTACTGTCCATCGAGCAAGAATTGTTCAGGAGGGGTTTTCTGAACATGGCACCGAGTTGCAACATCTGCCGTGGCCAGCGCAAAGTCCGGATTTGAAACCGATTGAGAATGTTTGGGACATGTTGGAAAGAGACATTCGTCGAAGGCATCCGCTTCCGTCTACTCTGCAGGACCTGAAGGTCTCTGTGACGAATGCATGGTCTGCGATTATCTTATCTGCATTGCAACACCTTGTAGTGTCCATGCCAAACCGCGTATGTTCTGTAATTACAGCCAAAGGAGGGTCAATACCATACTGAACGAAGGTTTCAAATTTATTGGCCGGCGTGTGTAATATTCTCTATATAAAGTGGATATGGGCATTTTCTTTATATCTATCATGGTTACTGCCGTATCGATTTTCGAAATCCCTGAGAATCACCCTGTGTATTTCGACCTCTTATCTGCTTTCGATATTGTCTTCGTGCTACTTCTTCTTCTCTTAGACAAACTTAAGCTACTGGATTATCAACTAGCGCTCTAAACCTTTTAAGAGATCTTACCAACTGATCTTTTAGATGAAAAAGGTCGCAGAATTCTTCATTTAGTTTTTCATCTTAACATCTTTACCTCATGTTTTAGAATTATCTCCACTATTTATTTATTATTTTGCTCCATTATTTATTAAATCCATAAATATTGAATAGGTCGATGTTGCCGATTTTAATAAATGTTGAGACTTGGGTTCCAATAACAACAAAATAATCACTTTCCCAGTCACCCTTATATACTATAAGCAGGCTGGTTTCTTCGTTTTAATATCACTGTAATATCTGTCGTCTACACTTATAACAACTGTATAATAATACTGTTAATTATTATATTTATTTTCACTAAATGTTAGCAGTTAAAAACTCATATGGCAATTTATCCGTTACTAGCTGATATGCCCGGCGTTGCTCGGGCTGTTTGTTTGAAGAAATTTTGCAATATCTGAATCCGAATATAATTAAGAACACATGAAAACTCCTTAATAAGTATATATTGACATTGGAAAAAAGAAAAGGATTCTTTAAAATGCTCGCACTTGAATTTTCTGTCTAATTGGGTTTGCCCAGGAAAATTCGACATTGCATCCTAAACATTTCAGAATATCAAAGAAAGTCTATGAGTATTGATTTATTTCTTTATATATTAAAAAATACTTCATAGATAGGTCGAGAGAGTTGAGGAATTCTATTTACAGCCTCATCAACATCCCTCGTCAACATGTAACCGTTTCAATAAAGCTGCAATCAGTCAGAGCGTGGAATCATGTCCTGAATGTTGTTGTTTATATTGATAATATCAGTTTTAACAGCAAGCATTACTCTTTCACACAATCAGTTAAGATCTTTATAATTTTCTAATACGTTTATTTAAACATTATCTATAACTTCTCTAAATGAAGTTACTACATTACAAAAACTATCAGAAAAATAAATATTTTCCAACTCATTAGGGAAAGTACCATCACCTTTTCAGCAAAAGCTTGAGCAGCTGCACGCCCTAGAAATTGTATTCTCTTATTTGTTTTAAAATAATTTTTTACATCTCTCCAAAGATTTTAATAAAAAAAAGAAATAATGATTTTTATTTATTTATTTATTTATTTATTTATTTATTTATTTATTTATTTATTACTTTTTATAACTATTTCCCTTGAAACGCAAATCATTAAGGCAGGCATCTTAGCTGACGAAAAAGTCAGGCCCTGGCACTGAAAAGCAAGGTTGCCAATTTAGCCGATTTCAATTGTTGGACATTACATAATGAAAGGTAAACAATGCACAGCAATTGAAACGTCGTCCATGAAATCGCTAAATTGGCAACCCTGCTGAAAAGTCACCTGGTCTTCTTAGTCGAAGTAACAGTGTAAACTTCATTGTTTCCATCTTGGATTTTAGTCGTTTGCCGGCTACACGTTAAAGAACCCTTGCGAGGCAAAATTTGCGGCCCCTATAACTCCATCCTGAAATGACCATGGCAGTTGAAAAGGACGATAATACCAAACAAACCAACCAACCATCTTGGATTTTAGGTATCAGTATTATTGCATTTGTTGAAGGTTACATTGCTGTATGGACTAAGATGGTCAGGTGACTTTTCAATGCTGGGGTCTGTCTTTTTCGGCGGCTGTGGCATGTATTAATTTCATCAACCATTTAATACTTGTTAACGCAACATAAAAACACCACCAGCCGACTGTTGACGCAAATACGACGGGCTGATTGTTCACACATGCAAGCAAAGAAACATAAATCAAGTCTATTTCATATATCACATAAAATTATAAATTATGGATATAAAGATTATAAATCTCTACGTTTTTGAGAGACTTATCTCCAGTTTTAGATTTTTTCCATCACTGTGGAAGTATTACATAGCTGTATGTTAAATTTCAACTTTATAGCTGATTTTCAAGTTGCATTTTAAAAACGCACATACATTGTGCTTTATACCTATACTAGCAAAGGTACCCGGCGTTGCCCGGGATAATTACACTTGGATGTAAACAGAACAATCTCAAAACATTAAATTAAATTTTGCAATATCTTAAAAATAAACACATGAAAATGCTTAGAATTAATACAGTAAAAATTCTTAATGAAAATTCGAAAAAAATCTTTTTAAAGGCTCACAATGGCTGGACCTCTCCAAGGATGCCACTGCTAGTCTAAATGATTTCTTACTCACGTAATCTTACCTCAGATGTATACTTAGTGTTGTTGCAATTTCCACTCTTCTCTCGATGTGTTGAAGCAAAACTTGGCCATTCATCACTTTGTGGAGTCTAGCGGTCGCCGATTCTTCTATTTACTTGCTTCCCATTTGCTCAATACATCACGGAGCTAAAGGAGTGCTTCCTCTGTCGTCTTTCCACTCTTTCTCAATAGTCTGCTAACTCTCCATTATCTCCAGTTAATGATTATTTTTAAAGATTTTCAAGAAATTGTTAAGTACTAAGAACTCTCTTTTCTAAGAAAAGCCTGAAACTTATCCATGTTACATCATCATTTTATGTTCATTGTTATAATTCTTGGAAAGATTGCTTTAACATTACATCATCATTCTGTGCTCATTGTTATTGGTGAATTGCGCGTTGATACCATTGTTGATGCGAACACAATGGGCCTATTGTTGCACAAACTTTGCCTTGCATTGTTGGTCATGATATATATATTGTTGGTTCATGCAGATTGTTGGTGCATTGCGTGTTGATACCATTGTTGATACCTATTGTTGTACAAACTTTGCCTTGCATTGTTGGTCATGAAATATTGATCATTAATATGCCTTGTTATAATCATGAATATCGATATTTATTATTTTTCCGAAATCTGAGGTAGACAGTGACCTTCCTCATGCTTTGAAGGTCACGTATGCGAAATTTTATCAAGATCGGAATAAAACTGTAGATTTGTATAAAAAACATACAGACAAACCCACAAACATCCTTCTTTATATACAAACAAGGTGATTATAATTAAAGTCCCTTTGTAAAAATGCTATAAAAAAACAACCATAAGTCCGAATGACTTCAAATTTGGACTGAGCATTCTTGAAGAAGGGGCATTTGATATGGATAAGAAAAAAAATAGTTCCAAAATTTATCACTAGATGGCGCTGTAAGCGGCATATTATGCCTAGGAGGATTTGTACTATGCAAATTGAAAGATACGCATGCGCATGAGACATTGCATGTGTTATAAAAACGCAGGCCTCATGGCGTTCTCGTCATATTTGTATCTCAGCAGCTTGCCATGGGTCTGTCAATGAAGGATCGCGCTCTGCTTGTGAAGCTCTTTTACAAGAATGGCGACTCTGCCATAGCAGCTTTAAAGAAATTTCGGTATTAAAGGGAATGAAAAAAGGATGTGGTCCGATGTCTGCAAAGGCTCTGAGGTGTATGATTAAAAAATTCGAAGCGACAGGTTCTTTTGCAGTGAAATCTGGCAGAGGGAGGAAAGCAGTTGCTTTGACGTCAGTAGAAGATGTGGCTGAAGCATTAGAGGAAGGGTCGAACAGTGGTGTGCAAACGTGCAGTGCACGGGGAATTGCCCGAACTTTAGACATGCCTGTGAGCACGGTCAATAAAATTTTACGCAATATCCTGCATTGTTATCCCTATAAAATTACCCATGTTCAGGAGTTACTTCCTGCTGACCTGCCAATTAGACACACGTTTGCTTTAGAATTTCTAGCTCGTATGGAAGTGGACAATGAATGGCCATGGAACATCTTGTGGACAGACGAAGCCCATTTTTATCTCCACGGCGTTGTCAATACACAAAATTGCAGGATATGGGCAACGGAAAATCCTTTCGCATGTGTTTCAATACCGCTTCATTCTGCAAAGGTAACTGTTCCAAGGGCCATTCTGCAAAGGTAACTGTCCCTAAATCATTGATTATAGGGCCATTTTTTTTTCGAGGAAGTGGGTCCTGCGGGTCCCGTTACCTGTACAGTCAATGGTCAACGGTATGCGTGTCTTTTACGCAACCAGGTAATTCCAACACTTCAACAGCATGCATGCGTGGATAGAATAATTTTCATGCAAGATGGCGCTCCTCCGCACATTGCAAAGCCAGTGAAGCAACTGCTGAAGACACATTTCGGAGATGATAGAATTATCAGCCGTCATTTTCCGAGAGCCTGGCCTGCAAGATCACCGGACCTCAATCCTTGTGACTTCTGGCTCTGGGGTTACCTTAAAAATCATGTGTTCAGTGGCCCAGTTGCAAATTTAGCGGAATTGAAGGCTCGGATTACGCACCACGTTCACAACGTGACCCCGGAGACACTCCGGTCTGTTGTGGAACATGCTGTTTATCGGTTAAAACTTGTGGAGGAAAATAGTGGACAGCATATTGAACATGTCTTGCGCAAGTCCCGAGATAATTAATAGGCGTTTCCATTGTTGCTTTTTATGCGGTTTTTGGCCCAAGGACAATTAAAAACCGAATCATTATGTGCTTTTTATGCGGTTTTTGGCCCAAGGACAATTAAAAACCGATTTTTCCCATCCGATGTGGTACGACCTTGCCGTGGTGGATGGGCTTTGCACTAACAGTGCCACAACTGTTAAATGACTTGAAAGTCATGTTTTCCATCATCAAACCCGAAGCAATCATGTTCATTGACCGGTACAGTTGATTTTTTGCTAATACTGTACTGTATAATAAAAAAAAAATCATGTTTAACTTGTTTTAGTGTCAATTGCATTCCTTGACCAACTTTAATGTAAAAACATCATGCCATAAACAACTCATGCCAAAGCCGTCGTATTTCAATTCAAAATGTCACTTCTAGCTGAATCCGCTTCCGTTATGCCGCTTACAGCGCCATCTAGTGATAAATTTTGGAACTATTTTTTTCTTATCCCATATCAAATGCCCCTTCTTCAAGAATGCTCAGTCCAAATTTGAAGTCATTCGGACTCATGGTTGTTTTTTTATAGCATTTTTACAAAGGGACTTTAATTATAATCACCTTGTATATAGATAGAAGATAGAAGATACCGGAAAATCCAAAAGTGTGTTACTTTTTTTTTTACATTGTTAACGACATTTTCAGTGCTTGCTTTCCAGCAATTCAATGCTTTCATAAGAATCACGAGGCACGCCCAAACACTGAAAATGTCGTTAACAATGTTGGTTGGTTGATTTCTTAGAATTTTTGGCGTCAACTACTAAGGTCATTTTGCGCCTTTTACACAAGTTATATCTGTACGCAGCCCGGGACAAACAAAAATATCCATACCCACGGCGGAATTCGAACCCACGACCGGGCGGACTCGAGAACTAGAAAGCCTACGCCCTAGCCCTCTCGGCTACCTGGCCGGCCGTTAACAATATAAAAAAAATGTAATACACTTTTGGATCACCCGGTATATCTATCTATCTATATATATAAAGAAGGATGTTTGTGGGTGGGTCTGTCTGTACGTTTTTTATACAAATCTACAGTTTTATTCCGATCTTGATAAAATTTCGCATACATGACCTTCAAAGCATGAGGAAGGTCACTGTCTACCTCAGATTTCGGAAAATAATAAATATCGATAAAAAACCGATATTCATGGTTATGGCAAGGCATATTAATGAGAAATATCTCATGACCAACAATGCAAGGCAAAGTTTGTACAACAATTGGTATCAACAATGGTATCAGCACGCAATTCACAAACACTGAATAACAATTCCCTGGAGTTATTTAGCAGGGACGTGTCCAATTAAAAGGCTCATTTTCATTATTTTGTGCATTATACATTAATTTACGAAGTAGTATAATATGTTTATTTATTAATGAATGATTCTATACTAATTTATAAATGGAGAAGATAAAATAACCAATAATAAGAATAAATAATAACAAGTTCACCAATGAATAATGATGAGAGTTTTTGAAGAGAACTGAAGACTTGTAAATGAATGGTAGATGGCTGATGTGCATTGTTTAATCTTTATTAAAAATGTCCAACAAAAGACAAGCGCATGAAAAAAAAGGCTAAATTGGCAATACTGCACACAAATGATTATAACGATCAAAGTCTTCGATTGTTACGTCGTTGTGTTGACTCTGAGCCATGACGCTAGTACTCTGATCACGTGATCACATTGACTCGGAGCATGACTCCGAAAGAATAAGTGAACGCACCTCTAGAGAGAAGGCCTGTGGACAAAAAGTATAAACATTGTTACATCATCATCAAGAGGCCAAATTTAGGGCTTATTATTGGTAGACATTGTTAATCATATTTCTACCAATAATAGGTCCTAAATTTGGCCGCTTGATGATGGTGTAACAATGTATACATCGTAGCCAACGAGAAAGACAGGTCCCGGTGTCATGGAAATCCCCGATCATCGTAGATCACGACGGTGGAATCGGGCATTTCCGGACACGATCGTTCGTTCATTCGGAGCGAAAGGAACGACGTCAGAGGTTGTGTCGCAACAGGCAACCAATGAGCAGCAGGAGGAGTTTTCAAGCGCGAAGCTTGTTAAGGAGAACGAGGGAGAGGAATGGAGATCGACAGGAGAGCTGACACCTGAGTTGTCTGAACATCGTACGAGGAGAAAACGTCGTGGCCGAGGAAGACGGCTCTACTATGTGGCAAGGCAGACGAACGGAGGAAAACGAAGACCGCCCGCGTCCCTAGAGCAACAGCCGATAACGACTCCGTTGGCGAAGGAAAGAGAGCCGCGCAGTGAAGCTATCACGGCGGAGATTTCGTCAACGTGGCAGTACGACGACGTTAGAAGCGATTCTCCTCAGCATGGACCCATTCAAGGCTCTCCTCGGTGTTTCATAAGGCTTAACAGGCCTTTTCTCTAGTTCAGGTGAGCTACGTGGTGAGTTTAAACGCCATTTTATCACGAGCGGCTTTTGTAGATTTGTGGAATCGTGAACTACGCACTTCTTCTCATATCAAGTGTGTGTGGCCTTATGGCATGTGCAACTATTTTCCTATCATTTAGGCTTCGCAATGGCAAGTTATTAATGTGTCAGAAGTCTACTCATGCTAATAGTTTTCCGTCCGAGGAAGTGTTAATTGTTGTAATGTTAAAATAATTTGTACAGCAGGTTTCAGTTCTGTAGAGCCAGTACGGCATATAATTCTGTTATACTGTGAAATTTTACGTTACAGGACGTGGCTATAATTCTCTCCCTAGCTGTAAGGACTGTTAGTGAAAACTATTTTTGCGGACTTTGTGAATTTCCTAATTATATCATTCTGGTTATTTGTGTAATACCGTAATTTATGTACGAGACAATATCGGACTATGGACTAGAATTTAATCCTTTGTGTGGACTTTAACTTTTATGTGACAACTATGTTCTTTTTGCTTATAGATTGTTATGTGTGTGAACTTAACGTGCTATTGTTAAGTGTGTTACTGGAGGTAGCTAGCTAAGCCATTGTGAAATGTTTATGCATTCTTTAAATCAATATAATTGCGATTTGAAATAATAATTGTTGCTACGGAAAGGCGGAAGCCTAATAGATTCAAAGCTACCAATATTTAAATGATAAAAATTTATGCCAAGCATTTCTATACATGATTTAAAGTTGTCAGTTTCGTATAGTTGTTTCATTATTGACATCCCAACTTGTAAAAGTGTGGATACTATTGTATTGTTGTAATTGCTCATATCGTACATAGATTGTATTGATTTTGCATTTACCCAAATCAATGATAGTTGTAACTGTTTACTGCTTGATTTGTGTATTATCATTTTAGTTTCTTAGAACTAGTTGATACTAAGCCATATTGAAGTTAATATGTCAATGCAATTGTAAGCTTAGTTTTGAGTCATGGTTGTAATAAGGTTATACCTTAATTTGACGTTAGAATCTAAGTTTGAATTCTAGACCCTCTCTTTAAATAGTATTCGGGAGACGTCCGGGTTATTTATTTGTTTGCTTCCATTATTAAGATTGTTATTGAATAAACTGTTTTGTTATTTATTAATATCCGTTCACTGTACGTGTTTATTCCACTGCGCATATCTGCTCTCAGTCAGATATATTGCACGTTACACCCGGCCAACACCACCTCTACTCAAAGCCTGAGCGCGAAAATTTCATATATTGTTACATCATCATACCTAGTTTTCACTAAATACTGCTATCCAATACTCACAGAAATTAATGATGAGCCGATAATTAATTTCTTTTTACTTTTTATAAGCACTCGGTTTTACACATGAATAAGAAAACTAATGATTTTCATCTTCTTAGGAATTCAATTCAAACTCAACATGATCTAGTTCAGTTTTTATCTTCTCTTTTAATTGGTAATATTTCTTCATATATCACTTCTCTTGATCATTCACCTTCTACTAATAGTTCTTGTTTCTTTTCGCCTATTAGTGATTTTGAGGTTTTCAAAACCATTCACAATTTCAATCGGTAAAGGGCTAGATATTTTACGTATCCTCCCTATTTTAGTTTTTGAAAATGCTGATGTTCTTAGTTATTCCTTAGCTCATCTGTTTAATGATTTTGTCACCACAGGGATCTATCCTAATGAATTAAAAATAGCAAGAATAAGTCCGCTGTATATAAACAAAGGAAGGAAAGATGATTTTGTAAATTTTAGACCGGTGGCGAATTTATCGACTTTTGCTAAAAGTTTGGATAAGATGATTACCATTCGGCTATCTATTTTAAAAAATGTAATCTTCTCTCTCCTTATCAACATGGTTTTCGTAAATTTCATAACACTGATACTGCTATTAGTTCATTTTTGTCAAATATCTATTCAGTTCAATCTTCTTGGAATTATACTTTTTCTTTATATTTTGACATAAAAAAGCGCTTGATAGCATTCCCCATTCTCGGTTTAGTGATAAATTGAATTTTTTTGGGGGGATCACTGGTCCTCCGCTGCTGTTATTGAATAGTTTTTTAACTAATCGTAAATATGTTGTTTCTTTTGGAAATTTCACCTTTTCTTTAACGGTTTCTAGCTTCGGATTGCCCCAAGGCTCTTTTTTAAGTCCAATACTATTTCTAATCTATATTAATAATTTGTCATCTATTTTCGGTCATTCTCAGATTTTGTTTGCATATGATCTGGCTTTTTCTCTTCAACATCCTAATCTCCCTTTTTTCAAATTTTAGCTAAAAATGTGTCGATTGAAGTTGATACTTGGGTGTCAATAATGGTTTATCTTTAAATATTAATAAGGCATTATGGATTTGGTTTATTCGGCCTCGGAAATTCATTCCCATTATAGAAGTTTCTTTTTATCTAAATCCATAATTAGTTAATCTTGTTACGGAAATTAAATACCTTGGTCTAATTATCTCTTCTCTTTCATGGACTAGTCATATTTGTGCTATATCCTCAAAAATTTTCCAATGGGCAGGGATGATTAGGAGTGTAAATTTTCCCTATTCCACTTCTAAAGCTATTATATTTTTCTTTTAATCATTTCTTATTGTGTTTTGAGGTTATCTTTTGGGGCTTGGGGAATTCCGCTCCATTGAAGAAATTGGCGGATATTCAAATTCGAGCAATTAAAAGTATTTTTAAATTAAAGTCTATAGGAGGTCCTGTATAAACTTTCATGGGCCATGCTTAAATCTGAGTGGATGGATTGGTTTTTCACAGTCCTTCTGCCAAGCTGGGCAGTGGTCCTCAGGGTAACATTCTGGAACGACTGTAGCTCACTCCATCTGCTTCTACAGACAGTCGCCCAGGCAGGCATGCCATAGAGGAGTAAAGTCCGAATAGTCGACTTGTACAGAAGTAACTGTTGTCGATGCTGAGGGTGCTGTTGCGACCCAGGAGAGCTATGAGACTGTACTTAGCCCTCTTTGTTCTGTTCAGAGCGTCGACTGAAACTACACTATCGACAATCGACAATCGAACAGTGAAGTGTACATTTGTTCAGTGCTTACACGATTCTCACCCTTCCGGGATAAATTCCACATGAAATACACTGAAATAGTCTACACTACACTAGTCTTCTTCGCCTACACTACAACGAACGGCATGACAAGGCAATGAGTAATAAATACAATGAAGGTAGAAGTAAAATAAATAACATAGGTGTACGTTGATTGGATAAGTTGTAAGGTGTAACAGTTGATTTTCCGAGGAGAATAGTTCCTCCAAGAGTTAGTAAAGTATTTCCTAATTATAGCAAAGTAAACTGGAACAAATTTCAGGAATATCTTGAAGTCTCAAATTTAAATGCTTTTGATAGAGTAAATGAATTAAGTCATCAAATTAGTTATTTTAATAAAGTGATGTTGTATTCGGCAGAACAGGCTGGTTTCAGATATGAGGAAAGAAGAAAAACACCTAAATACATCAAAGTGTGGTGGTATCCTCAACTGCGAACCATATGGAAAAGGAAGACCGATTCTTATAACAAATATATTAAATGTAAAAATTCTACAACTAAACAATGTTTTAAACAGGCAGCAGCCGACTTTATAAAAGCAGTAAGAGAGGCAAAAAGATTAGCAGTGAATAAATGTATCAACTCCAATAAAATTTGGGCAACTAATGCGAACCAACTGTGCGGCGAATAATCCAACTCTTTCAGTTGACGATATGAAGGATTATTTGATGTGTATAAATAACCCAACAGACATCCCTCTCCCAAAAAGGCTAATTCCTTTTCCAATGTGGGTAGGGGGAAAATCATCGGAACCAATTATCCCTTATGGCCGTGAATTTAAGAAAATGGTGTAGGCCTATTCATTCAGTAAAGATAAAAGGCCCTAGTTACCCGTTAAATATAACCGACAGATTTATAAAACATCTTAGCATGAAAGGTCTAATTATGTTGCGGACCCTCTGCTTATCAGTAGTTAGAACCAAGACCTTTCCCAAAAGTTTAAAATATGCAAAGATAACCCTCATATTCAAGAAAGGGGACACTAAGGATTTAACCTACTATCGTCCAGTATCTGTCTTAACCCATTGACAAATATTATAGAGAAGGTTGTTTTCCACAGCCTCACACAGTATTTATGAAATAATCCCTGAACAGTAGCTTGGAAGTAGACCAGGGCACAGAGTTAATTGGATTCCACTTAAAATCTATATGGAAGCCACTACAGCCTACGACCAAGGAAAGTTCATTAACGCACAAACTGATATCTCGAAAGCCTATGATACTATTTCACGATGGGGTATCGAATACTTACATGGCTTTAATTGAACACTACTTCAAAGATAGAGTAAATGTCATCAACTATGATCCCCTTATAACACAACAGTCAACTCCTGGAATTGTTCAGGGATAAGGGATTGGCCCTATGATGTTTGGTGTCGCTACTTCTTCTATCTATAGGTTGCAATTTAACCTAAACATCTTAAGTTATAATGATGTTTATTGTTGCCTTGCAGTACATTGTGTCGGAATTGCAAGGCACATATATACATTATTAAAAAAGACAGTACAGAGAGCCCTAATTTTATGAATCTTAAGTTATGTTGACGACAATTTTTTATTTAGCACCTATAAGTCGTCAGATCAAGAAGTTATCGAATATCATCTCAATCAGGATTTAACAGCTTTATCGAATTGCTCAATAGTCTTAATAAATCCAAGACCAAAATTCTCATTTGCTCCAAAAATGAGAAAGTAAAGAAGTCATTGAAAATATTAGGAATAACTATCGACACCCATCTTCGCTTTAATGAGATGATCGATCAAGTAATTACATCGTTATTACGAAAAACTCATTTGGTTAAACGGCTATAGCCTATACGGTTATAGGCTACGAATAACTGTAGCCCATAACCGTATACTACGGGTAGCTTTCAGACTTAAAAAATTAGACTCGGTCACTCGGACCTGTAATCGGTTTCATCTTCCGACGATTAAGACAATACTAAACATAACTCTAATTTCAGAACTTTCTAACGCCATTCGTGATAAGAACCACTCGGCAACGTTTGTTAATATTCTTGATGTCAACTTCGAAGACATTGGCAACTTTTCCTTCCCGGATTATTGGAAGATGTAATACCACCCTCACCCTCTCCCACTCTTCTGACAATCGTCAATCTTACTTTTTGTTTTTTCATAATGCGGAAGACCTCTTTGGTTTAGTCAGGCTTCTTGCCTATTTCAGTGTATTTCAAGTGGAATTTATTCCGGAAGGGTAAGAATCGTGTAAGCATTACTTACGCCCCACCTGAACACATGTACATTTCACTGTTCGATTGTCGATTGTCTATTTTTAAATTATCAGGGAATTTCTTAGTTAAAATAATTACTCTACAGAGATCTTGTATATATTGAATCCCAGATAATTTCATATTAGTCAAGAGTATTCCAGGTATGAGGGTAGCGTGTTTATTATCCTTCAATTTCGTCTCGTTAATTATCTTTTTTTATAATGTAGGTATCTAGAACAGATGGTTGTAATTTCTGTATTTGACCCATATCCTTATTTTTAATTATCTTGTCTTGTAACGGAATGTCACGGATTGTTTAGCCAAGTCAGGTATTCGCTATATTTTTCAGGGGACAACTTCGTTTTTGTCTCGTAAATACGTATTATTGTGTATTATGTCCCACAAATTGAACTTTGCTTATGCGGTTAACCACGGATGCTCTTTTCGCCTTACTAGCAAAATTCTTAAATTTTTTATTTGCTTTTTTGTAATTCTCCCGGGTAATCGCGTTGGGATCGCTCTGATAGTGATGGTAAGTAAGATTTTTATTTTTATTTTTAAGATATCGTAAGGTCGGCTGACCACCATTCTTTGGCCGTCTTTCGGAGAGTGCATTGGATCATTTGCGTGCCGGCCTTCTCTGCGGCCAGCAACACCACGTTGCATAGTTCGTTAAATTTTTGATTTGAGTTAACTGTATTAGGTAGGTCCAATTCGTGGGTCACATCTAATATATGGTTGTAATAGGCTATATTGATGTTTTTGTAAGATGGCTTCACAAATTCAATCTTTTGTGTTGATCATACACTCTATAATGACACATCAGATCAATTTGAATAACTTTATGATCACAACGAGGTACATGTATATCAAACGTTTCTATGTTGTCCCAGGAAAGATCACTGAAAACATAAACACGTTTAATAATGGTTGCGGGTCTTGACGTTACTCGGGTTGGGAACGATATAATTTGGTGAAGGTTCAGGTCGGCGATAGATGATCTAAAAGGGGCAAATCCGAAGAAGGACGGAGGTCATCGCAATTGAAATCACCCATTATGATGTTGGATACCGTAGGACTTAATTCTGAAATGATGTCAACACACGACGTCATAGGAATGTTTGAGGGTCGATATATCACCTTATTATGATTCTTATGGCTGCATTCCTGATTTTTATACAAGCCAGAGATTAGATCAGGTTGTTACATTAATTAATAAATTAAAATAAATAAATTATCTCGTATTCAATTTACACACTTTTTTTTCTAGCCACTGTAATTGTGGTTGGGTGAATTTTCCGCATCAGGGCCTGTCTATCTCGTTGGCCTCGTAACGCCATGTTAAACAAGCATGAATAAAATTTACCGAGAATTATTAACTCATCTTAAAATTAACATATCAGTAAAACACATTTTTGGAAAATTATTTTGTTAAGGGTAGTTAATAAATACAGTAAAAGTCAAATGATCCGTACTAATTGGGGCGTAACTGTATCAACTTTAGCTAATCAGAATCTTTGAATCATTGGTTGAATTTTTTTCTTCTACACACCCGTAGGTACACTGCCAATACAGTCAAAACGTTTGAGAATTAAACAGATAAGTGAACAAATACATTTATTAAGCAAATTATTATGCGCATTTGTTTTCGAAGTAATGGCATTCCTAATCACGCACTTAATTGAAGACTTGAGGGACTGTCTGTTCCAACGAGATTGTACTTCCCCATTGTGCGGCTTTACTACGCATGAACATCTAATCGCTGTATTAGTTAATGACCTAGGACTTCGCAGTTGACCACCCAAGTCACCTGAAGTATCTTAATGTAATTCGTTTTTCCGTAAGAATGCTGTTTATGTTCTACTAGCGTCACAGAATCTGCCCGATTTGCTACGACGAATAGTTGTTGCCAATGAAACAATGCTAGCCTGTGTCCATTGAATTTAAACACCCTTTTATTCAGGATGATATTGATGCAGCCAAACGATCATGCTTTCTGCCGTAAGCTAAATCTAGAAGAATACCCTATTGGATTGTGCTACCTAATGACACCTTTAGAAATGCTTTTGGTGACTTGTCTTTCGAAAATTTTATTTAATTGAAGAGAATTTACCCCCCCCCCCCTTAGAAGACCAACATTACAGTACTGCTCCAAAGCTCTTAAGTATACACTGTTAAACGGACTTTATCTAGTTCATTTAGTTGAGCTTTGATCGGTTTTTCCATAAAGGTACATCATCGCCTGTGATTAGACATACCTCTACCAACTGTTTTTTACATCATCTATTTTAACAATTCTCTTAACTTTCGTTATATTAATGAAAACACAGAAGTTTAAAACAACCTCTAATCAATGAAGGTATAATATTTTATACGTATGGTATTTTAGGCAATTTCTTTTTTCTTGAAATTTATAATATGTCCATTAGCTTCAGGTACAATACAATAGGCCTATATCATCTTATCTTTATTGCCAGTTAATTCTTTTAAAGATTTGCTACTTTATTGAAAATTGACATTGTAGCATAAAGCAAAGGATATATAATATAATTTATTAATTTGTTGATGAAATCCATAACTAGTATCACATATAATAACTGAAAACGAAAAACAACCAAGGTGATACGGAAACAAAATTTTATTGCCGGACGCGTTTCGATGTAACATTGTTCGCCTCTGATGATGATGTAAAATCGAAACGCGTCAGGCATAAAATATTGTTTCCGTGTCACCTTGGTTGTTTTTCGTTTTCAGTTATTAATTTGCAGTTTTTGTTTTCCAAAGTATTAATGTTGATCATCAAAATAACGATATAAACATGCGATACTCGAGAGATTATCCGTTTAAAGAAATTCTTAATTTTTTTTATTAATAATTTTGACTTTTCATTCTTAATCCTACTTGTAATCCATTATTTTTGTTAAAAATAACTTTTTTTATAATTTTATGACTCATTTTACATTTTCGATTTCATTATAAAAGTTCTTTCCAAGAATATAAGAAGGGAAATCGAGAGACGAGACAGAGACCGTAATTGATCTAATCCTAGAAATCGTCTAACAACAAGACCACATCAGCAACGACGACAACAGAGAAGTGCATAAAGGAAAACAAATGGATTCAAATGAATAGCGAGTGATTTCCCTAAAGTTTAATTAATTTCACGTTTTGTCTTCACCTGAAGAGGAATCAAAGGGGTGTGGCCCTCTTTCTCCCTGCCTCTCTCTCTCTCTCTCGCACACTTTTTTCTCTTCGGTGTTGGCATCAGATTGATCTCCCCATCTAACCAAGTCGTCTTTCGCCTGGGTGCTAGGGTGTGGTCTTTGAGTTCACACGAACAGACTTATTTTCAAGGGGGACGATAGGGGAGGGAGGAAGGGTAACCAAGCTGCGCTCGAGAGTAAAGCCTGTATTCTTTTGCGGGCGAGTGAGAAGCTAGCAGACGAACGACTAGTGTTTCAGTTTTCTACCGGCCCAAAAGGTAACAAATTCGCCTGGCAAATAAGATAGTTGGAGCGCCATGGAGGATGAAGCTGCGTAAGTAGACTTATCATTTCAAATTGTAGTGATATCTTTAATAACTCCTTGACAACTGAAATGATGTGAGGTTATGGGATGGGGTATATGAACTGGTTTGCTTACTTAATTTATTTGTACCTTCCACGTACGACACGGTAGACTCAAAACTTTTCAATTCTTGAAGGAAGCAATTTTTTATAATTTATGTATTTTTTAATGTTTTTAGTAATTGTAACTTATCCCATGTAGGAAAACACTGATCAAATCCAGATATTGTAATTCATTTTATATAATGATAATTAAAATATTATCTAAAATATGAAATATTAAGCAATAAAGAGGGGGGCGGGACGAAATGAATGTAAGATGTCTTTAAAATTGTTTAATAGATTTTACAGTGTGACTTAAAAATATGCCTTCCTTCGAAAAGGAAATGAAGCATTGAAATCACTTAATCTTAAGTAGCATTTGTGAAGGAAACTGAAGTTACGTAGAACCCAAGTTGTTTAAAACTGTCACATACTTAGCTTGTCTGATTCTTAATATTAATTGATAACGGTGTCTAAGATTCTTCCTCACCGTGAATTCAATTTAATCTTATATAGGAACTTCATTTCATAAAGTGAAATTGAGACTTTGTATGAAAGACTATTTATCGTAAGTATTTTTCGACAATTATGAATTTATTCTCTTCTTAAATTTTGATATTAACATAAAAGGTATGCTTTTGCAATGCTGAAAATTGACTTAACTGAAATTTCGGGAAACATTTACGATTATTAAGGATAACAAATAGAAGAAAATTGCTAAAATTCAGCCTGGATTCCAATTTCATCAGCTTTTATTGGATAGCATATGGGCGCTGTAGTGCAGCACACCCTTCTCATTCTCATGTTTTCGAAAGTTTCTGTATATAAGTGTTAATAAAGCGACTTCTTTGTTTTGTTTAAATTCATTATCCATTGTATTATTTACTGTAAATTCTTATCTTGTGTAATTCTTTCCATGCTGATGAAGGTATAATAGCTGCGGAAATGCGCATTCATGTTAATACGCTGCTGGCAAAAAAAAAATGCAACACCTAGAAGGAATGGGTCGATTTATTTGAATTTTGCATACATGTAGCATTGATGGCATACAAGAAAAGATTCAAATTGCAAGACAATACGTCCAAAAGAAAGTTGTACAGGTTGGCTCCTATGCCGCAGTAAACCACATTAGTAGGTCGTATAATCCCCGCGAGTTTGAATGCAGCCCTCGACTCTTGCTTGCATACGGGCATAAAGATGCTGGATGTAGGTTGTTCCAAGCCTCCTGAACATGCTGGCGCATTTGTGGAGTTGTTGCAGCTGGTGTGTAGCGACTATGAACGTTGCGTCCCATCATGTCCCTCACACGCGCAATTAACGAAAAGTCTGGATATCTTGCTGGCCAGAGAAGTAGTGGCACATGCTGTAAGGCTTGCAAGCTGATACGGTTAGTGTGTGGATGGGCGTTATCCTGCTAGAAAAACATGTTACCCTCCTGTTACAAGAAGGGCAGAAAAACAGGTTCCACAATCTGCTGGAAGTATCGAATGCTGTTCAATGTTCCATCCACAAACGCTGAGGGTGATCGCGAGTTGTAACTGTTCGCACACCACACCACTTACGTCAGGGGTTGGACCTGTGTGTCGTAGACGGATGTATTGTGGAAGATGGCGCTTTGTTGCTGTTCGCCGCACACATGCACATCCATCACTGGTGTACAGGCAGAATCTGCTTTCATCACTAAAGACCACAGACCTCCATTCGGCTCTTCAGTCGGCTCTTCGCGTCACCACTGCAACCGCGCAGCACAGTGATCTTGCAGAAGTGGGAGTCTGGCTAGAGGGATCCGTGCCCGCAGTCCTGCAGCTTGCAAACGGTTACCAATGGTCCGTCTTAACAAAGCTGGTGCCACTCTGGCCCTTATCTCTGCTGTAGATACCGTACGGTTTCTTAAAGCTTCTTGTACGATTCGTGGTCTTGGCGTAGGTTAGCAATGCATGGGCGTCCAGAACCAAATCTACGCGGGTGTGTTCCTTCTGTAAATCACTCCTGACAACATCCGAGCCACCATAGATGTTGTTTAAATTCCGCTATGCCGCTCAACAACGCAGGCTGCCAGATTGCGTTCACCACGATAGCGTCTAACACGTATACAGGCTTCACTGAAGGATAGGTTTAAGCGGGATTCGTCTGAAATCACTACATTTTGCCATTCAGCACAACAGCGACGGCGTTCACATTTGCCATTGCAGTCTGAGGCGTTCGGGATGTCTGGTCAGTGGGAGCCGATGCAATGGCACGAGTGCTGCCAGTCCACCCCGCAGCAAACGCCGTCGAACCGTTGCAGTGCTCCAACGTCGAGCCAACACTATGGACTAAGCTCTACAGTCCGTTACGGCCATGCGGACAAGATGGCGCTCATTCCGTGCTATGGTCACATAGCGCGATCCAGTACCCGCATGTCACTGTGTATGACCTTCTTCAATCTGCTGGTTCCCCACATGCATCGCCGTTGTAGCAGCTTCCCCTGTACGAGCCGAAATCCCACGGTATGACAAACCCGTATCCCGGAGACCGATCATTCTGCCCCGTTCGAATGCATATTGTACCCTTTGACGTCGACGAGGCATTACTGGGATTGCTTTCAAGTTTTCACTTCGTTTTCCGGCTCTTCACTGACTGAAAATGGCGTAACACTGATCTTTCCAGTCAAACAAGACAGGGTGCTGCTGGGCTTACGTGTAGGCCATCTCTCTGGAATCTTAATCACTTATTGCTGGTACACTGTTCTACACAAATTCCGAGTGCGGCTTCATTCAGGCCATTCTTTCTGGGTGCTGCAGTTTTGCAAGTGTGTGTAACGGTAGTGTGTGTTTCACGAGTGCAAGCAGCGATAGCAGAGTTTTATCGCAATTAACGAGGAAAAGGATTTGGGGTTTATCGCTGAATGATTATTATGGATTACTTGTCATGCTGAGTCACACTTCAAATAATTATTTTTATGATATTTCAAATTTATAGTTATGGTTTTTATATTTGTAGAAAAACAATAAAATCCTATACAGGGTGAGGCATTTATCTTGAGACAACTGAATATCTCGGAAACTAAGCATTGTACGAAAAAATGTCCTAAATCAAAAGTGAATTATTTTGCGGGAAAAATTCATTAGTTAAAAAATTCCCCCCCCCCCCTCATGTAAGGGGGGGCTGGGGGAGGGGGTAACTTTGAAATCTTAAATAGGAACCCCTATTTTTAATGGTATATTCAAATTGTACACAATATTCGAGAAATCGTTTATTATTGGTGTTTTTTCAATTGATCCAACCGTTTAGGAGGCCCTAAAAGTGTGGAACTTTTAAAGTTTTGAACCCAATTTTATCGATGAAGACAAAAAGATAGAGTGTGTCTTACAGATATTCCTATTCTATTTTTTAATGGTCAGAATTTCAAAAATTCCAAATTTTTTAATGCACAAGTAAACTTTAGGGGCAGTATGGAGACAGAGTCTATGCGTGTGTATTGAAAAATATTGGATTTTTGAAATTCTGACTTTGGATTCTTAAGGACCATTAAAAAGTAGGATAGGAATGTCTGTAAGACCCACTCTCTATCTCTTTGTCTTCATCGATAAAATTGGGTTCAAAACTTTGAAAGTTCCACACTTTCAGGGCCTCCATCTCCTAAACCAGGGCCGTCCAAATCGTGCACGTCGCCCGCAACATAAAAAGCTCACGGGCAAAGCCAAGGAGATAGTCCAAAACTCAGGAGGAGAGTGGATACAGTTTTTCCTATGCAGTGTTGCCAGACTTTAGGAGGCGATGTCGTTAAATGAGGCATTATTTCTTTTGTTACTGATACATGCTTGTTTTTCGTCTCGCACAACATGGCGCACATTCCGAAAAAGCATAAAATCACTGAACCAGTATTTAAACCGGAATGGGAGAATCTGTTGGTTTTTTTTGTTTTTTTTTCATTTAACACGGATCGGATTCTAAGTGCTTAATATGCAATCGTGTCCTCTCGGGAAAAAGAAAATACAATTCTACCTGACATCGAGAAAATTGTCACCTTAAAACGAAGGAAATAAAATGGTAAACTGCCTCGGTTTATTTTTTGTTTTTTTTACAATATCGAATTGATAATTAGCAACTCGACTTTAAGGAACAGATCAACGTAATGTGAAATAGTGGGGGAAGGAAAATTACCCGCGTGCACGGGCGCTGCCCGCGGACAGAAATCTTGGACAGCCCTGTCCTAAACAGTTGGATCAATTGAAAAAACATCAAGAATAAAACATTTCTCGAATGTGTACAATCTGAATATACCATTAAAAATAGGGATTCCTATTTAAGATTTCAAAGTTACCCCCTCCCCCCAGCCCCCCTCACAAGGCGGGGGGTGGGGATAATTTTTTAACTAACGAATTTCCTCTGCGAATTAATTCACTTTTGATTTTAGACATTTTTTCGTACAATGTTTAGTTTCTGAGATATTAAGTTGTCTCAAGATAAATGCCTCACCCTGTATATTAAAACGCAAAGCACTTTTTTAAGAGCAAAATCAGCGCTTCTGCGCTTGCGCATTAGTCATTTTATTAACCGACTTCAAAAAAGGAGGTTATCATTTCGATGCGTATGTATGTAATATTGTTAGAATTGCACAATATTCTTATATGTTAGTCTATGTGGGCTTCTAAACAGGTGCGTATGTATGGATGGATGTATGTTTGTCCACGTATTTCTCAGAAACTAGAAATCGAATTGCATTAATTCTTTTTTTATTGGATACTTAGGGAACAGTCCAAGTTTCATCAAAATCTGTTCAGTAGTTTTGAAGATATGGATTGATATAGCTAGGCGATAGTGAAAGTTTCATCAGAGTCGGGTTTTTTATACTCTGTTTAATCTTGTGACGTATGTCTGAAACAACCCGTAGCCCACGAGAAAGACAGGCCCTGGCCAACGCCTCCTATAAAGAAA
>JAHWFO010110045.1:449415-476658 GCA_023313115.1 Rhysida immarginata
TTGTGGAAATGTGTTATTTTATTTTCATATGTTACTACAATGCTTGTCCACAGTTTATTGATGACCCTCTTGTGACTTAATGTGTAAATAATATAAAATTATTAAAAACCAGAAAAATGATATACTATATATGTTTATACAGGGTGTTTTTGAATTGAGTACAAATTTTTTGGGAGATGATAGAAGAGGTCCTTAGAAGTATTTTTTGTCATATGAACATTGGGTCCCCGCAGCTCCGTTTACTTACAATACTGCATTGAACAATCAAATGACACCGGGACGCAGTGTGCGTTGGTAGAAATTATTTTATTTTTAACAACACAAGCAGTCTACTGTAATAACCTTTAAAGTAATTGTTTGCAAAGAAATTTCAAGGTGCACGTGCTTGTTTGTTGAAAAGTCTTAGGACAAACTTCGTCAAGGAGATTCCATGGTATCCAACCCCTTTGTAAAATACGATTAGTCCATATGTAAATGAACTAATCGCATTCTGGGAAAGCAGTAGGTAAAGATTTGTTTTAAAAAGTTCACTTGATGTACTTTTTACATGTGTAATCTAGGCCTATCAACGCACACTGCGTCCCGATGTCATTTGATTGTTCAATGCAGTATTGTAAGTAAATGGAGCTGCCGGGACCCCATGTTCATATGACAAAAAATACTTCTAAGGACCTCTTCTATCATCTCCCAAAAAATCTGTACTCAATTCAAAAACACCCTGTATATGAGAAATAAAGGTGTTCTTAAAGTGAAAATGTGTGTGTGATTTGTAAGTAATGACAACATCCGACAATCCCCCGTTTTGGGGCAAAATCCCCCTCATTTTTGCAATTGATCCCCCTCAGTAGTTAACAAGAAGGTTGGCAGCTCTGCAGTTGATGCTATCAGCAGAAAGGACTTGTTCCTAATTCGTCACATAATAAATGGCACATGGCCGCAATAACCGTACTTTTGCCACTGCCTGCTTTCCCTTGAATGATCATGCTCTGGTTACTATAATTTAATGATCATGCTCTGGAAGTTAATCCTTCCTAAACTATAATTTAACTCGAAAAAATTAATACAAAATACCTACTTAAATTCCAAACTGAATTAAAAGTACGCAACTAAACTAATAATAACGTAATATTAAAAAAATATTAAAAAAAGAAAAAGAAAGAAATACTAAAAACGAAAACTTATATTTAACTAATAAGCACCGCGGGCATGGACGAGTGCGATAGAACAGACTGAGTAGTAGTTTTATTACGACTACAGAATCGATTCTTTAAATCTCTGGCTCCATCATCACACCCTGGACATCAGTTAATTGTTTAGTATCTACTCATCAAGACGATTCTAACGAAAGTGAACATAATATGCCTACCTTGTTCAGTTCCATGATACCCAATTATTGTCACCGAAATTACGCCCTTTCATTTGATACCCCACTCGGGCTTGTTTGCTTACCTTATAGTTTTCATCCCTCTTGCACCCCATATCTCCGTAACCCCTCGACCGATTTTACTCATGTTCGAATTCAAAAGTTCTATTGGACTCAACTATTCGTATACCAAAAATCTTGAAGATCGGAGCAACGATACTCAAGTTATCGTCGAACAAACATACAAAGATACAAACGCTTCAACATCTCGCTACTTAGAACTCACTCGCTTCGCTCGCTCGGTCAATTAAATGTATTAGCTTCGAGCTGAAGTTCAATATTGCATTATTCCTGTGTGAATAAATTACGTTATTGTAACTTTCTGTCCCTTACTTCTGTGCTTAACAGTTACATTTCCACTGCACAAGTGACGAGAATTTTCAAAAATTCTTTTTTCCAAAGTGAATATTTACTTTAATAACTCTAGGATTTTTCATGTGTTCTCATTCATATTCGAATACAGATACTGCAAAATTTCATCAAACAAACAGAGCAACGTCGGGCATATCAGCTAGGTATGTTTAAAAAAATGCTAGGAACTATATTTCAGCCGTGCATACACGTGGCCTTCTCGCTGCTCGTAGTTGCTCCTTCATTGGAAGGTTAACCTATCCCGAACTATAGTGGCTGTTATGATTAGGTAGATGATACCGGTTAGACCAAGGTTAGACATAGGCCCATGTACGAAAATAAGCCTCAAATTCCCCGTACCGCTGGTCACAATCAGCCCCTAGCGATTTAAACAGAGACGTTTGTAAAAAGGAGATTTGGCATTAGTTTCTACTTCCTGTAATGCGTTTCACGACTCCCGGCATGTAACGGGCTCATCCATGTTGCTCAGTCGTTCAGATGGTGCTACTGTCGTAGTTTCAGTTTCCAACAGGAAATGGGAGGAGCCTGTGTATTTAACATCCTACTGCGGGCAAAGATAATTTTGTATAATGTGGTTTGGTCCTGTGACAGTTACTGCTTAAAGCCTACTCATTTCCGTCGTTCTCTTCTCTTCATCGATGAGATTTTCTCTTCTACTTTATTTTCGGACATAAAGAATTGAGGATTTGCAGGTACAACATGATTTCATATTATGGAAGTTAGCAGTTTCAACTTTATTTCTCGCCTTAATCAGGCTTACTTTAATTATTTCCCGCTAATCTTCATTTTAAATAAAGCCGGAAATAAAGCCGGAACTGGTTGGTTCCGTAATACCAAGTCCTGTTGGAGCTGCAAAGCCTCAATTCTTTACTCTTTTTTCAAATAAAAAATATGAGGAAGATTTTGTGGCGCCAAATTATGTGGAAGGGTAGCAATAATAGTAAAGGTAGGGTGAAAATTATTAACTTACAGCCGTTTCTTGTATGACGTCATTCATGAACGTCCTCCTTAGATGTTGCTCAGACTTTCAGAGGGCGCCGCACAATATGAATTACAGAATTTGAATGGGCCAATCATCAAATGTCTCTGGTACGTATGAAAGAGCTCATTAGGTAAGAGCCCAATAAGGCAGGTAAGCCACGCATACAAAACTGCATATTATGTGCACATATGCGATCAGTATACAGGGTGTAAATTTTAAGTTGACAAAGCAGAATAACTCGAAAAATAAGCTTCACACGAAAAAATGCGTAGTTCGAGGGGGCATCTGCTGGTGCTAAAATTAGCCCACCCCCCCCGGCCCCTGGGGGTGGGGCGGGGGGCAACTTTAAAATTTCAAATGGGAACCCCTATTTTTTATTGCAGATTCAGGTCCTACATAAAAAACTACGTACATTTTGTCTGAAACATTTTTTTTTATTTTTGGTAGATGGCGCTGTAATTCAAGAAAATCCATTTTCTCATTTTTGCGTGGAAATGGTTACGGAGAAATAAAAAATACTTATTTACTTCGTAAATTTTGCCGCAAAGTTATTATTTTATTATTTTTTGCCGCGGATTAGGATAATTTTGTTTTGTTTCGTGGTCATGAGGCCACACAACTTTATAATTATCAAACAAATCAACTGATTAGCTAACTAACTAACCGAACATCCTACGTACTAACGAGTGAACTCATTAACTAACAGAGTAAAAAAGTAAAAGACTGTGTAAAGATGAAGTTATTCCCGTTTAAGATTTGGTGGTCCTTAAAAGGACCGATTGTTTTCGTTTTATTTTTTCTTATTTGCAAATACTTGCAAGTAAATGAATTTCGGGGTGCTTGTATTTCCAGTGAGTCCCCTCGCCTCTCACTTTCGGCCTGCTGGTTGTCCTTAAATCCCTTGCATCTCGCCGTTTTATGAAATTAAATGTTCAAATTGATGACCTCCAACTTCGATGCATTTATTGACTCGTTTTGTAAATTCCTGAACACATCTTGATAACATGTCTGGTGTAATTGCAGCGCAAGCATCTCTTATTCTTTGAATCATGTTTTCGCGAGTGGTTGGCGTTTCCTTATAAACGATATCTTTGAGGTAACCCCATAAGAAAAAATCTGGCGATGTAAGGTCAGGCGATCTGGCTGGCCAATTCACAGGACCTTCCCTGCCGATCCAGCGACCATGGTAAAGTCGATGTAGTACTTCGCGCGCTACTAATGAATAATGCGCTGGACAACCATCATGTTGAAACCACATGTGTTGTCGAAGTTCAATACTCAGGTCTTCAAGTAGATCTGGTAGTTCATTTTCAAGTAGGTTACGATATTTGTTGCCATTCAAATTACCGTCTATAAAATATGGACCGATAAGTTTATCGCCAATTATCCCACACCAAACATTAATTGACCAAGGTCGCTGATGGTTGACTTCTCGAATCCAGTGTGGGTTCTGTTCACTCCAGTAATGCATGTTATGTCGATTAACTTCCCCGTGGTTTGTGAATGTTGACTCATCGGAGAAAAGAACTCGTGCAAAAAAATGTTGGTTTGTTTGCATCTGCTGAAGTGCCCAGTGACAAAACGTTAGACGGTTTTGGTGGTCATTGCCATGTAGTTCCTGATGCATAGATACATGATATGGATGAAATTTGTGGAGCTTCAGCATTTTCCAAACACTCATATGTGAAATTCCTGATTGCCTTGATATTTCTCTTGTGCTCGCATGTGGATTATGAGCCACAGCAGCTAGGACTGACACTTGATTGTTTTCTCCACAAACAGTAGCTGCACGGGTTCTTTTTTTCTGGTTCACACTACCTTCCGCAGTAAATTGTTTAATAACTCGAACAAAAGAAGACCGTGATCGCGTTTGGCCAGGAAAACGCTGAGCATAAAGCGCGACTGCATTATCAAAATTTCTCCCACTTTCTCCATAAATGTACACCATCTCAATTTTTTCTTCCACAGAAAGATAATTCATAATGTAAATTCAAAAGCAATACGGCGTTGTACACTCACAAAAACAGTTGAAAAATTACAATCTTTTCTTCTAAAGATCAGAATTTAAAATGTAAACATTCTGAAAAAAATGCCAATGTTTACGTTATTTGTTTGTTGACGAAATGTCTTCAAATTACATTGTAGTTAAAACAATGTAGGAATCGAAATGAATAATAAATTAGTTATTTCCACGCAAAAATGAGAAAATGGATTTTCTTGAATTACAGCGCCATCTACCAAAAATAAAAAAAATGTTTCAGACAAAATGTACGTAGTTTTTTATGTAGGACCTGAATCTGCAATAAAAAATAGGGGTTCCCATTTGAAATTTTAAAGTTGCCCCCCGCCCCACCCCCAGGGGCCGGGGGGGGGGGTGGGCTAATTTTAGCACCAGCAGATGCCCCCTCGAAAATAATCAACTTTGGATTCTACGCATTTTTTCGTGTGAAGCTTATTTTTCGAGTTATTCTGCTTTGTCAACTTAAAATTTACACCCTGTATTATGCGTACATATGACACAATCATTGAAACTGAAATTACAGTCCACAGACAACGTTTATATAAGGTTCGAGTCAGTTGAATTTTATTGAAAATCAACAAAATGGATTACTTCCAAATAAATCACTTTTAACAGTAAATTAGTGTGAATAAAACTAAACAATTTTGTCAGTTTTTCATATGAATAACTTTTTATTATTATTATTATTATTATTAATCTCAATTAGGGATTCTCCTATTTTATGCGTGACGTCATGACGCATGCGCTCTATACTTCAACCGAGTCAAAAAACTTCCGGAAGACCCGAGTACTCACTAGTTGATACTCATCCCACTATAAATCAGCATTTAGTTTAATTTTTTTAATTTTAAAAAGTTTTATTAATATTTCCATTTTCTCTTTAAGCGTGTTAAAATGCTTCATTCCTGCTATGATGTTGGATGCTGTATATGCTAGAGGAAATGGTCGTCAATGCCAACACCAACTCCACAGAGGCGGTGTTGTCAATGCGCGGTTTTTTGTTTTTTTTCTATTGTTACTGATTAGATTTTCTTTACTGATTTTGATAGAGAAATTAGTCTTGGTATAATCTTAATTCTGTTATATTTATAAACTTACTCAATTTGGGTATATTTCTTTATTGTAAGTTATTATTAATTTTATTGTTTGGAAAATTTAACGATTATTTTGTTATTGTTATTGATGTACACATTTTAATATTAGATATTTGAGGAAATAATTCCATAAGAAATAGAATAATACCGTTTATAATCTAGAAGGAGAAATATAGCCATAACAAAAAAAAATCTCGAGGGTTCGAGGACACATATCCCCCCCCCCCTCCCGTCGGCGCGATAGCGCGAGTATTGATTGTATTTAAGAATTTCTTTAAAAACACTTGCTTCAATTAACTCGAGAGTCTTTAAAACAACATACATCGCCAGTCTTCTTCTTCTTCTTTAGGCACTACAGACTTAGGTAGTCCCTGGCCTGAATCAACATATCATTCCAAACCGTCCTGTCTTCACAGAATCTTATCTTCATACTCCTCAAGTCCTCCTCCACACTATCCGTCCATCTCCTCTTAATTCTCCCTTTAGGTCTGGTGGCATATGAGTTAGCCCTGTAAATTCTAATAGGGGCCCGATCATCTTCCATCCTCAATAGGTGCCCAAACCATTTAAGCCTTTGAAATCTAATGTAATATGATAACTTCAGTTCATGCTCATTCCCCCCTCCCCAACGTTCATATAGTTCCTTATTCCATCTTCTTCTCCACCCTCCATCTTCTTCAACTGAGCCATAAATTTTTCGTAAGACATTTCTTTCAAAAGCATCCAGTTTTTCTACTTCAGTCTGGTTTAACACCCAGGTCTCTGACCCATATGCCACTACTGGGCGGATGATTGTTTTGTATATTCTTAGCTTACTTCGTCTTGATACATTTCTACTTCTAAATAGGTTATTCAATCCTGCCAGTGCAGCATACCCCAGTCTTACTCTCCTCTTTACCTCCTGTATCTCCTCATTTCTTTCATTCACTTGGACTCCCAGATATACGAAGCTGTCCACACCATTATATTGCTTGTTATTGATGGTATACTGAGATTTAGTCTTTCGCTTACTGGAAATTTCCATCATTTTAGTTTTTTGTGGGTTCACTACCAAGCCGGCCTTAGCTGCTTCAACCTCCAGTCTTCTCATGGCTTCCTCCAGCTCCTTCAAGGTTCTGCCGATCAACACAAGGTCGTCTGCATAACCCAGAACTTGCAAAGAACTACTGAAGATTGTACCTGTATTTCTTGTCAACTTTGCAGCCTTCATAACCATCTCCCTGAGAGAGAGCATCTCCCTGTCGTAAACCTTCCCTGCACACAAATTCTGAAGAAAGCTCCCCATTAACTCTCACTGTGTTCAGAGTCTCCCCCAACTTGGAGGACCAGACCTCCATATTTATGTCCCCTGGAGACAGGGTAGCCTAGATATACCCCCAGACATTGGGTCCTCAATGGGACTTAGCCACTGCCATGCAGTGCCCACTCCCGCGACGTGGACGCGCCCATTGAGAGCTCCCTAAGTGAGCTCAGAGAAGGTGACTCTGATTCCCCTTAGGGTGAGAGCACATCGCCAGTCTAGTGATATAATTTTTGTAGATAGCTGAAAATGGCACGAAAAAACATCGTCGGTGATGCCTCGCTAATCAATACGCCATCATTCTTCGAAAGCCTGTATGCATCGGCAACTGGGGAATCGTACGAACACATCAGCTCTATGGAAAGCAATCAGACAGACACATTCATGCATACTCATGGAAACATAAGAGTGACACATAATAATATGTTATTCTATGGTATTAGCATCGGGAATGAGATGCGAATACTCTGCCACATAAAATGAGAATTAGCATCGGGAAACGATGTGCTAGGCGGGGACACGCACCCTGTTTCTGCTTCGAAACTTGTTACTTCATTTCGTGAAATGATCCATTCCATTATTTCATATTTTTTTTTTCATACGCAGATTGGTAGCTTTTTCGCTTTCAGCTAATCCATTCAATATTAATCAATTCAGATTTTTTAAGCGTTTCAGATAATCAATCTATAAGCCATGGCTACACAATCAGCTGTATTCAGTGGGAAAACGATAGCGGAAACTCGGGCGGAAGTAGTCTTGACTCGGTTGGCCTCCAGAGCGCAGGCGCGCAGACGTCACGCATAAATTAGACGAAGGGTCAATAGAGTGCGAAGAAACCATTTTTGTAATTTTGATATACGAGTAAGATTAAACGTTGAGGTAGAACCCCAGAGCTTTACACCGAAGCACAAAGTTGAGTGTATCCACGAAAAGTAAAGCAAAAGTAGGATATTAGGGGAAGAAAGTGAAGTCTGGAAATAATACCTTGTTTTTGTTAGGTTTCGATAATAATGTATCAACGTGAGCGTCCCTTGACAAGTCTGGATCTAGAGTAAGACCGAGATAAATGAACGTAGTTGTGGTGGGATTATTATACCATAATATACAGGGTGATTCAGAAAGGTAGGTCAATAATGAAATACCATCTTTTTTCAGCCATGATATCTTGTGCTCGCCAAACCTCTCCTTGAACAATCTCTTCGTGTAACCTACACAGAAGAGGTCACCAATTGGGGCAACTGAGCTTATACACGCCGCTTTTGGAAAAATTGGGATTGCTTGCTGTGTACGTCCTGGGATTTAGGATGTGCTTGCAATTGTTGGCTGTTTTAAACGCAATATCAAGGCCTCGCTCTCGAAAAATGTTTGAAACCTGGGTAATTTCAGGTCCGGTGTAAGTAAAGGTAGCATAAGCCTTGAGTTCGGTTTAATTGGGTTCGTTCGTGATCTGTTCCTAAGATTGCATTTTATCCTATTGAATACGGATTGCGTCATCTGGTCTGGGAGAGAGCTGATTCTGACGACATCGAAGGCGAGTTGAATTTCATCGGCTTTATCTTTTTTGGTAATTACGTATGTTAGGGCACGTCTGAAGTATGAAGTATACCCCAGGTCTGCGTTCTTATGCTGGGGAGGATGGTTAGATGAAAATCCAATAAAGTTGCTAGTAGTGGTGGGCTTCCGGAAAATGTTGAATTTTAAATTCTTCTTTCCAAGATTCTTACGGATGGTCAGATCTAGGTAATTTAAGCAGTTATTCGTCTCCTTCTCCATGGTGTATGACAGGTTGTGGAATCCGTTGAAGGCGTCTAGCACAGTGTCGGCATCCGACCCGACAGATTTTAACTCCCGAGAGCCAAAAAAGAATAAAACAGATAAATATTTTTCTGATGATAGTAAACAACCATCATTTAATGAGCGATTATGACTAGCCGACAACGATTTGCCACAGACATACCTGTCTGGCGAAGCCATCAACAGCGATGAATGCGAACAAGAAAGGAAAGTTGCTGTGGACGATGAAATAAAAATGATGAAACAGAAAGATGTATGGGACTTAGATGATCGACCATCTAATCAAAAAGTCATCAGTAATAGATGGGTTTCCATCAAAAAACGAGACATAGATGGTAACATCCAACAATATAGAGCACGTCTTCTCGCAGAAGGACTCAGACAAAAATCTTAAGTTGATTATAAAAAAAAACTGCTCAGAGTACGGGAACCTTAATTATAAGCATCCTGTATTTTGGTTGAAAGACAACGTAATAAATTTCTTTTTTTCTTTTATGGAGGCGAGGTTGGACGATTCTGCATTAAAAGTTTGAATATTCTTTTTCCTAATAAATTTACTTACTTTTCAAACCCGCTTATCCGTTAAGGTCGCGGGGGCAGCAGCCCTGTGTATGCTCTCCGGCGATCGCGATCTTCCGCCATCAGGCGCATGTTTTCCCTGGTAATACCCAAGCGACTCGAACCCAGATTCTCCATGTAGTATAGCCACCTGGTTCTAGGCCGACCCCTTGGTCTCTTACCCACCGGCTTGGAAAGTAACAACTTCCTAGGAAGACCAGTTTGCGGCAACCGTATCACGTGGCCATACCAGCGCAACTGATATCTCGCAATGCGGAGAAGTAGCGGCTCAACACTTAAAGACTCCCTTATTGTGCTGTTGTACTCTCTATCTAGTAGGGTAACTTTTATGATGCTTGTGCCTGGCTTCCGCGCACTCCTGATTTTTTACCATCTGATCTGGACTTTTCTCTTCGGAATCATAACAAGAGTCTGTACCAGTCTCTGAGGAAAATGATAGCAAGACCTGCTACACCTCACAGAAATTTTATTTCGGCCGCTTGTACCGCGACCGCACTCTTTCGGTCATTACCCAAGATTCATGACCATAGGTGAGAATGGGGACAAAGACAGATTTGAAGACGGAGAGCTTGGCTTTGTTTCCCAGCTCGCGTTTCGTTACCACAGATCTTCATAGTTCACGTCTGACACAGCTTGCTGCATCGATCCGAGCATCCAATTCTTTTTCCTGCCGCCCGTCACTCGTGAATGCAATCCCGAGATACTTGAACTTCTCCACCTGTCTCAATGGGGCTCCCCTAACATGGGGAACGCATTGAGCAGGCTGTCTTGAAAGGACCAGAACCTCGGTTTTAGCCACACTGATCTTCATCCCAGCTTCTTCACATTTGGCTTTGAACTAGTCTAGTGCATGCTGAAGGTTAGTGCGAGAAGAACCAAGGAGGACAAGGTCGTGCACCTCCCATTCGCATTTAAATCGGTGTCACTATTCCTCCCAATCACACCCTTCCACGTTTGGTCATCAGCCCTTACGTGTGCATTTAAGTCGCCCACCAGGATGGCAGAGTCTGCACTCCCTCTCCAGCTAAGAGCAGCATCAACTTCATCTGGAAAAAGTGGGTACTCTGTAACTGCATTCGGAGCATATGCAACGAATAGAGAGAGATCGTTACCCTATCTGAAGCCTCAGGATATAGTCTTTCACCTAAGGGGGTCCAATCTGCAACATAATCTGCCAGCCGGGGACTTGTGAGTATCCCCCACTCCCGCCAGGGCAGTCATGTTAGGGTCGACATCTGAGTAGAAGAGCTTCCACCCTCCTTCTAAGTCTACAGTTCCAGAACCCGGATGTTTTGGAGAGGTAACACCTATGATATCCAGTCAGTATCGTTTGGCTTCCTCCACTAACTCTGATTCCTTTCCTGTATGGAAAATACGTTCCAAGTGCCGATTGACAGCACCCGATCCCGTTGTCGCTTTACCCGTTTCTCCTCCTTGGTAAAAGCATGCTCTGCCCCCGACCGTTTCCCCAAGCGCATAGCGAGTACACTGGGGCTTCTCGGAGGGAAACTGTCGACTATTTTTCGAACGAGAGCCTCTGCCTAACTCCCGAACGCGGGTGACTTTAACCTGCGCCACACCCGATGCAGTATGAATTCTCTCATTCGTCGACATCATGAGATATGTGTTTGTTTGGATACTCTTCGTCTCACTTCTCAACCGTGACCTTTCTGGTAAGGGTGTCCCTAAAGTAGCAGTGCTACAACCAGCATAACTCACAGAATCCTTGAAGAACCTAAAACCCTGACCCACGGTAAGGGGGCATCCACTCAGGGGTTTCCTAATAAATCTTCTATTAATTCTTCTCTTTACCCGTTCTTCTTAGTAATTATTTTGATGTTGTCCATTTCTCTATTGAAATCGGCTTCTTGCAGTTGAACCCTCATTTCATAATCAATGAGGAACGTGAAAACATAGTTTTTCTGACTCCAGCATTGGTTTGACTGGTTATGAATATAAACTCCGGTATTTGTTTCTTTTCTATAAATGTCGAAAGACAAAGTGTTGTCATTTCTTCTAATTTTTAGTTCAAGTAATGGGATCGCTCCATTAACTTCTTTTTCCACTGTAAATTTAACAGTCGGGAAATGACTATTAAGATATTGTAGGGACTCTGCAAAAATATCATCGACGTCATGATACCATGTCTCCGGAAAATAATGACTAATTTCTTAACAGTCTCAAATTTTCGAAGAAAAACTTCCGCAAGGATCGGACTTAGGCAATTACCCATAGGTGTGCCTGATGCCATCTTATAGATTTTAGTTTGAAATTGAAACAGCTTATTGTTGACACATACGTTAGTCAAAATAAGGAATTCTCTAATAAGATTATCTTCTAAACCGTTGTCCTTAAGCACTTTTTTTTAGATATTCTAAAGTGATTGGAATGGGCACACAGGGGAATAACGACACTATGTCAAAGGAACTAGTAAACAATTTTCAGGAACCTTAATGTTTTGCAGTTTTTTAACCAATTCCACACAGTTTCTAATCACACAATCAATCGGATCGACGGCTAGATTCTTCAACGTGCGAGCTAGGAACATTTAAACACGATAAGTAGGAGAGTTAATATTGGAAACGATAGGCTTTATCTGTTTCCCTACTTTATGCGTCTTAGGTATTCAAATTTTGGGAGGGTAGGGTTGGAAACATCCAGAGGACGGCTCTTATAAAAGTTTAATAAATTAGAGCAAGCCTTCAGAGAACCTTTAATATCTCTTATTAATTTCGGGAAGGGGTCCTTTTTGATCATGTATAGGATTCTTCTCCAATAATATGGTTTACCCTATTAAAATAATCTTCTGTCTCTAAGATGATCACTCCATTGCCTTTGTCAGGTTTTAAATAAAACACGTCTTTCACTTTTAATCTTTGGATAATATCTTTGTCCGATGTGGAGGGCCCTATTATTTTTTGACGCTAAGTATTTTGTAATTTTCTAATTTGCGACAAGCATTCATCACGAATGGGGTTTTTAACGCATGGCAATAAATAATATAATTTGGTATTACCTGGGAGCATGGTAATACTACTTTCTATTTCGCAAATAATGTTTTTCAGATGCATTTTATCGTTTTTGATAGCAAATTTAAGCCCTATAGAGAGAGGTTCTAAATCATCTTCTTCAAACGAGGTGTCTGTTTCATTGACAACGCTAACCTTATCTAAAAGAGTTAAACCATAGACTAATGGAGGTGTAGGTGGAGACGGGTTGGTCGCGCCGGAATCATATTTAATATATGGTCTTGCTTTTTTCACCTTGGAGAAATACTTATGTTGATTGATTACAGAGGGTTGATTCAGATAAAATGAGACGACTTTGCAGTTCTGTTACGATGGTGTAATACCATGGCGCCACCATCGGTTGTGTTCGTTGTGAGAGCCACGTTGTTGGACTATCGCACGGCACCGTAATTTCCACTGAAGTAGGCTGAGTTTGAGGGACTCCATGGGAAGTTCGTTCCAAACCTGCTGACACACTTTCCATAGCACATCAACGGTTCTTGGTCGGCGACTTCCGAGCCATCGTTTCAGGAGACCAAAACCACAGAAATCCATCGATGATGCGTCAGGAGATTTCACAGGCACATGAGAGAAGGGAATAACTCGTATGCCCGTCTCCTGTTCCATCGTCCTGTAGTAAGCCACAGATGACTTGGCAGTGTTCATTTGTGTTCAGTCACTCAGTTGTGTGACCGCGTGCTTTATGATGTCGCTCCAGCCCAAGATTGTCATGAATTATTCTGGAGACTGTTGCCTGTGAAATACCTTTCCTTTGGACTGAACTTCTCTGTGTGGGGGGATTTACTTTCAGCACTTCAGACCGGATTTCTCGCACCACCTGAGCTGGGCGTGTTGGCTGGGGTTTGTTTCTGGTCTGCTTCTCTGCTCGTCCACGTTCATTAGATCCTGTTTCGCAATTTGTTCTTTTTGATTATTCGACCCACAGTAGCTTTGGATACCACAATACCATTTCGTTTGCATAATTCAACAATGCACGAAAGACTGAAGTTAGCGTCGGAAAGGCCAAACATATACCCTTCCCAAAAAGCTGTGATTTTGGAAGCCATGTTTCAGCACGAAATGTCCAAAATAACAGCAACAAGTGTATACAAAGCTAATCCCCATGAATAGTGGACGAGTCATGCAAATCACATTCCGTCAAGGTCATACGCGGCGTTTAAAGTCGTCTCATTTTATCTGAATCAACCCTCCGTATGTGTAATTTTCTCTGAAAGGGAAACCAGGACTCGAAGGGAGAGAAATGCTGTAGGCTAAGTGTAATTTATAAGCGTTAATTTCAATAACAGCTAGTTTCTTATACAAAAAAGAAATTTCTAAATCTGACCTTTTAAGTTTAGCAAAAAAAAGCCTTATTTGTGCGAGAATCAGAATGACCAGTGAAACGAAGTTTGACCAATTTAGGGAAAACTGAAAATTTCTTACACCTTAGGAGAAAGGAAATATCTACCCTAATAAACTTAATTTTAATATTGAGACTTGTTGAGATCACTATTCGAAGGAGCTTGAAAAGCCATGACGATAACAATATATATAACACCGTGGATATAATACAACTAAAGAGAACTTTATATGGACTAAAACAGTCTGGACGACAATAGTTCCATCATCTAGATCAATTAATAATCAACCAAGGATTCGCTGAGATACAGAGAGCCAATTGCATCAATACAGTACTTAGAAACGAGCAGTGTTATTATTAATTTATGTCGACGACATAGCATTTTATACCACAAACGAGACAATGTCAGAAAACGCTCTGCAGAAACTAACAAACGCACTTGATCTCAAAAAATTAGGATCTATCAAGAAATTTTTGGGAGTAGAATTTCATACAATTAAGAAATGCACTTCCATCAACCAAATAATGTATATCGAAAAACTTTATAACAGAATTCAAATTCCGCAATTTCGTTCGTCACTAAGATTGCAACGGGATATCAAGTGAACCCAGGAGATCAAATCAAAGTTTTCCATAAAGAACATATATTGAAATTTTGCATTTTATACTCAGTTTAATCGCAGTTTAATCTCAGTTACCATTCAAATTCGGATCCATGTTCAGTTGAACTTTTTGGCTTAGAATCACCCGTACTACCTCCCCTAAAAGGTAGTACGTTGAGTTTTGAATTAGCCTGTATTGTGTGATAGGATAACCACCCGTTATATTATTAATTTTTGACGTAAATTAGAGAAATCCTGAAAACTTTCACATTGCAAATATGGTATCACGAAAGAAAATTATTTGTCTACAACTGGATGCAGTAATAATTGTGGAAGTAGCGAAAAAATATAATTGTTCAGATTTTCTATAGTTGAGAGCAGGTGATACAAGAGCAAATGGAGCCAGAAACTGTGGACACAACTTGACAAAAACGACAGGAAACCACTAATCCACATAAGATATTTATTAAGACGTATGCGCATTTCGGCAGCCAAGCTGCCTTCTTCAGCGTATACGTCTTAATAAATATCTTATGTGGATTAGTGGTTTCCTGTCGTTTTTGTCAGGTGATACAACATTAATTCATATCAACGTAGATTTTATGTGATTCTATAGTGTAGCTTTAAAGATTTAATATTAAACATTAAAAAATAATTATATAAAAGTAGGAGTTGTAATAATATATAAATAATTAAAAAATGTGAACTCCATTTTTAATTGAAAGTAATAGTAATAAAAATAAATTAAACAGTGTGTTTTGTGTATTCCACGACATACAAAACCCTCTTTGTTACTTTTTTTTTTAGTTCTTAACCGAATCGTTTCCAACCTTTCCGTAACACTGATGCGATCCTGCATCGCCTCGCTCTTCACTGTTAGTACGGCCCTGCCGAAACTGGCGCTCCGAACGCTGCATGATTTTCGTGCCTCACACGCTTGCATAGGAATTGACCTGAGTGTCGCGTCTGTGTTTCCTTATTCTGTGCTTAAACGCTAAAGAAGTCGAAATCTATACAGATAATAATGCAGCGATTAGTTTTTCAAAGAATCCGCTTGAAAACAACATAACTAAACATATCCACCTCAAGTATCATTGTATTAAAGAACTGATTCGAGAAGAAAAATATAAATTAGAATTCATTCTAGGAAAAAATAACGTTGCAGATTACTTGATTAAACCATATTCAATACAGAGGAGAAACCTGATCTGGACACCACATGACTTCCCGTACGCCTATTAAACGACATATTGTAGGCCCCCCCCCCCCCGAATAAAGCCATGATATATAAATAAAAAAAATTTTTTTTCATAGAATATATGAGCGATAATGTTGTGCGACGGATATAATATTTTATTTTTGTGAAAATGAATTGTTGATCTGAAAACAATCTGGCGCTCTGTTTATCGACGAAGCCCACTGATATTCTGCTATCTGTCATCCCCCATTCGCTGTTCGTTTTTCTTTTGCTCTTCTGTTGTAATCCCTCTTTTCTCTCATCTCCTTTTCACTATTAATTTTCTTTTCTTATACGCAATTTTACTATATTTTACAGTCCTGGACAAAATTATAGGACCAGTCAAGAGATGCAAAATGAATTTACTTGATTCACAATCCTGTGTACAGTATAATTTGTAATGGACAATAAAACACATTTTTAAGAAAAAAACAAGTTTAAAAAAATAAAACTAGCATCACTTTTTTCATTTGTGAGCTACAAAACGCAATGGACAAAATTATAGGACCACTTTCAAAATAATGGATTATTCTGAAGTATTTCTGCCAATAATTCAGTTATTTTCATTACTTTAGTAAAAAATAAAATTCTGTTCTGTATTGAACAAAATCATCATGGGACGTGATAGAAAATTAAACAGTGAACAACAAGCTCAAATTACAGCTTACAAAAACTGTGGAAAGAGTGAAAGAGAAATTGCTGGAATTATTGGAAAGTCCAAGACTGTAGTCCACAATTTTTTAAACTGGTCCACATGGCTATGGAAAAAAGCCTCATCCAGGAAGACGTCCGAAGCTGTCAAAAAGAGATACACGTGCTATCCTGAGAATAGCTTCAACCAGCACAGGAGCAACATCCTCTAACATCACGTCATCTCTGAATCTTCCTATATCAGACAGAACAACTCGTCGTGTATACCAAGCATCCACCAACCACACTTAAACGAAATATAAATCCAAGCAAAATTAACTTCAAGCCACATGCGTACAAGACCGGCTTTTGCGAAACAGTACATTGGGAATTCGCAAATTTGGAATCATACTATCTTTAATGAAAAAAAAATTAGTATGGATGGGCCTGAAGGCATAAGATTCTACTGCCATGATCTCAGGCAGCCAGAACAATTTCTTTCAAGACGAATGCAAGGCGAACGTTCCGTTATGATCTGGGCTGCTTTTTCTGCCAACGGCAAATCAAGTTTGTGTTTTGTGAAGCCTAAGTCAAATGCAGACGATTATCAAGATGTTATAGGAAATTATTTCTTGCCATTTAGAGACGAACTGAACGATCCGGACTTTCAGCAAGATAACGCACCCATACACCGTGCAGTATCCACTCAACAGGGCTTCATGATCAAGAAATTCGTGTTTTGTACTGGCCAGCGTGCAGTCCTGATCTCATTCCCAAAGAGGACTAGTGGGGTGATGTGGTGCGAAGCATTTATTGCGGTGGAAAGCAGTTTCACACAATGAAAGATTTGAAAAGTGCCATTACAAAAGCATGGGTTGATATCCCACTCGGCAGACTGAAAAATTGGCTGAATCCATGACATACCGTTTAATTGAAGTGATACGTTTAAATGGAAAGCAAACAAAGTTTTAGTTTACGTTAAAATTGTTGTAAATAAATAATGACAACAATACAACGTAGAAAATCTTGTTGTCTAACACTGGTCCTATAATTTTGTCCATTGCGTTTTGTAGCTCACAAATGAAAAAAAGATGATGCTACTTTTATTTTTTTTAACTTGGTTTTTTCCTTAGAAATATGTTTTATTGTCCATTACAAATTATATTGTACACAGGATTGTGACTCAAATTCATTTTGCATCTCTTGACTGGTTCTATAATTTTATCCAGGACTGTATGTGTATTTGTTTCATTTTCGACAAATTTTAATTGCTCCATTGTAATTGTTAACATTTGTATTTTTATACACCTAAGCGATGTTTCCACACTGGTTTTGTCTGACCTTCGGAATATCCAATATTATCCAAATAAATAAATAAATAAATAAATAAATAAATAAATAAATAAAACATGTTTAAAAGGACGACGTTAGCTTCTAAGTCTACAGTGACTTTCCTATTGATATTGTTACAACGTCGCCTTCGTTATCGACCGAGGTTTACATTCTACTTTGCTGCGCAGGGCTGGAATAGGAGACGACAATAAAAAGAAAAAAAAACACGTGTCCGATGGCTAGATAAAGGCCAGGTAGCTTTTCATCGATTGGTAAGTTGACGACAAGACGAGGATTCAAAAATGTAAGAACTGTAGAAACAAAACCTTTCTGACGGACCGGCGGTCCAGACGAATTCTCAGTTGACGTTAAGGGAAAATCACAATTTATTTTCCCCCTCCCCGAAAGTGTTCGAACTTGCTTACCCTTGACGAACTGAATCTGAAGATATCTCTTTGGTTATGATTGACGCTTTGCCCCTAAATAAACACTGAACTTTTCTTCGATTCCTGGCGCAACGTCTTTATCTTCGACAATTTCGCCCGTTTTCTATCGAATCAAAGGATCCCTTTGACGAGTGACGACGACGCGACGCAGACGAGTGGATTCCGGCGATGATCCCTTGTTTCCTACTTCTCGACAACGTTTACCTGACGGAGAAGACCCATGGAACGACTGTACCAGAAGCCACACACTGTGACGGCCGATCCTGTGAGGACGACGTCCGGAGAAGACCCCGACCACCCCGTTTATTCCTCCTTCGAGGACACCTGCTTGGACCCAGAATCCCGAGAAAGAGTGAAGCCCGTAAGCAGAAAAAAGAAGCCAAGGTAACCTCTTGACCTTTATTCTGGTAGCCCCCTGATGTTCGAGGAATAATTATTCATCCAGAGGCGAGAATAGAACTCCATCCCAAAACCTGTAACTTTAAAAAAAAGATAAAAGTTAGATTACGAATAAACCCGTAGAAGATAAATAGAAGGTGGAGATAAATTTAAAATAAATTGCTCGGCATAGACGTGGCCCCTATCTCACTAACCCTTCCTGTCCCACGATTTCCCGAAGAATGTACGATGCGCATGAGAACCCCCTCTCCCCCGCGCCGACCCCAGTTAACGTTAAGCACCTCTCGTGTATAGTGAGTGGAGAAACAAATTCTGCCATAGTGACTTTGGTAATATCTAGAATAATCTTGGAGAATTAACGATATCCTGTTTCGAAAATTTTAACCGTTAAATGACCGATTGAATGTTACTCAAAGCAAAAAGATTTTGAAAACGCATTAATGTTAGAGATCGCTGCGAGTGGACATAGCGATAAGAACTTTGAACTAATCCGATTCCAATCCACAAACGAGCCTTTCTTTTAATTTCTTCACCATAGCGTTAAAAGACTGTTTAGTATTAATCGTAAAACAAAATTGACAATCGATAGAGAATTCGGGCTAGCCACTGACTAACATTGAAGTTTTGTTATTTATTGAACTTATAATTTTAATTGTCCTTTTTTCTTTTATTTGTATCCGCCCCAAGAATGGAAACACGAATGCGAGAAGAAATTTGGTCTCCAAAACCCATTTCCCTATGGGGACGAATCCAATTTTGAATGTAATTGAAATCCTTTCTTACGAAATACTACACAATGGCAAGCATAAGTCAATTTGACGACGGGAATCTCTCATTTAGATATTGATCACAACTTGATCAGAGTAATGATTTATTTAGTGTGGTAACTGACTGTTCCTATCGATTCAGTTCGCTATAATAAGCACGTTTTTGGCCAGTCGATTGCAATCAAAAAGGGAGCTGCACAACTAGAGCAGTCCTAAATACAAAATTTCAACATTCTACGGCTAATCTTTTTTAGGTTATGCGAGATACATACGTACTTACAGACGTCACGACGAAACTAGCCAAAATGAATTCAGGGATAGTCAAAATGTCGACGGCCGCGTGGGGAATCTTGACTACTTCGATGACCACTTGCACAGTTTCTCAATAGTCTGTTAACTTATGTCTCTCACGCCCGGATAATTTTTTGTATTCTCTGACCAAAACTCATTCTTTTCTTCGGTAGAATTTTGATAAACATGAATTAACATGTATCCTTCGAACGATTATTATAGAGTGTCACATAAAAATGCGACAATCAGGTTATCCGATGTCCCTGGCCGGAAACCACGGAAACCACGTCGTCCGTCGAGGGAGAGACCGTAAGGGAACCAGCTCGACAGCGTGGGAGTCCTTCACCCGTCAAGACAAGCGGCAGCATCGTCGGGAATGCACGTAGGCCGTTCGACGAGGTACGAGTGGACGTGGCAGTGCTTTACAAGCCCGGGCCCGTGAGCGGAATACTGCGGACGTTGGTCCTAGTGATAGGAGTGCCCAGGAGCATCGAGCAGGCGGTATCCACGGAAGTTGCAGAGTCACACAGCGAGCGAGAAGAAGATACAGAGGTTTGGTGTATCGCTCCTTGGTCTTTCGTCGCATTGCTCCAGGAATCACTCGGTGCCTTCATCTCAGAATCCAGGTAGGCTCAATGCATTTTACATTTAAGTTCTCTCCCGCCCTTAATTACTCGTTTGCTCCCGAGCGCGTAATAAAGAGTGCTTTACACAGCATAATTCAAAGTTTTGTGGATAAAGCAAGGGATAAGCAAGCGTAATAGCTCCTAAGCTGTCTAGAGCAAATTAAATGCGTATTAGAGCTTTACCCCGGGTCAATTGTTTAATTTGTTGGGTACTTTGGAGGCGCGCGCTGATTAGGATATGCATTAATCATAATATCCTATTTCTTTCTCTTTACAGTGCTAGAGCACACAACACTGTTGCGAGAGTGAAGCCTCATCGTGTAGACTTCTAGTTGCGGGAAGGTGTCCAAATTGTCCTCCGAGAGGAAACGAACGGAGTTTAGTATAGGCAGCGGGCAATCCGCTTTTGTATCGGTGAGAAGGAAAAAAAAAGAACTTTTGTTGCGCTTCAATTGGGCGCACAACTTATGTTTTCCCGGTGTGCCAATACAACCGGCGATTTAAATTGTATTTTTTTGTATTATTAACATTACCTCATCCGGGCGGGTATTCTACGTGTCAGTAGAATTCCGCCCCTTTACCCAAAGTCAGGGCTACGGCATTATGGCCTAAATTTTGGCCGGTTTATTGTTTTAAGGAATTCGATAAGTGTCGATTAAAGATTAAACGTACCCTTGGGTAAATTTTTGTATAATTTTATTAGTTTTTTGGATTAATAAAACCTTGCATTATAGCTAAGCACTAAGTTATTTTTATTTGCTCTGTATTCACTTCATTCGCTTAATTCCACTGCGCCTGGTCGTAAAATTACGTGACATAGAGCATAATGCAGCATGCTGTTGATTTGAGAGTCGAGTTGACGTATGCTTTGTTATCGGTTATGTAGTCAACTGTCGCCCGAGCGAAGAGATTGCTTCCTCTATCGCCTTTCCACTCTTTCTCTATAGTCTACTAACTCTCCATTACCTCCAGTTACTGCTCATTTTTATAGATTTTCAAGAAAATGTTATGTTGTAATAACTGTCCCCAATTCTAAGAAAAGTCCGAACAACAGTCCGAATTTTTTACACTCGGTTATCACATTATATTTTTGAGCATGACCTTATTTCACCAATCCAACATGGTTTTTGTCCCAAAAAAAGTGTCGAAACTGCATGTTACGAATTCCTGGAGCATACATCTTTGAGTATGGCAGCTAATAATATTGTAATAGCTGCTTTTGTTGATTATACTAAAGCATTTGATTCGTTACCTATAGATCTTTTATCACTTAAACTATCTAGTCTCTATAACATTCGTGGACAGCCCCTAACCTGGTTAATTGGTTTCATGTCAAACCGATCCTATTTCATGTCTTACTTAGGTATATCCTCGACAACACTTGTCAGAATCGTCGGGGTCCCTCAGGGCTCCATTTTATCACCTTTGCTTTTTAACATATTTATAAACGATCTTCCTGAAATTTTTCCTTCTAATTCGTGCTTTAGGACAATTCTCTATGCGGACGATCTGACTCTTATAGCTGCTGATCCTTCTGTACCATTTTTGTTACTTACTTTCAACGACGTATTTGCTAACCTAAAGACATGGAACGATTCTAATTTTCTAAGCGTTAATATCGAGAAAACTAAGGTGAAGCCATTCTTTCAGCGCAATAAGCGCAATATACCTAGTGTACTAGATATATATTACGATAATAAACGCGTAATGACCGTAACGTCTTTTAAGTACCTAGGCCTAACCATTACCCACGATCTTTCATGGGATCAGCACGTAGATTCGCTACTTAATAAACTAAACCGAAAACAAGGCATTATCTCTAGGCTGTACTACCTGCCACCCAATATCCTTCTTTTGCTTTACTGTGCTTGGATCCACTCTTCTTTATGTTTCTGTTCCGTGTTCTGGGGGTCTACTTCCTCGACAAATTTGACTCGAATTTTCAGGCTACAGAAGTGGTTCCTCCGAACCCTTCTTAATCTTCCTAAATCAGTTTCTGTGTCTCATTATTTTGGTGAATTACGTATACCAACTATTTATCAGATATTTGTAATACAAGCCTACACTTTCGTATTCAAAATTCACTGCTCTGTGTACAAACTCCAATTCAGCCTGCTCTCAATTCCGACACTCATAACTACTCTACAAGATCTGCAAGCGAAGTGCGCCTGCCTTTTGCAAAAGCCAATTATCGTGGCGCTGTGTGTCATTTGCATGTGTAAAATGCTGGGCCCGACTTCCTATTGAGATACGCTATAAGTTTATATTCCCATTTTAGGAGAGCTCTAAGGAATTTTTGTTTTTTTGCACCACATCCCTAAATGATTTGGTTATTAAAGATCTAGAAAACGCTCTACCCCTGATATTTTTAAGAGCTCTTTCATTTTTTATTTTTTATTTATTAAAGTTTAAGCTTAAGTCGCCTTGCATTCTCAGTCAGTAAGATAGTCTGAAAGCGTTGTTGCGACTTTCTGGCTCCCATTGCTAAGCTTTTTTTCTCTGATTTACACAAGTCAAATTAAACTTATTTTAAGACGGCCAGATTAAGTGAATAATTTTTGGAAATAATTAATATTTGTGTCATATATGTAAGCTCTTTGAGGTGGTTACACCTAATGATGTTTAGCATTTATAAATTACTGTGAGTTAATTTTTGATATCCATTGTTAATATTACAGTTTGAACTATGGTTGTTCGTTTTGACGTTCTCTATTACAATTTAATTCGTCAGACTTGTTTTATTTTTAATTTTTAATTTTTGGTCTCATAATTTTTAATTTTTTTGATGTGGATTCACTAACCTTGTTTGTTTGCTGTTCATTAATATTTGTACAGATACCCACAGGACCTAACTTGTCGGTTTTAACCATACTGGCCTGTTGGGTATCAATGTTTTCTTCTAATCAATTTAATAAATAAATAAATAAATAAATAAATAAATAAATAAATAGGAATTCTATGCATTGCTACAAAAACAATTTTGTTTTATAATTCGCAGAGGTGAAATGAAATCTTCATTACATGCCCTAATGAACCTTATTTATATTGCACTAACTTTTACTTGCATTGGTGGTCGTTAGATATATACGAGGGTTAAATTCTGTTTTAAAAACGGGAAATTTTTCTCAAGAACTATAAATGAATAAACGAAACTTTATCGAATGCTTTTTTTGTGAAATATTTCTGATTATTATTCTTGAGACGCGTTTTTCCGTCTCTTTTTGTTGTCTGAAAACTCCCAATTGTTGAAAGAAATTTTGTGCAATAATTTCTTATCTTCATTGTTTCCCCTCTTATAAGAAACGATCAAACTCTGACGTTACAAACTGCTCTACGTAAATAAAACTCCATAAACATGTAAGAAAATCTGTTGTATACACATTTTTGCCCCAGTCGATTGCATTCAAAATGGGAGGTGCACAATTAGATGTTACAGCAGTCAAAATATACTGCTAAAAAGAATTAGGGGAATACTTCTGAAAACATTTGTAAAATCTCAAGATCAAGATTTCCGAGAAAATTAGATAAATAAAGTTTTTTGATAAATTAGATATGGTCTATTGAAATCACTGGGTGGTTTTTCGAGTTTCTCTTTTTTTCCCTGAGTTTAAAGTGAAAATGCTAGCGACCCCTTAAAACAAAATGGTCATAGCCATATGACAAAGGTCACATGGTCTTCAAACAGCATTAATTTGCATGTTAAAGCTCTGATACAGTATTCGGACGTTTAATTGAGACAAAATGAGACCTCTCAGGCCGGAGGAAGTTGCAAGAGCTGTTAAGCTGCTCCAAGAAGGCTACACAATCAAGTACGTCGCCAGACAGATTCAAGTGTCGCCTTCAGTGATCCATCGTGCATGGAATCGATTCCAACAGACTGGTCGTTATTCGCGAAGGGCTGGACAAGGACGCAGACACATAACGACAAGAATGCAGAACCGATATCTTCAAAATTCTGCTCTTCGCCGACGAACGTCAATTGCTAGTGTCTTGCAAAATGATCTGCGTGCGGCATCTGGAGTAGTTGTTTCTGACCAAACAGTCAGAAACAGACTACGGGAAGGTGGTTTGAGAGCCAGAAGGCCGAATTATGTACCTCATCTCACGCGCCGACACCGAGAAGCCCGATGTCAGTTTGCCCGACAACACATCAACTGGAAGCTGCGTCACTGTCGGTCTGTTTTTTTTTAGACCAGTCTAGGTTTCGCCTAACTCGTTGTGATGGACGTCAGCATGTGTGGAGACGCTCTGGAGAGCGCTTTCCAGAAGCAACAATGCAACAGATAGACAGAATGGGATGTGGTTCAGTCATGGTTTGAGGGGAATCTCCATCAACAGCCGTACTGATCTCGTTGTTGTCCCAGGACGTCTCAATGCTGAAATCTACATCAGGAACATTCTGGAAGATCACGTAGTGCCTGCAGCTTGTATTGTGGACCCTGATTTTATTCTTATGCAGGGTAATGCTTGTCCGCATACGGCACGTGTCACTTAGGAATTTCTCTAAGAACAGAACATTGGAGTAGCCAGCAATGAGTCCGGATATTAATTCGATCGAGCATGTGTGAGACATGCTTGAAAGACGTATAAGGCAACGTCCAACAAGTCCACAATCACTACGCGACCTTTCGTAGGCCCTCATTGAAGAATGGGAAAACATTCCTCAAGCAGACATCCGCCGACTTGTGTGGAGCATGGACCTCAGATGCGCAGAGGTCATTCGAGCTCGTGGAGGGAATGCACTTTACTAGAGAACACTTCTAGGGAGACGTGTATGCAGAGATGTCTTGAGACCCCTTCTTGAGAACAGTTTTGTCACTTTAGTTTCACCAGGGGTTACGTCTGTCATTTTTATCGAAAGATGTTTTGAAACTAAGCCATAGACTTGTTTGTTGAATACATTGAGACCGCTTCAAGTGTTCATAGGGTTGTACGGATATTTTTATTCATTTAAATAACATAGGCGTTCTACAGGGTGTAAGTTATCTTCTTCAAAAAAACTACACTACGATGTAGACGAAATTCAGGCGATTAAAGTGATATAAGACACTTGGGGTCGCAGTGCAACGTAATTTTGAATGATGTTTAATGCTGTAACGTAGATAAACATAACCCAAGAAAAGTAAATTTTCTCAAATTGTAAACAACCAAATAAACAAACCAACTGTAAAGTCATTTTTTGTTTACAAACGACAAAACAAAAAGTGAAAAATTATGTAGCCGAGCAAATTTGGCTCGTGCTACGCAGCGCCACGCCATTCAGCTTAGTTTGAGGTTCAATTTAAAGCGTTGATTGCGATTTGCGACCCCAAGTGTCTTATATCAATTTAATTGCCTGAATTTCCTCTACATCATAGTGTAGTTTTTTGAAGCAGATAATTTACACCCTGTATATCAATAGTGTTCTCCTAATAATTTTGAGCAGTGTACAAAATTTCAACATTGCACAGCTAATCGTTTTTGAGTTATGCGAGATACATACGACCTGTAACACGTCTTTACTCAATCCTTCCCCGTTTCTTCAGCTTGGAAGCGCTGAATGCTGTAAAAGACAAAAAATACCACTGGTTAAGATTATCATGATTTGCTATGGTTCGCTGTCAAAGTAAGTCTAAACAAATAAACGGATAGGACTACAGAAACTTCTGATTTAAATATCCTGCCGGAGCTGTTTTGTCGTTTATTCTTTCTTGATAATTCATTTGTGTAACAGGTAAGTCGCAAGATATTCATAAATATACACTGTCTTGCAATGAAATTGCCCCACCAACAAGGAGTTATCCGACCTTATCCATATTTAGTGGGGGGGGGGGGGGTTCGTCTTCCTCCGACTAGTAAACGATTAGATGCATGCTAACGGGACATGACCATTTGGGTTGATACAAGGTGTCCGGGTGCCTGTATAGGCTCATCAGTTGACACCTGTGCGAGACGTTCCATGCAGTAAGGAGGAAGCAACTGCCTCGTGAACGTACAGTACTGTAATCCGCACAACGGTCTCAATGCCGCGACGACGACGACGACAACGACAACCGTTCACGCAATTAACGGACTTTGAACGAGGTCGGATTATTGGCCTCTCCGAGGCTGAATGGTCAACCAGACGGTTTGCTGTCCATGTGTCGCGGGACGCACGGACGGTAGGCCGATGTTGAAGGCAATGGCGAGAGACTAGCACGTCAGCTCGTACCAATATGCGGATATTGCGAACAGCGCTAGCGGACAGAACCATCACCCTGCGGCAACTGCGCGACATCACTATTCCCGGTACAGCACCAGTGTCAATAGCGACATTAGCACGCCGGTTACACGCCGCGACAATGTCTAGCAGGCGTCCATTGTTGTGCCTTCCTTTGGCACCTGAGCACCGCGCGATACGACGAATGGGCTGGCGAATGGAATGGCGCCCGGTGGTCTTCAGCGACGAATCCCGCGTTTGTTTGGATACCGAAGACAGACGCGGACGGGTGTGGCGCAAACCATTGGAACGTGCCAAGGAACAATGCATCCAGTATCGCCATTGTGGACCAACACCCGGGATCATGGTCTGGGGTGCCATCGGCTACGATACCAAAACGCCTTTAGTCACCATCCAAGGCACCCAGACAGCAGCACGGTGCATCACAGAGATCACAGGCTCTTGAGGTCCCCAAACCTATCGCCAATTGAGCTCGTGTGGGACATAGTGGAACGTCGTTTACGATGAACTGACACAGCAGGTTCATCAGGCCTGGGCAGATGTACTCCAAAATGACAGTCGCCACCTGTATCATCGGCTGGAACAATGCTTTGCCGCTAGAGGTGGTGCTACAACCTACTGATGCTGCTTTCCGTTGGGACACCCTGTACAAACGAGTGCACGTCTTGTGTTATGACTAAAAGTGTTCATTTTTATTAGACTGTTTTATGTAATGAAATATTATTTTTTATTTTTATTACATAAAACAGTCTAATAAAAATGAACACTTTTAGTCATAACAT
>JAHWFO010110045.1:511658-538449 GCA_023313115.1 Rhysida immarginata
ACAGTTCGACAAGGTCAGTTAATTATATTGTTTATATAATTTTAGCTCTTACTTTCACGTTATCTTGGTGCTTTTTATGTGCTTCATCGTGTTTATCTTGCTACAGCTGCACACATTGTGAATTTGTGCGTGTGCGTTTTTGTCGCACTTATTTGTGTGTATTGGCCTGCTGTATCTCCTCGACACGAAGCTCTTTTTTCAGCGTCAACCTGTGTGTTTGTGATAGTGTGTTGACAAAGCGCAGTGAGCTAATTTTTCTATTTGATTACGTGTGCCGTAAATCGCACGTTTACTTGTGCAAGCCATAGTGCGTCCTTAAAATGTTTTCGACGTACGTTTTGTTGTGTGCTCCTGGCCGTGCCCACTTACGTCAAGGGCAGATGCTCATTGGTATCTTCTTGAGTTGGTGTGTTCCCGATTTTGCAGCTGTGAGGCAGCAGTTGTACCTCTCGACTTTCTCATCATAGAAAGAATCGACTAGCGTTTTGGGTTCCGATCTACGCCAGCCATCGCCAGACGTTCTACTCATCGCAGGGTATCCTTCACTTCACCGGCGTTGGAGTACAGCGATCTGCTAGCATCTTCCACACTTGCCATCAGCAACTTCTCGCTACATCGAGGACCATCGTTCCCATCGCAGCATCGACTAGCGTCAAGGAGGATTTGGCAAGACATCCGTTCGACGTAGGCTTCACTTCAGCAATAGTTCCTGGGGTATGCTATGCCGTCGAGTTAACCTCGCCTCGACGCATATGCTACTTCCGCTTCCAAAACTCTTCAGCTTTACACCTACGATCGACTGCGACTCTTGTACACAACTTCCCGCTATTCACTGGAACTTTGAACTATATCATATGAGACTTGGCAGTTTCAAATTGTGACCAGTCTTAACCGCAATTTAGAAACGAGGGCTTATCCACATCTGGCGTCGAGGCCGTCATCATTTGCGTTCTTGATTCTACAGGGCGTCTTCGACCTCCCAGATGGAATCAGCGAATTCTACTCAATCATGGACTTCCACTGCATAAAATTAATCACCGACCAAGACGAACTCTTAATTCCGTGTAATTCATCCTTATTACATATAGACTTACTTTTGATCAACCTATTTAATAAAAACTTTATTTATCAACCATTTTTCATACGTTCTCTTTTCTGTCATTAAATCAATCACTCTGCTAACCGTCCACATGACAAGATGACTCGGTTTCGGACGTTGAAGCCAATCATGCTTTGGTCGGTTGTTCCCCGGGACGATTAACGTGGAGATCCCAATTTGGATAATTTGTTCCCCAAAATCAGAGAGCGGCGACCTTTGAAGGTAAATCGACCGTCGAAGCAAATCTGTATTAAATGAAAGAAGGGCTAAGCATTAGAAAGTGAAAGTCTCTACAGACCCATTAACGAACATTAAGAAATTTTAAGGTTACAGTTATTTCACTATTTAAATTACCCGAAGATGTTTCCCCCTCACTAAAATACGGATTTCCCCCAGGGTGCCCCGCGAGAGTACCGTTTAGTGAATCCGGAATTAGCACAACATCTGGAACTGGGTCTTCCGACGGGAGAAAAACATTGTTGTGTGGACTGGCTGAACGGCTGCTTATCTCCTCGAAACTGGGGACACGCTCAGTACCATGCACCGACGGATTCGTTGAATCGCTCGTAATCCAATTGTTGAGTGCAGCCTTGGAACTAAGTGGGCTTTCGGTCCGCTCATTATCCTAGATTTCTGTTTAGTTTGATTTAATGAATAAAAATCTCTCTTACTCAGATATGGATTCTGATTACGAACATACGCTGTGGATGCGTTGAAGGGAATTTTGCCAGCTGACTCCCCATATGATGGGGCATTCGTCGACTCTAAATTCTCGAGGCGTTCCTTGGCTCTTGCAGAAGCTGGGTCGAGGCGGGGATGACTCGGACATGCAATCTGCTGTGGCGGAATTTATTTTGGTTCCCTTCGTCGGGACCTCTGAGTACGATAGAAAGTTATATGCTTAAAGTTCAATGAATACTTGAGCTCACTTTGTATCGTGGAAGTTTCCGCATTCTCCTTCTGTGGTCGCCGGGCTGAAGACGCTACTCCACTTCTATCGGGCGGCAGGCGTTGTTTCTCTTGCTTTGTATGCTTCGACCGTGGAGAGTATTTTCTATTCCGCCTCGTTTGTCTATTTTCATCGGGGAGCACGAGCTCTGGTCGGCAGCTTAACTATCCACATCTTCGGAGTATCTTCGCAGTCGGAGGTCAGGCACTTTCTGTCTCATTTGTTCGCGGCCTTTCCTTTTATTTCGTCTGGCAGGATTCAAAGGCGCGCCTGCGCACTCGCTTCGCCAATTACTTTACTTTACCCTTTCTTTTCCTCTCTTGCCTGTTCCACTTCTTGCCTGGGTGTTTCTCTTATAGCTGACGGACTTGATTCTTGCCAGCACGATGTCAGACCCTCTAATGGCCATGCACTTCTTCACCTTCTGACGATCTGATATTTCCTCAGTTCATAGGAACTGTAGCCTTGCAAAGCACATGGAGAAAGAAGTTCCTCAAAACTGCCAAGAATTGAATGTGTCTTCAAATGATGGTCTTACCATTATCCAACGGATTATAATTATGGATCAACGAATTCAAGTTGTATGTGAATCAAATCTACTTTTTGATGGCATTAAAATGAAAATTATTAGTGCACCCCCTAGAAAACGCATAAGTCCTCAACATGAAAATTTCTTTAAACAGCATTAAAAGTGTGTGTTTCTGTAAAGCTAGCTCAAGAAACTGAAACAGAAACAAAACTTCAGAACAATGCTAAATGGAGGAAACAACGTTTTCTGCACATTACAGCTAGCCGTTGCTACCAGTACTTCACATTTAAAAGCCAACAGCCAGAAGAACAAATGCAGAAAGTCGCGAGAGACAGGGATCAACAAATAAATTTCACAGGCAACAAGTATACAGAGCATGGGAATGCAAATGAGAAGACCGCAATTGTTACTTATTTACAGTTTCAGGGAACCAGAGTTCAACGTTATGGTTTGCTGATCATTTCCAGCAATCCTTCCCTGTTCTGTAGATGGCATTGCTGGAAATATTCTAATGGAAGTGAAATGCCCATGGGCTGGTCGACCCAGAAACATTAAAGCTAATAGCATCAGCCTTATACGCTGTGTAGCAAGCAAGTACATGCTCAAAAAACACCACAAGTACTACCGGCAAATTCAAATGTGCATGGGCTTATTAGGATTAAAAAAAGCTCATTTGTGTTTGTTTTCAAGTTAGGATTCTAGCATGCGGATCATAGAAGTGTCTAAAGATGAAACTTTCCTTGTTTGGACAAAAGGTATTATGAATTTTAATTATCACTGTTAGTGGAAAAATATTACAAAGAGTCTTAATAAGGATTTTTTGCTCAACAGTATTTATTCTTCTAATTTGTTTCAACAGTTTGTAAGTTACCTTAACTTAATTTACTGTATATATTTGTACCTTTGTCTTCATTTTATAAAGTGTATAAAAAGGTTTTTATTAAGCGTTTGTATTGATATACTTTTTTGAAATTTTTCATTCCTATAACAGTGGTATAGTCCCCGCACAGATAGTAACTATACAATCAATGTATGGAATAATATCCCATGGTAATGGTTTCTTTAGAATTTTAAATGCTTTAATGCTCTTTCAACGTGTATACGTGCAGCTGAGATGCTAGTAGATTCCAGTCTTTCATCTTCTTCTAATTGTGTTTTCTTATTTCGGAAAGAAGGTTGTATGACCTTCAGCCCTCTTCTTGTAGCAGAATCGTTAATGTTGAATCCTTTATTAACCATTACAGCATCATTGGGCTCACAACAACTCAAGAAGACCAATTGCTCTGTGATGAGTTTATCAGATGCCCTACCACCGTAAGAGTGATGAATGAAATGACACCCGATGATGTAACGCCAATCAATATTTTGCAAGTGTGGGTTTTTTTATTTTAGAAAGAATAATTTAAAATACGGCATTTGAGACAACTTGGGTACTCACACGGGGTTTCGATACAGTCACGTACTACCCTCGTTTCCTTATATCTTGAAAAACAATTAGGCAGATTTTGTTGAATGCTGCTCTTAGCGGACCACATAATTGCGCATTTCAAAATCGCAGCCAAGTTGTTAACTGTGATTGAGAAACGCAGAAACGCAGATTGTTCTCAAAGCTTGTCTACTCATCTTAAAAAAACGCAGAAACTGATGTTTAAGTTTAACTTCATGAATGTTAACAACAAATTTTTCTCTAGTATTAAGAATTCTCTTCTTGAGGAGGAATTTGTTTTCGTAAATTTTGCATAACTGGTCAAACATTGCTGTTAAAGATAACCCAGTCAATGCCGATATTGATATCTGATATGATGTAATATGCCTTCATATCAGCGTAAGAAAAAGAAGTTGATACTGGTGTTCGGTCCAAAAATAAAAATTTGGAGAAAACCCCGTATTGTTTTGTTTATTTTTGAGAGCAACTGAAATTCAACTCATTCTATCGACGATATCTTTTTGAATTTTCACGATATTTGCTTGGGCTTTTTATAAGAGTAGCTCTATGCATTTGGCGAATAAATTATGCAAAAGTCATCTTGGTGACGCTTGCGCATGCACAGTTAAACATTATTTAGTAAAAATGCTCATATTTCATCAGATATTCTGATTGCAGGGTGTTGTCTCTATAGTAGTTTATCAAATTTCCTGAAAATGGCATTGCATTGAGTTGAAAACCCTGCACTTTATAGACAAAAAACATACGAAAAAATGTCGATTCTTTTTTAAAGGAACCTTTATATAGTATCTCTATGAATATACATGTTATTCTCATACAAATGAATACATATAAGTAAAAGAAGCCTCCTAATCACATGCTACAACCATTGATTCAAGCATTATTTTACACAGGATGATCCCAAACAATGTTTTTTTTGTTCAATTTGTTGCTGGTCCCCTATTTGCCTTCGGGACAAAACCTTCGCTGAAATATATGAAACTAGCAGACCCCGTGTTAAAATATTTTCGCACAAAAAAGTCGTATTCTTAAGGACTAGATATTACTTTTCACCACAGTCCTCCGTTACTATGTTTGCTTTTATCGTTCAGCGATCTCTAATCAATTGACATATCAAATGGTATATTTGTATAAGTGAATTGAAACTGTAACTTATTAAATTCGAAATTTCGAAAAGATTATATATTCAATTCTTGGGGTTTTCTATTTAAGTTTTTTCTATTAGCCGCTGTTGAAAACCATTTTGAATAATTAAAATTCCAAATAATGGTTTAAGATAAACCGGTTGCCATAACAATATAAAAATTGACATATTTCAGAAATCAGGTAAGTCAGCATGTAATTTTATGTTCCGGTACACGTTTTTATTTTTCTTTTCCAATATAAAATCAATGCTATCAATGAATGGATATTACATTTTAATGAAGAAAAAATTTTTTTGCTAGCTGCAGATTATGCAGAACAATTTTCATATCTTTGGAGAGACCATTCAGCAGAGTGTTGCCCTGTGTGTGTGCCGTTCGGGTTATAAAGTAATGCAAGCAATAGGGAGTGCAAGTCCCTGCGTCACAATGATGTCACTGTCTGTCCCTCGTGCTTGCTGGTTCCAAACAAACTCCGGATTGAATAGCACGCGGGATCTTTGTTTTGTTTTCGGTCAACGAAAATGATTTCTTTGAGTTCTGTCATTTGTTGAAAATGAAGTGAAATTACTTCAACGAGAAAATGCTTTTAAAAGCGGACATGTTCTAGCTATATCCACTCAGCAAGAGGGAGATTAAATTATTAATAAAAGTCAAGTGAAACCAATTATGCGCGATGCAGTGTATAATGTTAAGGTAAGATGATTAATTGTACAATTAATAACAAAAATTTTAGCAATTGAATTAACTTATGACATATTTATGTTAAAAATACCACCCTTAATACTGTTGCTGCTTTATTATGTTAGCAATTTTGTCTTAACGAAAATTTAGATTTGCAAGCAAAATATATCGTTTTTATTAAGATCTTAAAAACTAAGATATTAACATCTATGTTACTTGTTACATTGTTAAAATTATAATAGAAAAATAGATAAATTAAAATAAAATATACAGTTCACCAGTAATAGTCCGATATTATATGAGATGTGATTCAGTTTTTGGAAGAAAGATTTTTTTTTTTTTTCCATCAATTATTTTGTTTCATTCGGAGCTTTTTTCATACTGATATTTCGGTAAATTCAACTAAATTATACTTTGAGAACTTGAAAAAATGAATGATAAAAACTTATGATAATGATAAAAAAAGATGTTATAGTTTCCTTGAAAATAAATGTTAATAATAAATAAATGAACATCGTCTAAGTGAACTGAACTTGACACCAAAAAAATGAATTTAAATATATTATCTTTTCAAGGCATATATTTGTGAACACATTAAATTATTTATTCCAGATAATACTTGCCACATCTGTAACAGAAGCAATTCAAGAAGCAAAGTGTGAATGTGCTCGAGGACTGTATAAATGTCATCGTATATTGGCTGTACTGATTTATCTGAATAAGCATGGATGTTCCACCGACCTACCATGCAAATGGACAAAAAGAAAACCTCTAGCAAAACCTAAAGCTGTCCGCGTTTTTGAAGTATGGCCCGATGAAAACAAGTCCAGCAGATAGGTTAAACGCCTTTTTATGCAAAATCTTGCTTCATCTAGTTCCTTTGGCATGATGTGGCTCTTAGATAAAGATGCCGTAGACACTTCTTGCGATTTAACTGACGTATTTATACTGGATATTTTGCAAGATAATAACATCAAAATTGTTTAGACAAAAAACAATTCTTCAGTAAGGCAATTAAGGTCTCTGAAATCAAAATACGTGAAGTCGCTAAAATTACAACAGGTCAAGCAAGTAATTATTTATGGGGAAAATACCAAGCAGGAAGAATCGCAGCCAGCAGGTTTGGAAAAGTCTAAAATGCATTTCTAATAATAAATATCCTCCCAGCTTGTTCAAACACCTGCTTGGGACTTACTCTGGTACAGCAGCACTATTAGTGGGGCTGCAAACATGAAGAAACTGCAATTCAGCTGTATGAGAAACAGAGAAATTGTAAGATTATTAAAACCGGGCTGTGGCTACATCCAAGTGGAATATTAAGAGCAAGTCCTGATGGATTCTTAAATGATGCTTGTATAGAAGTAAATTGTCCTTTATAAACACAGGAATAGCACAATAAATGAAATTCTGGAAGATAGAAATTATTGCTTGATGTATAATGATATGGATGAAATTGTTTTAAAAAAGAAACTTGAATATTATCACCAGATACAAGGAGTCCTGTATATTACTGGTTGTAAATTATGCCATTTCATTATTTGGACTTGCAAAGATTTGTTAGTTCTTGATCTAGAAAAAAATGTGTCCTGGGCTCAAAATGTTAATTTTCTGCTAAATTTTTATTATGAGAAATACTTTGATTATTTAATTGAAAACATGCAATAAATTCAGTTGAATTCAATCCAGTTTTATTCTTTCATCAGCCTCAGGGCTGAAACATTACAAAGATTAAATGAAATGAAAAATACAAAATTAAAACCTGAGATATAAAAATGCATCAATACTTGTAATTTCATAAATTATTTTAGTTTAAAACTTTCTGACAACACAGGGGACTGCATGTTGACCAAAGAACGACATACTTGAAATATTTTATTAGCAAGGCCCCTGTAGATGTATGGTATTTTGTCTAAGATACGAGGGGCGATTGATAAATAAGGTCTCCAGGGCTGTAACTTTATTTGTTAACCGATTTTTAAAAATTTTTTTGTATCTTATACTCACATTTGTCCTCTATGTAATGCACTATTCACTTTTCGACATAGTCCCCATCCCTTTCCACGCATTGCGCCAACGCGTGACTAGTTGGGTGAACCCGTCGGAGAGGAATTCCGGAGTTGTTGTCGACACCAGGATTGAATGGCAGCGTTTACCTCGCCGTCAGAACCAACTCATGTCCGTTAAGGGGCTCTTTCTTCTTTGGGAAGTGGTGAAAGTCGCAATGTGCAAAGTCTTTCATTTATGAACTGCAATTTTTCATCTTTGAACTGTAGGCGCTGCAACGCCTCTAGTGGTGTGGTGACTCGTGTGCGGGCGGACGTTATCGTACTCCAGAAGAGAGTTCAAAGCTGCCATTCAATCCTGGTGTCGACAACAACTCCAGAATTTCTCTCCGACGGGTTCACCCAACTAGTCACGCGTTGGCGCAATGCGTGGAAAGGGATGGAACTATGTCGAAAAGTGAATAGTGCATTACATAGAGGACAAATGTGAGTATAAGATACAAAAAGAATTTTTAACAATCGGTTAACAAATAAAAAAGTTACAGCCATGGAGACCTTATTTATCAATCGCCTCTCGTACTTAAATGTTCTTATTCTTTGGATTGCTCTTTCTACATGTATACGGGCTCTAGCAATGCTTCTTGTTTCCAAGACTTGCTCTTTGGTAAACTGCCCACAGTCTATAGGCCTTAATAAAGGTGGGATATTTAGCAGTACTCCATTAGGCATCAGGTCGTGAATAGTAAAACCTTTATCTGCCATCAACATATCACCGGGTTTCATCTGTGACAGCAGCCCACAATCTTCTGTTACGGCGCGATCACTTGTGCAGCCCATGTACAATTCTGGTGCCTACGTGATGACTGCATTTGGAGAAACACCTACAAGTCCTTTAAAACTGTAAGGACTTTTATAATGGCTGTAGGCAAGTGACTGCGACTTCATGTCGGGTGGTCGTTCTATGTATATCTCCAAACAATCAATCACAATCCTGCAATTTTTATATCCTTGAAAGCATTTTGGCAAGGATTTTTTATTTTTGGATATGTCTGGAAATGATGCCATCATTCCTTGAAAAAGAAATCCATGCAGAACATTGACAAACGTATAAAGGCAATTTATGATGTGGTTGTTCTGCTACATCCAAATCGAAAAGCCAAATCTATAATTTCAACATTTAGCCTCAGTTTCATAAAAGTGATGAGAAGTTGATCTTCTAGTAAGAAGCAATTTACTTGCCAATTAAAGTGATACTCAAATTCAAATGCTGTTGTCTCCAATCCGATATAATGGGTCACCTGTAATTAAGTCATATACACAGAAAATTTTTACAATTACACATACGCATCACATGTAAGCCTATGCAGTTAGCAACACTCACCAGTGCTGATTTGTCTCGAATCATAGGGTATGTTAGTTGCTTTGTCAATTTTAGTTTCGCAGTTTCTGCCTTCACAATGTTGAGCTCTGCCTCTGCGACGGTAATTCTCCTTTCAAGCAATTGTTTTTCAGATTCAAGCTCCTGTAGTGGTATAGTGCTCATTTTTACATCGCTAAAATTTCTGCAGGCTCATCCTCCTGCAAAGGGTTACTCTGCTCATTTCCTATCTCACATGGCTCTTCTGAACTGTTTTCTAGTTCTACAGCCTATGGACATTTGTTAAGAGTAACTATTAAATATAAAAACATGATATAATGTTTTTAACATCCATGATACTTACTTGCTCTTGAGCCGAGGCATAGTTAGTTACTTGCTCCGTTTGCTCACTAACGTACTTCCTTCTCTTCCTTGGTTTTTCGGGATTTTTAAAATTAAAAAGGGAACCTTCATTCTGGTCAAACCTATTGGGTCCATTCTCTTTTCCATTTGGAAAATGGTAACTAATGTACATATTCGGCTACTAGTTGTGGTAACCCATCGTGATCTGTCGTGATTAACTCTCCTGAAGTAATAAAAGTAAGTGGGTTATTAATTAACCCGTTATATCATAAGATGTCACTGGCCTCGATTGTATGATGTTAAATAATGAATTTAACGGTATCGTTAACCACACTGGATATATACCTTCTACGTACATGCTTTCATCAATAACACAACTGGGGGCTCAGTCTTCACGGTGGGGATGCACCAAGTTGTCGATCCATAATCTGTCACGGAGAAAAGAAAAAGGGAAAACCAAGACAGAAATGATGTCGTTAATCTCTTTCCGAAAACGCTACTCGTAATTATTACGTGACTTTGAGTAGGCCTACCCACTCACCTTATCAATTTTAACCAACGATTTCTCTGTATTTTATCCTGCGGGAATCGGAAGGATCACTATTCTCATTTCTTCTGCTGCATCCTGGAACACAGCAATTGACCATTTTAATTAATTAAAACTACAATAAACCACTGAATAGATCAGGCGCGTGCAAATCTAGCTTGGAACCACGTTTGTTTGGAACCATGATGTTTGTTCCTTCTTACATCATGTTTGGAACCAAGCAATCACTTTACCGCGTGAGCAGCATTTTGTGACGTCGCACTTGCACTCCCTATAAAACATAGCACAATTTAAAATACAGCCGACGCCATCCAACGCCACCTAAAAAACAAAGCCTTCTCACTGCCTGTGGACTGCGTCATCAAACCAGGGCTGACAATCCAACTTTCATTGTTTACAACAAACGAAAAAACTCTGATTACATGTTCCGGGTCCATTCATCGTTGACGTGAAGATACGCCCGGCCTTAAAGAGAATTCCTGCGGAAGAATTGTTGTAACAATCTCAATTTAATTATTCGCCATTTAACGTATAAAAGAAAAGAAAACCTTTACTTACTTGATTTATGTTGTTTTATAAGCTGACGAGATGATCAGCAATGTAAAGATCACGGATTTGAATTAGCTCAATTGCATTATCTCAATTCAGTTTATTGAATAAACTTTGACTTTATTTGTTACACATTGCTCTTATTTTTAGTCTTATATGCTTCCACGTTACAACACCATACCCGGCGCAGTCTTTCAATAGGATAACGCCAGATCGCACACGGCAAACATGAGCATGGCAGTTCTGCATGATGTCAACTGCCTGACATGGCCTACGAGGTCCCCAGACCTATTGCCAATTGAGCACGTATGGGACATGGTGGGACGTCGTTTACGATCACCCCGCAATCTCCATGAACTGCCACAGCAGGTTCACCAGGCCTGGGCAGATGTACCCCAAGATGACATTGGCCACCTGTATGATCACCTACACCTGCGGCTAGAACAATACATCGCCGCTAGAGGTGGTGTTACAACCTACTGAAGCCGCTTTCCGTTGGGACACCCTGTACAAACGAGTGCACGTCTTGGCTCCATAACGTAATAAAGGTGTGTTCAGATGTATCTCCTGCTGTATACCTGCTTTTGGCTCATTCGGATAACTTCTTGTGGGTAGGGCAATTTCATTGCAAGCAGTGTACACAGTGCGGAGAAGTTACAAGAAATGTTCAAAATGACGACCGTGGGACGCAACACACATTGAGGCGACGACACAGCGACTGGCGTACTCGTTCGAGGGTCACTGGGCTGTCTCTTGCGACGCTGAAAGCATTGTCAATACGGTTCCAAAGCTCGTCAACCTCCTGAACAGTTGAGGCACAGACTTGGTCTTTCATGTTTAGGTACATCTGAAGTTATTAGCTGGCGCACCTGTTAATAACCAATAAATGGGACGTTATTTCAAGAATTTGTTGTAGCTTCTCCGCATGTCACCTGCCATCCACAGAGTACAAAACCAGCTCTGAAACTTCAATTTTAACTGCGGAAATCTCATAAACGGTTCGTTATCCGAAGCATGTTTATATGAACTTTTGTTTTCATCTCGCTGTGGGGAATCACCACCAGAAATTTGTGACAGGGGTTTAGATACGCCCTGTATAGATGTAATCAGCCCTTTACAACCATGAAGTTTCAGGATAATTCATCAAGTATTTTTCTAGATAAAACGTCTAAAATCGAGTGTCCACTTTCAGTTGAGCAGTCAGTGATTAGTATTCATGTGGTTAATCCAAGTCATTTTAATAGTAACAGATATCTTTGAAAGTCACTATCTCGCGTTTCAATAAAGAACTCTTCTAAAGTCGAAATCGAAAGCAGAAACATTTCATGTATAATTACCTTTTAATTCATTAGGCTTATAAAGAATTCGCCCTAATGTCTCCAAAGAGCAAACAATCTACAGTACTGATTTGTCTTTCAGTTTATCTGTGCAGTGTTGGAATTCTTACGGTGTGTCAAAGGTCTCGCGATGAGATTGTGTTACTACGTTCCTAAATAAATTGTTTTTTTTATTCTTTTTATTAATAGTGCAGAAAATCTCTTATGAGTCAGTCATAAAACTGGTAAAAGGTTTAATAAGTTTAAGTCCTAACCAAGGACCTAAGAACTATTAACATAGCGCCTGAAATTTTTAAGTAGTTCTGAGTAGGGTGGTTTTTTTGCAAGGTAAGAGTGTTTAAATCCTGTAAATTGAAAATTTCTAGGTATCTAGATAGCTCCTTCGGTATTGCCCCAAGGGCTCATGCAAAAATTTGGATGACTGCAGTATTCCTTTTTCGCAAGCGTTCAATCTCTATTTGTACATCCCGTTACTTCGTGATCTTCTCCCTCTGCCTGTCTTCAATCCGTGCATCAGCCGTTATGGCGACATCAATAATCCAAAATTTCTTTTTCTCAACAACAGTTATATCTGATGTCTCTCCGTTTGGAGTCTGGATCTCACAAGATCTTATTTTCCAGAATTTCTTTCTCATATTCCTCATATTGCTGATGTTCTGGGTGCTTTTCTCGTGTTTGAGATTCTAATTTGACTTCATCCCTTAACCTGGATGAGGGTTTTTTTGTCGCATAGTGAGCGGCGCTTGTACTGACATTGAATCATGTGTTGCAAGCACCAATGGAAGTAGTTAGGCCTTATTCAACACTTCTTTTAAAAAGCCATGTTCAACTAGGCCCATGGCAGGGCAGGTTTGTCACATATTTTCATTTCCATGACCTCGGCGAAATTTTGCAGAAATGTTACACCCATAGACAAATGAAAGTAAGAGACCGGCAGTGCCCTAATCATTTTGCTGAGCGCTACTGGTGCCACCGGAAGTGCAGCTATCGCCATTAAGAGAATGGCAGAAACCTACGGTGGCGTATTGTCACGGAATTTTAATTATTCCGATGGCATAAGAGATCGTCTGCGCTCCAGAGTGTTTGTGAATTCAGAACGAAAACGAAAGGAGCATCGGGCGCGTCATCAGGAGCATCATCTCGCAGCAGCCAATGGGAGGGAAGCGAGCCTCTCTCCTGCGAGCTCATGGAAAAAACGTCGTCGGAGATTTAGAAGGAATTTGGCGACTACCGAGGGAAGTCAACTCCAAAAGAAGCTCCTGACTGAGTGCGACCGAGAACGTGGACTTTACATGGTTTTGCCAGAGCCTGAGAAAAAGGCTCGTTCCTGTTCGTCTATTACGGAGGCGGCGAGCGCCGCGTCGTTGGATTCTTTGCCGTGCCGGGAAGCATCTCCGGCGGAGAATGTTTACGTAACAAAGTGCGTGCCTTCACTGGATAACAGAGGTGAATCCACGATTTTCTGCGCAGTACCTCCGGAGCTAAGTTTCACCGCCGTTTGCTTACTTTACTCGCTGGTGAGTGTATCATTTACCATATGTTTCACAGCCGGCTTTGCCCGTAATGCTTTCCCTGAGTTAAGTCGCCGTAAGTTGCAATCTAATGCACGAGTGTGTGGGTTTTGGCCCGGAGGCATGGCGGCGTACTTCCGGAGCGACCTAGGTTTCGTCTATTTGCAACCTTAAATAGAATGTATGTGTATTTATATCGTATGCTGTAGCTTTCCTTTATAATTCCTCCACGTAGCCTGAATTTCCTATTTAGTGCTATTTGTTTTCTTTTGAATGTATCATTAATGTATTCTTTATGCTTAATGGTTTCCACAGGAGTCTTTTGTGACCTCGTGTAATTATGGAAGTGGAAAGCTTATCTTATAGATGCGAAACTAATTTAGAAACCATTTACATTGAAATACTTTTATTATAAGACTTTACCGGACTGGGAACTTTGCTAATTGTGACTTTCCAATTTATCCTGTGCCTATCAATTTATTGTATTATATTTGAGTGGACAGTGAACTTTCTTAGTGCGCCGTTATTGAGCTATTGTCAGCTCTTGTGCAGAAATAGTAGTGATGTGTTAACCTATTTTTATATGCTAACCGCATTTGAATTAATTTACAATATTTGCATTTGGTCATAAAACTTTTTTGCTGTATTATCATATTGTGATTAATTATTGTTAACTGGTTGGATTGACCGTAGCGATTTGATTTTTAAGCTCGACCCAGTTAAAGTGCTATCTATAAGTTTACCTTATCCCTTATGAGATTTACTTTTAGGATATATAAATCTTGTGTTGATATTACATGATGAATTTTGAGTAAAACGATGCTTTTGCTTAAATATTAATTACTTGGCAATTATTTATTTGAAGTCATTTATTACTTATAGCTTTGTGTGCTTTGATTAATTCTTAAGCATAATTTTGTAATTGTTTGATTGTTTTATGCTTCAAGAATTTAGTTTAATAGAATTTGAAGATATATCTCTGCTAATATAAGTGAACCTTGAGGCTTGCTCTTAGCTTGTATGTTTAAATAGTTAAGCTTAGATATTAGTTCACTTTGAAGTGAGCTTTTTTAATAAGATAAATTCCTATTTATCTTTTTCTGTTTTTCTGTTAGCAGAGTTATGATTTGTTTTCGTTATTCCTATTTATTGGTTGAGAGGTTCTTGTTTGAGTTCCTCACGTAGTTGACCATTTTGCTTTATTTTAATAAACATTATTATTTACTTTTAATCAATTTTTGTGTGCTGTTGCATGTTATTAATACTTCCACTGCGTAGCCCTAAATTCAACTTTAATACATGTGACACGTATGTTCTCAATGTTATTTCAACTGTTTTTGTAGATGACTTCAAGAGGTATTAGTAAGCGTAACCTGTTTTCTGATTTTTTTTTTTAAAAACTTTATTGCATTAACTAACGATAATGTATACTTTTTATGCCTTACGAATTTTTAAAAGAGCGCGTACAACTCGCAACTCCTATCGTTATTGTAATAATGGAGGCTTAGCCAGAGACAAGTGAAAGCATAGATGAAGAAAACTGAAGAAGCAAAGTTATTTCTTCATCCATGGTGAAAGTAAATGAATCTAGAGGAAGGATGAATTTATTTTTTAAGTCTTAACTGATTTTTATTATTAAAAAAGTTGATTCTTATAACTTAATCAGTCTTAATACCTAATAAATATTTTCATTTGTATTGCTAAATAAAAAGTAAATTTGAAGCCTCTTCATATAGCATTACCAATGGAGTTTCGAAAATAGCTTCAGTTACACAAAAATTTTAAATTGATTTATTCTTTATTGATTTTTAAATATAAGTCGTGATAAGACACTGCGTATATTTTCTCCACTTATTTTTTCTGTCAGTCGCTTGGTTTCAAGGTGATATCGAATATTACAGTATGTGATGACAATCAGTCTAATAAGTCGAAGCACATGATCGTCAGAAGGACTCATTTCAAACGAATGGTGAGCTAAATTAGGGAAAATATTAATTTTGTTTTCGGTTATAAAATGTAATGTTTTTGCTAGAATTTTGATAGGCATCTTCAATTTAATTGCTCTTTGCTCTCCTAGATTATAAAATTCACTCGTAATGATTTTTTCTGAAATTTTGCACAGGTATACTACATCTTTCGATGGTGTGATAAGGCCTCCTTATTTTTTTTTTCTCAATGAAATTAAGGCTGTGGTAGCTCTGCTATTGCTCTTTCAACGCTTCTTTACATTGAATGCAGATTATAGATTTAATTACAGACCTAGAAACGAATCCTGCCGAATCACAATATTTTGACAAGATTTTAATATCAGGGATTGGATAATATTGAGACGCGTCATCTGATATGGATTCATGATTATATTCATCAGAGTTAATATACATGAATTAATGTTTTGTGCCCTGCACTCAATTTTAACCTGGTAAATTTAATGCCAGTCAATTTGTCATTAATTTAATGTTTAATAAAAAATGCTGTATAATTTTGTTGCTGAAATAAAAGATGTATCCACTTTTTACGAGGAATGTCATCCTTTGGCGCAAATGTTTAGTTTTCTAATGTTTTTGTTTAGCTTTGAAATAGCTATTATTGCCGGGTGTAAGAGCTTGGTGCTTATTTCTTGCGTGACAGTTTTTTTTTTAATGTATTCATCACAATAAAAACGTTTATACATATGTTTACTGAAATATCAGATGTTTATATTACATGTATAAAAAAATTTAAAAGCTGCGTCACAAAATTGTTTTAAGATAATAAAAAAAAAATGCAATTTTAATTTTTGTTAATCTGATAATAATGGAATATTTGTAAAGGCAGGACATTTAAACTGGAAGGATATTTAAAAGTTTAATTGCTATCAATAAACAAACCTAACATAATTTATCAAATATTAACTAATTGATTGTAAAATTTTAAATTAAAAGAAAACCTGGTAACCTAAAATATTTTTTGAAAAGGTACTTAAATTGTTTTTTTTTTTTGTTTTGTTTTTTTTTTTAACAAAAAACGAAAAGGAAGAAATAATTCTCAGTTCAATAAAATAATCAGTTTATTAATCCAAATATTGTAATAAGCAATTAACTAATAATATAATTACTTGTGAACTGAAGCATTGGATCTTTTTTAAAAAAACGATTTGACCAATGTATATGAGAACTCCGTCCAGTTAGTTATTAGAAGGGGGGATTATAATTTGTACATCTCGTACTAATCAACAATAATTTGGATTATTAGTGAACTGTATGTTATTTTATTAACTTTCAAATTATAATTTATAAAGGAGAATTTTCCTAGTTGATTGTTTAATATAACTCCTCCTCCTTTTCCATTTAAACTTTTTTTTAAAATTTATGTTTAAGAATAACTTTATTTATCACCAAATAACTTTTTATCGGATGGGCCGATTTGGATGATTATTTTTTGTTTAATAGAGCAAGTTTTTCTGGTGGTCCCATAATAAATTCATCCAGATATCTTGGATAGATGTTATAAAAAATAATTGTTTGCGATTGATTCACATGCATTGCCTCCGGCGATCAGCGTTTCTTGCCAATCCTGTAATGGCGGCGCGAAGGCACCACTAGAGGGGAGGTCACTGCCAGTCTCTTTCTTCATTTGTCTCTGGTTACACCCCCGATATTGAGTAGTTGTTTACAATGAAGTCAAAAACTTAAATCTTGCTCGAATCATGCACATGACAGAAGTATTAAGGGATAAGAAGCTCTCAACACTTTCATCCGTTTGGCTTTCTTGAAAGTCTGTTATAAATGTAATCCCAGTTTCTCCAGTAGTTACTGAATATTAAATTTTAGTTCATTTTCCGTGTTTTCCATGATCTTAATATCTTGGTGGAACCTCTCACATTGCTCTTCTCTTCGTGTTTTTTTTTACCCTGTAAACTTCTTACTTAAATTTAACCATTGGAAACGATTCATATGTTGTCCCCTCCTGCGCGTTTTCAGTTTACTTTTTATTTCACTTTCACCGTTGATAATGAAAGTCTAGGCCTTAAAATACGCATAAAAATATATACGAATTTTATACTTTCTTGCGGATTAAGGTGTATTCCTCTTCCTTTTTTATGTTTTTATCAATTACTATTATTCTTTATTTAATTAAATTAAATAGCGATAGTTAAGAAGCTTCACCAGAAACTGTAGATGTAATAATCAAAGGTAAAAAGGAGAAAACACTTTTCCACAAGATTTATTTATTTATTTATTTATTTATTTATCTAAATATAGGTATTTATAAAATATCAACGTCTTAATATTGTTTTTTTTAATTATCTACCATCATATTACCATAAAAAATATTTAAACACGATCAAACTTCAAATTTTCCGAAAACCTTAGTAACGGTGCTTCGTAGTACTCTTAAATTGCAAATGGAAAGACTTTTTATTGGTCAAAAAATAAAATAAGATATGACTTCATAGGCAATAAATAATTCTGACCGTATCTGAACCCATGAACCAAACAAACTGATAAAAATAGACTTCATAGTAAATTTTGTGATCAATTTTATGACTTAATAGTAATGTCAAAACTTAGGGTGCTTGACACCCGCTTTAATGATGGGTGAAGGGAAGCTATGCATTAGGAGGAATCGTCGAAGGAAGCAGCCGGAATCAGTTTTGTACTGATTTCAAACGAATGCGATATCCTCCCCTCCCGAACACAGTCATCCTTTGCATTAAGCGCAAATGATAGAACATTCATTCCGTTTAGGGACGAGAGAACTATTTAAAACCATCTTTGCTATACAAAATGACTCCTTTTTATTACTTTCTTTAGAGCCACCCTCTTACAATGAATAACGACATTAGACTACAACATGATTTCCACTGAGTTATAAGCTCCAATGTTGTATTTGCATTTCTTATACCTAAATACAAATATCATTTATAAATCGATAACTTCTGATGATTTATTTATGAATTCCTGCGCCAATTAAATATCTAGCATTAAATAAATTATGTCATCTACGTTCCTAACATCTACATTGCTCTGCTACTCCTCCAGCTATTATCCAATCTTGGCTTCAACAATAATCCAGATAATATCTAGCATGAATGACTGGTACGAAAACCGAACTGTTCTTGTCGAACTATGTACTTAGCATAATTGCATCCTGATCGTCGCCCATGACACGATAGGAACACTCACAAGTGATTACAGCCAGTGTATACGGAAGATACTGGCGATTGAAAGAGGCTAACGATGACCTTTAACGAGCCAATATGCAAGATTAATCTATTTTAATCGATCCAAATGAATCAGAATACCACTGAATTTTAATATGTAAGCACCGAACAAAGAAAATGTGTTTATGGAAATGGTTTTCCATCATATCATTCATTACCTTTGGTATTACTTAATTTTTAATGAGTTTTTTTTTTTTAATTATTCAATGATGCCAACATAAACGTCATCAACAAATTAAATGAAGAATATTTAAATCGCTCACTAGCATTGCTACTGTCTTATTCTCTATGTGTACGACTTCTTTATCTGTAGCGAAACAACACTCCGATAATTTCATGCGCAATAAGGCAAAAAGAGAATGACGTTGGAAAAGTGGCCCGTGAATTGAATTTATTTTGTTTTCTCTCTTAAGTAATTATTTGTTGACTTTTGTGATCATTTGATTTATACAGGAGAGATGAAAGTTCGCTCGAAAGATCATTCTGGTCGATAGCAAATTACTCTTAAGGGCACATTCCTCTTATGTTATATAACATAATGACGGAAAATGGTTCAAATGAGGGAAAAGCAGACGGAAACCAAACGAAACAATTCTATATTCGTAGTATTGATTACAAAGTCTAATAAGGAGACTCCACGTACTCGGACTGACCGATTTTGATTAAAAAAAATCTATAAAAAAACAAAACGATAAAGACGGACGGCATATTGATTTCATATCACCGTAAGGAGAAGTTAATACTGGTGTCCGGTATAAAAATAAAATTTGGAGAGAACCCCTTATCGTTTTGTTTATTTTTGAAGACAACTGAAATTCAACTCATTCTATCGGCAATATCTTTCTGAATTTTCACGATATTTGCTTGGGGTTTTTCTAAAAGTAGCTCTATATATTCGGCTAATAAATTATGCAAAAGAAATTTTATTAACTCTTGCGCAAGTGCATTTAAACATTATTTAGTAAAAATGCTCATATTTCTTCAAATATTATTTATTTTTATGTATAATGCAGGGTTCTGTCTCTACTGTAGTTTGCCAAGTTTCCTGAAAATTGCATTGCATTGAGTTGAAAACCCTGCACTTTATAAACAAAAACTTCGAATTTTTTAAAGAAACCTTTATATCTCCATGAATGAAGACAGATAAGTAAAAGAAACCTCATAAACATATGCTACAGCTACAACAGATTTCAAGCATTATTTTTTACTATGAGAAGTGGGAATATACTGTGGATAAAGACATGATGAAAAAACGAACCTCTTGTCCACAAACGTATTCGCCCATTAAAAACGTTTGTGGACAAGAGGTTCGTTTTTTCATCATTATTTTTTACTGTTGAATCCCAAATATTATTTTTTTGTTCAATTTGTTGATGGTCCCCTATTTGCCTTCGAGACACAAAACCTTCGCTGAAATATATGACGTGTAACATGCTCTTTGCACCCCTGAAATTTCAGGATAATTCGTCAAGTATTTTTCTAGATATTCGACAAAACGTCTATATATAGTGGTGTCCGGCAGGGCTGTGTATGACGTCTTTTGAACGACTCATCAACAATATCATTGATTTTTTTTTATGATCTCCAGATTTGCATGAAAATCGAAACAATGAAAATCGAAAATGCACACTCCTCTAAAGAAAATTAAGGAGCGCAGGTTGGAGGTGCAAAAATAGTACAGAAGGTATGATTATTAACAGGGATGTCATAGAATGAAGAAAATGAAACTTTATTAACATAAACAACGAAGAGTTGATAATCAGATAAATGTTTTCTTATGTAACGGCAGGAGATGGGATGTAGTCAAAAACAACAATGAAAACTGAAATAAACAAATGCACCACATGAGTATTTTTGCCATTTCACTACAGTTTCTACTGTATTTTTACAGTTAATAAGAGAATAGCCCCCTTCCTCTCGAGCCATAATTACCGCTTGGTACCGTTGAGGCATTCTCCGGACAAGTCTATGGATGTTTGCGGGATGTTTGCTCATTCTTTAAGGAAACTATTCTCTACTTCTTATAATCTAACAGGAACGTTTAGACTGCGTCTTATGCATCTATTCAGCATGTCGCGAACATGCTCAAGGGGATTGATGGTTACGAGCTGGTCACGGAAAAACAAAGATATCGTGCTCCTCAAGGAAACTTGTGACATTCTTGTAGGGTGGTCACTGTTCTTGCAAAATGAGGAGGAACCTAATACAGTAGCATAAACTTGTGTTTGCAGCGCCTCATCAATATAATGCGAGCTATCAATGTAATACGAGCTATCAATATAATGTCTGATTGATAGTAACCCCTGTTATCATAGAGCATGTTCTCCCATCGATTGACACACCATCCCATACCATCAGAGAGGTGCCATTGAAAGCTTTGATTTCCCGGACCGTACTAGCATGAAAGCATTCCCGTTTATGTCGCCACACAAGCACACATCCATCATGCCCATCTAGCGTAAATCAGTACTCGTCTGTGACCAAAACGTTTCGCCAGTGTTGGTGTTGTTAGGCTAGCAGAAGTCTTGAACGACGGAGATTCCTTGTTACCTGGGACACTTTGCAGGCCATCTCGACATAAATCCCCCTCCCAAACTCGGTTCCTCACGGTTTGAACAGAAACATGCCGTCCGATAGTTCCAAAAACATCATTTCGCAATGCCCTGACAATGGCTGTGTGATTCCTCAAGGCTTGAACTACACAGAAAACGATCGTCTCTAGCGGTAATGGCCCCAGGTCTAACTTACCCAGAATGTCTGTAAATGGTTCCTGTCGTTTCGTGTCGTCTGTTCACTTTCCACATCACAAACTCTGAGACCCCAAGCTATTGTACAACATGACGTTGTGTGTTACTTTCTCGAAGTTGCACAAGAGATCCTTATCACCTGTTTCATTCAAATACCTTCTCATTTCCTGCATCTAAAAAGAATGCCATACGCTGTCGATGATAGCACCACTGTCGAAATGTACATCCATACTGTCAAATAAATCTATTGCGGAAGAGCGGTATTAACGTCTTTTTTTACTTAGGTAAGTTCAACAGTTCCTCTGATTATTATTTTTTCTTAGTTCTCAATATACTACTATCACCGCTACAATTTATGCCTCTCACTATAAATGCACTGAATCGTAATTGCATTATGGTGCAGTTCCATTCTTATTTGGGGTAGATCTTTATCTTTAGGTGCCTAATCCTCTTCTATAAAGCGAAGGTGTTTTATTCCCATGGTCATTGCGAATGGCATTCTTCGAACTATGCTGCATCAAAATTGGGACATTTCCATGACCCGGAAAGATGGTATATTAATCAATTACAAGCTTAATATATACAGAGTGTCACTAAATGGAAGGACAATTAGTGCCTACCGTAATCCTTTGCATGATGACAAACTTAGAATTAACCAAAATCGGAGGGAACCTCTTATTCACAAGGAGATATGAAATGCTGGATACGTATTTCGGCTATCAAGTGCAACTAAAAAAAGCAACTGGAGACAAAATGCAACTAAAAAAAGCATAGCCTTAATGCTACAGAAAATACAGACAAGGTGGGGGACGGGGCAATTGAAAAGAATATCTCCCATTGGTTAAGCGGAACGGAAATAACGACTATTGGACAAGTTAAACAGTGGGCCAATAAAATAAGAGGAGATATCTTTCCAATAGACGGAAGGGAGGGAAAAAGAGAATAATAGTGGATAAAAAATTAAAAAACAAAGAGAAAGAGACAAGGAGAAAGAATCAATTAAATAAATCAAACAGAAAAGAGTTTGAGATCGGCCCTTTGTCCATGTTTAATAACTTTATGGACTCCATTTTATAGATTTCTGTATACTCTCAAAGCTGTCTAATTGATTTCTTGAATTGACAGATCTAAGTAACTTAAAATTATCTGAACTAATACCATGATCTGTGTCCAAAATATGTTTGGCGATGCTCGATCTGTCCGACCTGCCATACTTTACATGAGCTAAATGCTCTTTCCATCTTCTAATAATGTTTCTGGAGCTCTGACCAACATAGTTCTTCTCACAAAAATCACATTGAAATAGATAGATTCCCGACTTTTCCAGAGGTGGGATGGCATCTTTAGTATTTCCTAAGAGTGCTTTCAAAATATTCCCACTTTTGAATGCAATCTTTAAATTGCAAGCCCTAAAAATCTTTTTCAGGCCCTTAGTTAATTGCGGATCAGAGGCAATACTAATAAATTTAGGGCTTGTGGTCTCTGGAGTTAAGTTCGTGGAATCCTTTCTAATTAAAAGAAGCTTATGCCTACGGAGTAAGTTGTCAACAATTTTATCGGAAAAGCCATTCAATTTTGCTATAGATTTAATGCTACTCAATTCAGTTTGGTACCTTTGGTCGGATAAAGGAACATTAAGAAGACGGTGGGTCATAGCGTGGAAGGCAGCGTGTTTATGGCTAGGACAATGAATGGAATCGTTCATAATATAGCGATGATTGTTGGTGGGTTTTCCATAAATGTCGAACTCTAACCTATCATTAACCCTAATAATGCTTAAATCTAGAAAAGAAAAGCGTACATTGCTCTCAATTGCATGTGTGAATTTGATTGTAGGAAACTTATTATTTAATTCGCTGAGAAAAGAGCTAATATCGCATTGATTCGTGTCAAAAACAGCGAAGATATCATCCACGTATCTATACCGTATACGGTGGAAATAAGAGAGAGTTGTCTCGAATTCACTCATAAAGAAATTAGCAATGAACGGACTAAGACTATTGCCCATAACTGTTCCCGAGGTCAACCTTTAAAATTTGGAATTGAATTGAAAGAAATTTTCATACATGCATGCCTTAGTTAAACGTATATTTTCATTGATTTCTTCGGGAACAACTTTGGAAGAAGAAAGGAAATTTCTAAGATAACCTTCATTGTTACCAACAAACGAAAAACTAGTGATTATTAAAATCCAAGATGGAAACAATGAAGGATACATTGGACTAAGATGATCAAATGAAATTTGAGTTTCAGGGCCTGTTTCTCTCGTTGGCCTCAGGTAGTGCGATTACAGAAGTAAGTTCAACGTCACAATGTTAGTGCTTCAATAATACATTATTGACGTCATGTTCAGGCCTGGTAGTTTCTAGAAGACCGTGTTTAATGAACTGCTGGTGCAGAAAGTTCATAAATGACATAACGATGTAATTTTTGGGTTTTAGACATTCAATAACGATCATTTTGTTTAGAATGCATAGAATCACATTATGTAATTATTGTCCTTCCATTTAGAAACACCCTTTATTAGAATGCACGCTTGGTCTATACAGGGTGTTGTAGATAACTACAGGGCAGTATAACGGGAAGCCTACCCGCTCTATTGCAGGGGCCGGCTCTATTTTGTTTTCAGAAATATGACCATCAAGGTCTCAGCTCGGCTGTACAAACTTTTCAGGATTTTTCGTGGACCTCTTCAAGTCGAATTCACGTGCTAAAACAGTGACCGTAAAGAATACCAAGATAATGACATATCTTATAAGAATCGATTCGTCAGAATAAATACACTGTTGCTTTCTGTTTAGCTTTTAAGTAGTGTTAACGTGAGCAAGCGCACGCGACGATCGTTTTGTCGACGCACGATTGCTCAATTGCTCATCTATATACAAGGGGTGATCAAAAAGTAATCGCGTAAGTTTTTTCTCAAAAATGACAGCAGATATGAGAAAATTGCGACATATAAAGGTTAGTTTGGTTCATTGTTAAAGTTTCCTGTTAGTGTCGTGTGCATCCGCCAAGCACTAGCGACGTGACAATCCAAACAAGATGGCGGCTCTCATTTCATCGTCCAGTGCTTTTGAGCGGCGGAGTGTTATGCGTTTTCTTAGTGCCAGTCGAAATCCATAAGGAAATTGTGTCGGTGTACGGAGGTGATATCGTGCAGCTCCGAACAGTACAATGTTGGTGCAAGGCTTTTAAAGAAGGACGAGAGGATCTACTGGACGAACATTGCTCTGGCCGGCCGCGGGAATCTATGACTGACAGCAACATTGCCGCTGTGGAAGCGCAGGTGTGGGAGAACCGGTGGATTACCGTGAGAGAAATTGCTGCAACGTTGGTCATTTCATATGGGACGGCGTACGATATTGTTCACGAGCAGCTCGGCTTTCGCAAAGTGTCATGCAGATGGGTGCCACGACAGTTGACGGCCGAACATCAAGGTGCTCGTTTTGGTGCTTGTTTGCTGCATCTCACCTCAGGAGGAGGGTCAGGATTTTTTGGATCGAATCATCACAGGCGATGAATCATGGGTCCACCATTTCACGCCCGAAACCAAAATGCAATCGGCGGTTTGGAAACACACCTCATCTCCCACAACGAAAAACTTCAAAACTGTGCCATCAGCCGGCAAGGTCATGTTGACATGTTTTTGGGATTGCCGTGGTCCGATACTGCTCAAGTTTCTTCCACCGCACACCATTGTCAATTCCGAACGCTACAGAGGCACATGGAGGAATCTTCGAGCAACCATACGCAGGAAAAGACTGACTGGCAATGGAGGACATCGTGCTGCACCACGACAACGCACGTCCCCACACAGCGAAACGGGTCACTGGCCTGCTGCGATGAACTGGGAAACACTGCTTTATTCTCCATATCGCTCGAACTTCGCTCCCAGTGACTACCATACCTTCGGAACGTTGCAGAAGTCACTGGCCGATCAACATTTTCGTGACGATGACGAGGTGAAATCGGCAGTTCGCAACTTATCCAGACTCAACTGGACGACTTTTATCGACAGGGCGTGGAAAACCTTGTCCACCGCTGAGATCGTTGCCTCAATCGACTTGGAGATTATGTGGAAAAATAAAAGTTGAATTGTTCTATCCAATCTACATGTGTTTATTTTTTCCCGGTCACGATTTTGAGAAAAAAAATACTCGACATTACTTTTTGATTACCACTCGTATATAAAATCGGTTGTTTGTTTGTTTGATTGTTTGTTTGTTCGTTGGTTTGAAATGTGTTGCTTCTAGCGTTCTGATTGGCTGAAATTCAACAATGACATTAATACTGAATCAGCGTGGCATTAATTGAAGAGTAATAATTGAATGATCTTAAGAAGTTTTTTTCACGCTAAATTCAGATGTTTAAATTATTGATGAAGAAAGGAAAGAAAATCCCACAGCCTGGGTTCGAACCAGGAACCTTCTGCTCACCTAAAGACAGGTAGATAGAGCTAATGCTTCCATATCCGCAGTGGCGCAATTGGTTGGCGCATCTGCACGGTGAGCAGAAGGTTCCTGGTTCGAACCCAGGCTGAGGAATTTTTTTTCCTATTTTCATCATTGACACTATTAATATTGTTAACGTTTCACATCTCATTGTTTAAAAGCGTGAAACGGGACCAAAAAATCTATGTGCTATTTAGGTACGTAAAGGAGTAAAATTCAGTATCCAGATTCCTCTAAGGCGAGATCTACATTATGAATTTAAGCCAAATTGTTCTAGTGAAGTCGGAATTGCGGGGGTGGCAGTCACTTGGTTTTTAGAACTATGGCAACTTATGGCATGTAATATGTCCGTTGAAAGGAAAGAAGATAGAGCTATTTTACATTTTCTACATACTACGTTCGAGAAAATAAATTTTTTTATTAAAAAATTGGAGTGGAGGGGGGGGGGGTCAAAAGTGCAGATAAAGGGGTAAAATAGATGACCGCAGGCGCTACTTGCCTATACTCTACTAGGGGGTGGGGCTGTAAAACTGTGCTAACGACAGCCTGGATGTAACGACCACTTTTGTTTGGTCCCGCAGAATGTTACATAGGAAATCTGTTAACTCGACCAGCGATCGGCATTTTCGATACCTTATGTATCTAAAACTATACCAAAAGTCTTGTCTGTAACGACCATTTACGCAACCAGTCAGGTCCTAACCTAAGTGGTGCCTATTATCCCACTACGCTATTCTCTGCAATCAACCAATCAGATTCAACACAAACAAAAATGCAACCACTGATTCTTTTAGCCTACTGATATCTATCTTTCTTTCTATATATATTGTAAGGATCGGCGTTTCTACACAGATCCTCACAGCAATCGAAGAT
>JAHWFO010110045.1:538459-644660 GCA_023313115.1 Rhysida immarginata
TAAACAGAAAAACAACGAACATAACGGGCAGAACTGAACCGTTATAATATATAAAGAAGGATGTTTGTTTGTTTGTTATACAAATCTACAGTTTTATTCCGATCTTGATGAAATTTCGCATATATGACCTTCAAAGCATGAGGAAGGTCACTGTCTACCTCATATTTCGAAAAAATAATTATTATTGATAAAAAAACGATATTCATGGTTATGGCAGGGCATATTAATGAGAAATATCTCATGACCAACAATGCAAGACAAAGTTTTTGCAACAATGGTATCAACACGCAATTCACAAACACTCTGCACGGATCAACAATATATCTCTCATAACCAACAATGCAAATAAAAGTTTGTGCAACAATAGGTATCAACAATAGTGTCAACACGCAATGCACCAACACTATGCAAGGATCATCAATTTATGTCTATTTGTGCAATATAAAATTCAGGCATAGAATTCTTAGTACTTAATTTCTTGAAAATCTTTAAAAATGATCAGTAATTGGAGATAATGAGTTAGCAGACTATTGAGAAAGAGTGGAAGACGATAGAGGAAGCACTCCTTTAGCTCCGTGCTGTATTGAGCAAATGGTTAAGCAAGTAAATAGAAAAATCGACGACCGCTAGACTACACAAAGTGATGAATGGCCAATTTTTGCTTCAAGACATCGAAAGAAGAAAGGAAATCGCAACAACATCAAGTGTATTTCTAAAGTAAGATTACGTGAGTAAAAAATTATATAGACTAGAAGGCATCCTTGGAGGGGTCCATCCATTGTGAGCCTTTAAAAATTTTTTTTCGGTAAATCAAGTCCCGGTATATCACCTAGAATGGATTTTTTCAGTGAAGAGGTAAATTCCTGTCTTTCGGATTTTTCTTAGAATGGATAGTCCCTTCGCTCTATATTGTAGTGATTGAGTTATTATTTAACCAATTTGGAGGTTTAATTTAGCTTTTTGAGGTTGTTCTGTTTATCTACAGGCGTAATTATCCCGGGTAACCCGGGTCCTCTGCTAGTCTTCTATATATAAAGAAGGATGTTTGTGGGTGCATTTGTGGGTGGGTTTGTTTGTTTCTTATACAAATCTACAGTTTTATTCTGATCTTGATGAAATTTTGCTTACTTGACCTTGAAAGCATGAGGAAGGTCACTGTCTACCTCGTTTCGAAAATATAATAATTATTGATAAAAAAAATCGATATTCATTGTTATGGCAGGGCTTATTAATGAGAAATATCTCATGACCAACAATGCAAGTCAAGGTTTGTGCAATATAGATAAATTTCAATTTGTAACAATGCATAGAATTCTTGTTATTCAGGCTTTTCTTAGAAAAGAGAGTTGTTAGTACAGTCATCAAAGGGAAATAATCCACACTTGAATTTTACTCTAAGTATTACCGTCTCAATAATAATTTATTTTTAATAATTTAATATTACATTTATAGTTAACATTATTAAGATTATTAAATTTAAATAATTATAATTAAAAAAGCTATTAAAACAACACATTAGCATGAAATGTAATATTAAGTATTAAACTCGTGTGGATTATTTCCTTTGGTTGACTGTACTTAACAATTTCTTGAGAATCTTTAAAAATGATCAGTAACTGGAGCTAATGGAGAGTTAGACTATTGAGAAAGAGTGGAAAGACGACAGAGGAAGTACTCCTTTAGCTCCGTGCTGTATTGAGCAAATGGGAAGCAAGTAAATAGAAGAATCGGCGACCGCTAGAGTACACAATGTGATGTATGGCCCAGTTTTGCTTCAAGACATCGAGAGAAGAAAGGGAATTGCAACAACATCAAGTCTACATCTAAAGTAAGATTACGTGAGTAAGAAATTATCTAGACTAGCAGTGGCATCCTTGGAGAGATCCATCCATTGTGAGCCTTTAAAATTTTTTTTCCGAATTTTCATTAAGAATTTGTATTGTATTAATTCTAAGAGTTTCCATGTGTTTATTTTTAAGATATATCAAAATTTAATCAAAAAAATAAAAAGTTCGAGCCATGCCGGGGTTATCACCTAGCTTATTTCGTAGCACAGCAGATCCAAACATTTCATAAAAATACATTTTGACTCTATTCTGTGTGATTGTGTATAATTTGGAAACTGAGATGCTGATAATGCGGTGATTGCACGTTCTTTTCCAAGAGTTATTAATAATGAGCATTAAATTATGAAGCAGTGAAACATAAATAAGGCAGTATCTGTTGGGGAGGAAAAGGATTCACACGTGTCTCTCTTGAGCCCCCTATTATATATCCAGACGACTGGCAAAAATTTATCTACCTGGAAAGGAAAGAGAAAAACCTAGTATTGGTTAGAGAAATTCTGCAGCTAAAACAGAAAAATCTATACTAGCTTTGGAAAGAGATTATACATCCAGGGCAAGAAAAACTTGGACCTATCTTTTTAACACTTCTTTATCTCAAGGTACTTTCCCCTCATGTATGCAACAAGCTAAAATCATTCCTATTTTTAAGAAAGGCGATTCCAAAAATTTTGCTAATTACCGCCCGATTTCGATCCTCCCTGCGTTTGCCAAAATTTTTGAGAAGTTATTTTACTCCCGCTTATCTCATTATATCTTCTCTAATAACTTATTATCACCGTCTCAGCATGGTTTTACCCCTAAGCGAAGCACCCTGACCGCATGTTATGATCTTTTAGAGTATATTACTTCTAATATGGTCAAAAACAAACTCGTTGTATCGGTGTTTTTAGACTATTCAAAGGCATTCGATTCAATTCCTCACCATCTCTTAATTAATAAACTAGCTTCCTTCTATAACATACGTGGCCCGCCTCTTGCATGGCTTACAGGGTTTCTTACCAATCGACGCTATACGCTTTCTATTAGCAATTATTCCTCCACTGTAATTCGGAATCAGGGGGTGCCTCAAGGCTCAATTCTTTCTCCACTTTTATTTAACTTATTTATTAATGATCTATCCTTTATTATGTCACCGCTTCCTTCTATCTTTTACGCAGATGATGCTACTATATCTTACGCAGATACTTCTATCTCTATTATTCAAACTACAATGAACGAGGCCCTCGCTAAGTTATATCAGTGGAATCTCGTTAACCAATTAACTTTAAATCTCGATAAGACTACTTATATGATCTTTCTACAGCGTAATAAGCAGGGCTCCTCTGATGACTTCTCGCTCTATTATAATTCCCACCTACTTACTCCTTCTACTTCTTTCAAATATCTGGGAATTTACCTATCCGCTAACCTTTCCTGGGATTTTCATATTAACGCGTTAGCAACTTCACTTAATCAATGCCTAGGTCTCTTCACCCGCTTACATCATCTTCCTCCAACTATACAACTTCTATTATATTTTTCTTTAATACACTCACGACTTTGTTATGGAATAATTTTCTGGGGTGCTTCCTCTAACTTAAATTTATTACGTCTTTTCAGAATTCAAAAAAGATTCCTTAGAACATTTCTCAAATTACGTAAACCGGCCTCTGTCTCTCAATTATTTAATCGCTATGGAATTACTACAGTCTATCAGTTATATATTTGCAATTTAGCTTCCTTTACTTATAAGGCAATTTCTCGCCAAATTTCTCTTTCTCCCCCGCTTCCTATTCAATATCGCAGTGAACTTCACCCTTATCCTACACGTTCCGCTCATTTGATAAATATCCCTTCGATAAGAACGAACTACCAATCTCGCAGTGTTTCATTCGCTGCTATTAAGCTCTGGTCCTCCTTACCTATCGATTTGCGCCTTTCCCCGAACATCGCCATCTTCAAATTTAGATTAAAAATTTTTTTATATAACTCCTAACAATACTAACCCACTAACCCTGTATTTTCTTTTAATTTGCTTTCATTGCAATATTTGAATTTTGTCTGTACACTTTTTGGACCTAGTTCTTTATTATTAATTTTAATTTTTTAATCACAGTTTGTAATTTTATTCTCTATCCAGGGACCTAACTTGTCGGCTATCTGGCCATACTGGCCCTGGATAGACAATTGTTTCTGTAATAAATAAATAAAAAATAAAATAAAAAATAAATAAATAAAATAAATAAATAAATAAAGTATCCACTGATGTTCTCCGCTGGTGAAGATGGATGTTTTAATCCGAGGCAAGTCAAAAAGAGGTAAGTAAGGTCCCGGTATATCACCTAGAATTCCTCTTCGCTCTGTGTTGTATTGACTGGGTTATTATTTAAGCAATTTGGAGTTATAGTTTAACTTCTTGAGATTGTTCTGCTTACAACAACTATAATTATCCCGGGCAACGCTCGGTCCTTTGCTGGTTGTTTAATATTTCTAGCAACAATATTTCTAAAAATAACGACCGCTTCGCTTTTTTGTGTGTGACCGGTCGCGCAGACCGAGACAGGACTCCAAGGATTGGAATAAAAATAGCGGAAGAAACTCAACTCTTTAGCTGGCTGCTGGATAATCAAATGGACGTATGAGTTTCAGTTTTGAATAATCATCATCAAAGTTATCTAAAATCACAAACGCACATAATTGCCTACTTAGGCATGGTTGTGGCCTGTTGGGAACCGGTCGGACTTTATGGAAACACCCTGGATGTGCTCGAAAAACATTTTGAAGATTAATTTTAACTAGGAAGGCAACTAGGAGAGTGTAAACAGAGTAGCTTAGATTCTTTTATAAAGAAATGAACATGCCTGTTTCTAATCATGTTTGTTGATTGGTAATTGTTTTGATTTAACGGCTATATAACGACCACATTTGGTCCCGTGGATGGTCGTTATAGACAAGTTTTACTTGTCGTTATTTCTTGTTAATAAATGCATAAATGTATTTCTGCTTACAGCTAAAGATTTTATCTCATCTTATTCAGATTTCTGATTAAGTCAATTTAAAAATTTACAATAATCATGTTAAAATGGAATTAATGAACTCAAGATTCTTTACCTTTACCTCGTATACTGTTTCACAAAAACAACAATTTCGGTTTATTTTAAAATCATGAAAGACGAACAAATAGTAATTTTAAACTATTGAATTCATTGTAGGTTGGTTGGTTAGGCTTTTGGGCACCTCAATATAAAGAGTGTTTACTAAACGTACGGCATAAATTTAAAGAGTGATTCTTTGGGTTATTTTAAGAATCATTTATCCTTTGATGATTTCGGAATACCGCTTTGTTTCGAAGATATAAGGCGAAAGAGGTTTTTCGACCAAAATAATACTGATATCTTTTAAAACATTCTAATTACTAAAAACAGCTGTTTTTGCATTCACACCAGACTAGTGCAGATATTGAAAACACGTTTAGATATCAGTTTACCCGTGAATTTCATACGTATTGTTGAATACGTTTCGTGACTTGTGATTTTCTTGCTTTGAAAGTTGATTGCTTCTTTATTTTCTGTCTTTGGTAGTTAAAGTTTTGTCTGTGAAGTTCTCTTTCAAGAGTGACTACACGTATACGAACGCCGAGATGACTAACATCAGGTATGGTTGGTTGGTTGGTTTGTTTGGTATTTACGTCCTTTTCAACTGCTATGGTCATTTCAGGACGGCGTTATAGGGGCCGCAAATTTTGCCTCACAAGGGTTCTTTAACGTGCAGCCGGCAAACGACTACACGGGACCAACGGCTTTACTTCCCTTCCGAAGGAAGTGCATGATCTCAGGATTTTCCCCCTGAAAAAATCCTCGTCGTCCTCGGCCAGGGTCGAACCCGCGTCCTCGGGCATCAGAGGCGATCACGCACCCACTGAGCCAGCATTTCAGTTATGGACTTGCCATTGGGAATTCGTTACGGGTTAGGCGGTTTTACAGAGAACGATTTCCCAACCGTAACTTCCAAAGTATTTATCAACCTCTTCATGAAACCGGTACATTTAAACGTAATGGAGGACCAGGAAGCCAATGACAGAAAGAATGGTAGAAGTGGAAGAAACTCTGCTGAACATGGTGGAATAAGATCCAGTATTTCTACTAGAAAAAGTGCAAACGATTTAAATTTAAGTAATGACATTGTGTTGAAAACTTTGAAATATCAGTTGTTGTCCCATACCACATTTAACGCGTTCAGGCACTTATTCCTGCTGATTTCCCTGCATATGTTGCATTTTGTCAATGGTTTCTGCAGACATTGGTTCAAATCCCTCAAGTACTGCCGATGATTCTTTTTACTGATGAAGCAAATTTCTCCAGAAACTCAATAATGAATTTTCACAATAACACAAGTGGCCTGAAGAAATCCGCATGAAGTACATGAATACTGTTTTCAACATCAGTTTTCATCGAACGTTTGGTTGGAATTCTGGGTGACTGATTAATTAGACCGGTTTATCTACCAGGAAGTTGTATCGAAATTTTTTGGAAGACTCGCTACCAGTCTTTCTTGAGGAGAAATGTAATGGGAGTATATGCATGATTGTGCACCAACGCATTTTTTGTGTGGTTCCTTGTGAATTTTTAAATACAACATATCAAGACCGCTAGATTGGTAGAGGTGGACCTCACTTATGACCTGCTCGATCATCGGAATTAAATCCCTTGGATTTTTTTCTATGGGGGGCATCTGAAGTCGTTAGTTATACTACTCCAGTAGAAAATGAAGATATGAGAAATCAAATAGTTGATGTGAGTAATGCAATAAGAAATAATTTATTGAAAGAGTTCGGCAGTTACCGATAAGAGTGGATTCATGCATCCTAGCTGATGGCAGTAATTTTCAGCTGTTATCGTAAATATTAGGTAAAAAAGCTTTACATGTAATATTAGGTAAAAAAGATATTTTCGCCGTGTATTTTCAATTCAAAACGGCATTACGAAAATCAACAAAGGACAAAGATACTTAAAATAACCCCTTGAATTTTTGCCGTATATATTTAAATATCCTGCATAGCTAATTTTGTGGTAAATAAATCTTAGCACAATCTTGAGACAATTCCACATTACTGTATCTTTAGACAGCATTAGAAAAAACACAAACATCCATGTCTTCCGCGGGATTCGAATCCACACACGACATAAGCTTATATGAGGACTGTAAAATGCGAATTAATCTTTCTGTTTATGGTATATTATGAAATGGAGAATAGTGATATGATTGTTATTGCGGGAAAATATCAATCATATTTGTAATGCAGAAAGCTCTATAATATTTTACATATTAATATGTAGCTCGGGGTATTTAGCATATCTGCTATTTCAGTTCAATGATATCTTAATGAGTCCAATGGCTACCATTTTAATAAAAGTCAATAAAGTGGCAGTTAATTATTACCTCATAAGATATATTTGGTTTGCAAATATTATTAAAGCCCTCCAGCTACTAACATTGACGGTTATACTTCAATAAGTCAGCCATAAAAGACGTTATACTGTAAATAATTGAATGAAAATTTTTTGCATTCTTCCAATATAAGCACAATTAAAATTTGATATTGATGACTAAGGCTATATCTTCTTCAAATAACATTCTTAGAATTGAAATGATTGTATTTTCGAAACGATAATAACATGTTTATTTTTTTTCCTGAAAATATCGATATAATAAATGTTATTTAAGCTAACTAATTCCTTCTTAAGTTAGTGTTAGGTATATTTTTTTCCAAAACATGAGCAGATTATTATTTTTGCCGTCTTAATACGCTATAATCAATTCATTTATTCGGTTAAGGAACTATCATCGAAGGGAAATCCCGATTGAAAAGGTCAGTGGAGGTCGCCTTGAAAAAAAAGAGATGTTATTTTATTCTGCCCTTAATCCTCTCCTGTTGAAAGCCACTGTTTTATTTCAAAGAAATCACAATCTTATTATACTTGCGTCCAATATTTATTCAAGATGCTTATATTTTACGTGGATGTTTTTATTTTATATGTGTTACATGTTTAAATCAGCTCAAATAAAAAAATTCAGTGAACATACAGTCAATAAAAAGCGCTTATATAATGATAAATTATACTATATAAAAATTAAATTATTACTAGGAGATATTGGCGCATGCTATTTGCAGAATTTCTGGCTATTTCAGAAAGAAAAGGAGGGAAGGTTCAAAGACAGCTGAGGATACTAATTCATGCAGTGTCTGTTTCAGGCCATAAAGAAAGGTAGAGAAAAATGGAGATGCAAAAAAGCAGCAGTTCGACGAGCGATGAGCATCTTAGTTGATGAGAAAATCGTCGAACCACACCCTATCAAATGAGGGAACCGAACATAGTGGTGCATTAAGACTTAATGAAATCGGACTGAACAACGAAAGATTGGCAGCACACACACACACACACACACACACACACACACACACACACACACTTGGACACACACGCACACACACTTTCACAGGCAGGCATTCGAAACTGATGTCTGTGTTTGGAGTTCGAGGCCGTTGAACTCCTTAACGCTTAAGCGGATTGCTCTCTCCCCTGCCAGAAGAAGAGTCACCGAAGTTATTTCCATTTTTTTTAATTGAGAGCAATGGTGAAAAGAAATAATATAACTAGGCCATAATGAAACTTCGTTTTGTTCCCTCATTTTTCAAATGTGAATGACCAATGACACACATACGCATAAAGTAAATGGAGCTTTTTACAACCGCGACGAGAGAAATTTAATTACAAAGAGTTAATTATATATTTTAATTTAAAAGGCCTTCTTTACACTTAAAAAAACGTTCTCACTTAATAAGTAAAAATAATTATTCTGTACCAGCCTGCCATAACTATGCAAGTTTATATAATTATTTCGTTAATTATTGGTATTTTAATCTATCAATACACAAGAAAAATTTCGGCAGAGGGTAATAGTCTTTCTTATTAATAGAATAGATTAACTTTTTCCTCTACGTCAATCAGTTATTGCTGTTCCTGGTTTCTCAAAATTTATGAAACTAACAAAAAAATTTCTAAGTCAGAAACTGCTGTCGTGAATCTTAAATTTGATATTACTTCTGCTCTCATTACTAGACTCATTTTAGCATAACTTTTGTGGCTTTTACATTCATATGTCGAGTTGAATGTAAAAAGCAGAAAGCAGATGTAAAATAGTTCTTGTCTTCCTATAAAGTTAAAAGGCTGTATTCTCTGAGTGCACGAAATTAAAATAATAAAGTTTTTTTAAGAAATTCAGTTTTAAGTTCAAATTTAACTGAAAAAGGAAGTCTGTAAATTCCAGTTATGATAATATTATAATGAAAGTTTTAATACCTTTACTTATAAGATTCAAAATATGAAACGGCTTCTTTAAATGATTTTTTGTTGGTTTTTTAATAGACTCACAAGGAAGAAAGACAAAAAGTAAGGACAAAAAACTCAGGTCATTTCATAATCTTTTTATCCTACACATACTTTAAAAAAAAAGGTAAGCGTCAAGAATTCTCCCTTTTGGCTCCTCTAATAGAGCCCTCGCAGAAATAGAGAGGTGGGGGGGGGACAGAAAAGAGCAGGATTTGTAAAGCACCCTCCTTCCCTCATCTCCGTTGTTTCCTTCGAAAGAATGTGCTAGCATATGTAAAGTTCGGATCCTCAACTTACTCAACAAGTCTGTAATCGTGTGTGTGTGTTTCTGTGTTTGTGAGTGTGTGCTCTCTGTGCCACGTAGTTCTGCGCATGAGCAACAAAAGGGGAAACACGTTACTCTCTTTATAGCGTTCCTTTTACTATGAAAGAGGGAGACAGTGAATTTTCTACTCAAAGGAATATTCTTCCCCTCGTCTTCCTCGCAGGTAGACAGCACCTATCAAGGTCATAGATGGCTGGAAATATTTACCTATCCCTTGTTCATGACCCAGTCGGCGAAACCCTATGAGAATGCCTCCTCGAACAGGTAAGAATGCGAGTCAACTCTCAACCCTAAAGGTAGCGCGGCTGTCTTCAGATTAAAAGTGTTAGCCTTCAAGGAAAACAAAGTTATTTGTTTTAAGTTGTTAGTACTTAATTAACAGAAATGAGATTTAATTTTATATTATTTTCTCATCATCGTGTTTTATTTGCATAATTTTTTATAATTGAAGAAGAAAAAAAATGATCAAAGCATGTTTTATCAAACACTATTCTTTATTAGTAATCTGTATTGTACTTCGTGGCACATGCGGTTCAAAGAATTGTTTACCCGTGCCTTGTCGTTAAGTTTCTTTTTATTAATTTTATTTAGATTATTTGAGAAATGTGGTAGGTATACTTTCAAAATAAAAAAATTCAACATACCTTCAGGAGGTTTGCTCAATGTTTATTAGAATTTTTAGCAGACGCTCGAAACGTTTCAAAACGTTTGCACAGGTGGTTCTACAATACGTTTCATTTAATGACTGGTTATCTCCTTTTTTTCTGAATCGAACATTATGCAGTGCTCTTGGTGTTCAGGTTCTCTCCTTAATTAAGGTCGGAAATAATTATCATCCTTATAATAAGTTTCGAATAGGGATTTTTTATATATTTATTATTAAAATTGTCAAAATTATTAACATGATGGCGATAATATATGTGAATTTACAAGGGCCTCTAGCCAATGGAAGATAGCCTCTGCTGAAGCTTTTTTTTTTCTCTTGTGATTTGTAGAATCTCAAGTGCTTTGTACACACGATCTTTCGGGGAAAAATCACCGAATGCATCAGGAATTAAGAAAGATTGGGGTTCAAGCTAAAGGAGAGGAAAAACATGAACAACGCCCACTGCTCGTGAAATACGATCACACAACCTTGTCCCCTTCTCCGCCCTTGAAGTCAATCAATAGTTCACCAGTTAAACTGCTCGTAAAATTAATTAATCAACTTCTGCTTTACCATCTCTGTCGCAAAAAACAATCGATAAAAGGAGAACTTGCGAATTCTTTAAATAATAAAAAAAAAGATTTATTAAAAAATCTCTACTTAATACGTATATTTAAATTTATTTAGAAAAGTTTTATACTTTAATATCTCACTTTAACATCCGATTCGAACATATAAATAAAAAAAAAAAAATTACGCCTGAAATTAACAAGGCATATGAAACATTTAACTAAGGAGATGATCTCAACACTAGAAAGCGCTTTAACGGTTTGGAAAATTTGATTTTAATTATCAAAATTTATATATGGAAAAGTAACGGAAAGATATGTGTCCAGTGAAAAGTTAGTATTAAAAATTCAAAGTTGCTTTCAATTTTTTTTTCATTGTTAAATATTGGTGGACATAATCATCAAAAATTTCGCTCGGTATCTCCAAAATTTTGGTATACAAACTCCAAGGAATGATTCCTATAACTTTGACAGTTTCAGATATATCCTTGGCACTTCATGTTTCGTTATACAATCTAATAATAATGTCGTCGCGTTTATCTTAGTGAAGAATAGTGAGGAACTAAAGATAACAAAAAATTAACCCCCTCCTAAAAAAGATGTAAGAATGTAGGAGAAGCCGAGATTTCAAGGAAATTGTCCCCTTAAAAGTGGAGTTAAAACTTTTAAGGGGATAGAAATTGGGAATAGAAATAGAGGGTAAAAATGAAGTTTAAGAAAGGCTAAAATAAATGGGTTTAATAATCCCGGTTTTTTTTTCTCTTTATTTATTTTAACTCCCCCTCCCCGGCATTTTTTTAAATCAGAAAATTGATTTTTTTCTTACGTAGTATTTAGAAATTCAAATAGAACTTTATACTCTTTCTTTTCTCATCATTCCCGATCGAATAACTTATCACATGCCATTGTTCTCATTACAAAAATGTTAATAATTTCTAAAGATTACATGACCAGTGGAAATGTTCGGACCGATCTTCATAACTCCGAAGATCCAGTCCAAAGTTCATAGAAATGCAGATCTTAGAGGAATCTCATTGTTTTACAGTTCACCCTGTATACCATATGGAACATATGAACTCATCCAGTTCCAACTCCAGGTGGACCAACGCTTATCAATCAAGATAGGATGTAGGAGATGTTCATTGCAATCTGGTACCAAATGTCAACCTTTCAAAGTTTACACTGAATAAATGGAGCCAGATACTGTGGACAGACGTCAGAAGAAAAGAGAAGAAAACACTAATCCACATAAGATATTTAATCAGACGATGGATGCACATTTCGGCAGCCAAGCTGCCTTCTTCAGCATACAGGAGAGCTTCGATCAGAGTAGGCAGGCTATTCTGATGAATTGTGAATAAGTTACAAGATGTTATATAGAAAGCAATAGCCAATTAAAAAACTTTAACAAAATCATAAAAAGTGGAAACGTTAAACTGGGATATGATTGGCTCGTCGTCCTTGGTCGTCGTTTGCTGGTCATCCTCGGTTCGGGTATTTCTGCTATTGGTCAATTTCGGTAGGCTAATCAGTTTTCCAATGTCTCTCAGCTGGGTAACATCCACTGGGCCTCCATCACTGTTCAGAAGTCTTGCGGGGTCTTCGCAGCTAATCTCATAGGACTCCAAAAAATTCAGGAGCCTTGGGTCTCTTGTGCTGTGCAGGATGTTGAAATCTTCTCGCCGGAAATCGTGTCTCTGTTCTAAGATATGGTCCGCAAATCTAGAGATACCGTATTTACCGTTCTTTATATAAGTCAGGTGTTCATTAATTCGTGTGAGCACAGCTCTCCGTGATTGCCCATAGTACACTGCCTCACATTTGGCGCACGGAAGTTTGTAAACACCTGGTCGATTTTCTGTCGGTATCATATCTTCCCAAAGTGTCCGTGCTTCTGTAGCCTATCCCCAGACCAAATTCCTTAGCTATCTTGTCCATACCTCTATTTAGTTGTCGGTTATACGGTAATATCACTCTTGTCTCTGTTTTCTTATTTGTATTTAGTGTGGTGATTTCTTTCACTGCTAATTTACAGAGCCCATACGATTCCTCTGAATGCTGAAAACAGGATGAAAGAAATCAAAACTATAAAAGAATTTGCTACACAAAATGGATTCCATGAAACGATAGTTGACAGCATCACAAAGAAGATAAAACGTAAACGACGTGGAAACGATGACCAGCAAACGACGACCAATGACGACCAAGGACGACGAGCCAATCATATCCCAGTTTAACGTTTCCACTTTTTATGATTTTGTTAAAGTTTTTTAATTGGCTATTGTTTTCTATATAACATCTTGTAACTTATTCACAATTCATCAGAATAGCCTGCCTACTCTGATCGAAGCTCTCCTGTATGCTGAAGAAGGCAGCTTGGCTGCCGAAATGTGCATCCTTCGTCTGATTAATTATCTTATGTGGATTAGTGTTTTCTTCTCTTTTCTTCTTTCAAAGTTTGAATAAGTTATATCAAACATATACGGGGTGATCCAATAGTCAGTAGACTTTTTAAAACCTTATAATTATTAAACTATTTACAATAAAACGATGCGGTTTGCTCAGAAATGCTCAGAAACACGGAGGATTTTGTTTATAATGAACATTTTTTTTATATTGTTAAATTTTTGACCAAAAGGTGGCGCTGGAATTTTACACTGATTGGAAGAAAGTAATTGGACACTTTCGATTTTAGACGTTTTGTCGAATATCTAGAAAAATACTTGACGAATTATCCTGAAATTTCAGGCGTGTAAAAAGGATGTTACACCTCATATATTTCAGCGAAGGTTTTCTCCCGAAGGCAAATAGGGGACCAGCAAAGAAGTGAACCAAAAAATAATGTTTGGAATCACCCTGTAAAAAATAATGCTTGAAATGCATTGTAGCTGTAGCACATGCTTAAGAGGCTTGTTTTACTTTTCTGTGTTCATTTGTATGAGAATAGCAAGTATATTCATGGAGATATAAAGGTTTCTTTAAAAAGGTCGAAATGTTTTCTTAAGTTTTTTGTTTATAACACGCAAGATTTTCAACCCAATGCAATGCCGTTTACAGAAAACTTGACAAACTACAGTATAGACAACACCCTGCAATCAGAATATAAAAATATTAAATATTTGATGAAATATGAGCATTTTTACTAAATAATGTTTAACTGCGCATGCGCATGTGTTACCAAATTATCTTTTGCATAATTTATTAGCCAAATGTATAGAGCTACTATTATAAAAAGCCAAGCAAATATCGTGAAAATTCCGAAAGATATCGTCGATAGAATGAGTTGAATTTCAGTTGCTCTCAAAAATAAACAAAACGATAAGGGGCTTTCTCCAAACTTTTATTTTTGGATAGGACAACAGTATCAACTTCTTCTCCTTACGCTGACATGAAAAAATATTGACTTCATATTGACTTCATATGACAGGCGACGCAAGGATTTGCTTGGGCTCCGCTGCAGTGCTTCATCAACCATTGGACACATGGTGCTTTTATCATAAAGTACTGGTCCCTTTTAAGTTATTTACTTTTATCGGGAAAAATGCTTCCACCTATCGATGTATAATGAAAGAAAAAAAAAAAGAGTCTGAGAATATGTGTGTAAATGTCAACGCAATCGCCCAATAAAAATCGGAGTTTTAAGCAAGCAAAATACCGTCATACATTTGTATTTTATAGTTATTACAAAGATATATAATGAAGATATGATGTAGAAATAACTATATGGAGAAGGTTAATAGCAATCAAAATTTCAATGCAGAAATTTGAGTTAGGTTAGATTAAAGGTAACGAGGAAAATTGACTTAAGCATACGTATTGATATGAAAATGAAAGCAACGTCTCGTGAAATTAGAACAGAAACAAATTATTATACTTGAGTCTCTTGAATTAAATTGTTAACATATAAATATTTAAATTCTTTTTCTTTTTATCTTATAAGAGAATTTTTTGTGTGGTTTTTTTGCAATCTGCGCCTTTTGCTGTCTTGTTAAATCGTCATCGGATGAGTTCTCATTGCCCCTTCGTCTTCTTCTGTAATTTGGCTGAACAAGTTGGGCCCCCCCCCCCCCAAAGATCATAAAGATTGGATTTGGTCATTATATCTCTTTTAAAAGGATATTACTGAGATTTATGGATATACTCAAATCCTTTAAAAATGGCGTTCTTTTATTATATTCACTATCTAAATCGAAAAATCTATTCAGAAATTTAGGAAATGCAGTCTCCGAGGTAGCTTAACGGCGACACTACTCTTTAATGGGAAAACCATTTTAAATGTTTATCGTCAGCATATCTCGACAGATTTCAGAAAATGAATAAAAACGTAGTAACTTTGGACTTTTCTATTTCCAAAGGTATAACTTACATATACGTATGATTAAAATTCGAATTTATAGGAGATGGCTGAAAATTTTTAGTAAGAAAACATCGGTTACGCATTGTAGTAAAAAGAAAGATAATTAAGTATTAAATGGATCATTTAAACCGTATGAATGATCAAAATATCGTTTCATTTTCTTTATTTAATTACTTGCATCTTATTTCTTTATTCTATATAAACTTCATGTTACGGAGACTTGATATTAAGCTTTATACTCGAGGACAAGGCAGGTGATGGAGACGATCTACATTGACCTGCTCTACTTTCCCGATTCATCGCGTGCAATAAATAAGTGCTGTATCACATCCAATAGAACGAAATATAATTCATATATTTTGAGCTTGACATAGTTCTCGGAACCTATCTCTGAAAAATAGGGAAAATGATTTAAATACAGACACAGCCGTATAATAGAATGGGAAGAGAAAAGTCTCTAAATTTTCCGTCTTTTTACAACTACAGTCGTATCAGGTATGAAACGTTTAACTAATTTTGATGTTAAGTCAAGGGAGTTTCAAATTTCATATTTCATATTTAAGTGTATGGGAGTATTTTCAGTTTGAATAACTATTTTGATATGGCTCTTGCTATGTTATGTACGAGGGCAGGGGTATAGTTATCTACATGCTGGTGTTTTTGGCATGCCTGGTTTGTGGGTTTTGATTCTGGCGTTTAAGATGGGGGGGGGGGGTCGGGGAGGAACGAGGTGGCGGAGATGTTTGAAGTGTTAGGATTTATTGATGACTGAAACGGTGGCGTTATGGTAAGAGAAGGTTGGGTCTTTGGGGAGAATTATGAAATTATTATTATTAATGAATGAGTTGGTTTTTTGAATGTAATCATAGCTGTAAATAACGACGGAAAAGTTTGCTTTATCGGCTTTGGCAATGCGTGTGTCAGCGAGTGACAGTTTTTGTTTGTTAGTTCATGCTATGGATAATTCTGGTGCCTGGGAAGATCATGGATAAATTAATGTTATTTTTGAAGAGGCGCTATAGTAAGTGACCAGTGATAGCGCGTGATAAAGGGGTTGGGTAGGTAATGGTAACATTGCACGTTCGACGTCATTCATTAATGATAATAATTACATAATTCTCCCCAAAGACCCAACCCCCTCTTACCATAACCCAGCACTTCAAACATCTCCGCCACCTCGTTCCTCCCAACTCTCCCCCCCCCCCCATCTTAAACGCCAGAATCAAAACCCACAAACCAGACATGCCAATAAGACCTGTAGTTAACTATATCCCTGCCCCAGCACATAAAGTAGCAAGATCCACATCAAAATACTTATTCAAACTAAAAATATTCCCATACACTTACAATAAATGAAATATTTAAATGAATTTATAGAACATTTAATCGAGGGGATAATGTATTGAGTTAGTATGTCGAGTAACCATTTGGTAAATTTACAGGTTTGTTTATTTCAAGAATCACTAAAATGTATCATGTTCTTGTAGTTAATTAAAGAAAAGGGTCGACGGGGAAAATTTCTTAATTCTCTCCTGTGAAAACATGAAAAGGATTTTCTTAATATTCTCGCTATAGAGCTATGAAAATCCTTAATATTTTATATTTGTGCATTGTCGTGTTTAAAATTTCCTGGTTTATATGTTTTAGTTTGATTAGGATTACTTTTTTTGGAGGCGGCGATCATTATGAAACTTTAATGAAATATTCCTGGTTTTTCTCGGGTATTTTTTATATTTTTCTTCGCTGATAATATCTCCAGAATTAGGTCTCCTAATAGAGGCAAACAAATATAGAATTAGGTCCATTTGTCAATTTGCGAATCACTACGAATGTTTTCTTTTACGGAGAGAATAAGGATATTGCGTGTCTATAAGCATTTTAGTAAGCTTGAATTTAATCCATTTCAAAAACGTGGGGATTAATTTTATAAATATTTAACTAAACAATAGTAGAACAAAAAATATAAAGATAGATTTAAATCCACATGATTACAGTTGCGCAGTATGAGTATCACTCAAGGAAAGCCAGAAACAAGATATGGTTTTCAAAACAAGTACGGTAATTGCATATTGCAGAGAGTGACAAGAGTTCAAGGTCCAGAAAGTAAAAAAGAAATAGAATAGAGAGCAAGAATTTTTATTTACCTTTACAGTTCTAAAAATCCCGATTTTATTACTTCAGATGATGTTTCTAGCTTTCGTTCTCTCTCTCTTAAATTATTTTCTCCAATTTGTTTTCTCTCTTTACGTAGGTGTATTGATTTTTTACTGCTTTCAATAACGGTAAGAAAAAATGTTGTGTATTTGCATAACCCCTCCCGCTTTAACTTTTCAAATGTGAAGAATAGTTAAATTAGAGGACTCAAGTCACGAAGATGAATGTGCGGTTTTGTAGTTTATCGAAGATGAATTTGAAGGACACGAGATTTTATTCACAATCGCGGAATTTTATTTTTATTAATTAAACATGTAAAGAGTTGCTTTCATTTTAAATAAAAAAAACATTGAGCATATTAATAATTTCATATACAGGTTTTTAAGAACTATTATTAAATACCAATACAATAAAAAATTTCGAGGACTGGCCGAACTCCTACATCACATGGCAATAACAGGAGACGAATAAGCATCCGCCTGCAGTAGCCGCAAGCTGTGAATACAAGAGAGGTCAGTGCACGGGTCCAGTTTGAATACGGTGATGAAGTGACAACGTCGAAGTGGTCATGTCAAAATTGGTTATGTAAAATGAACTTAAAGCACGCATTTTTTCTGCATATTCTCTCGACATGCGATTTTTTCCTTCTTTTTGGGCGTATGAAAGAACAACTTCGTGGACAACGGTCCCGATCTTCTATGGAGATGATCACTAGAGTGTTTCAAAAATAGTGGGCATTATTTCCCTATACAGGGTGAAAATTAATTCCACTGCCAAACTTGGAGAGGTAGTAGAGATAATCGAAACAAACAACTTTTCTTTATACCATTTTGCGAGAATAATTTATTTACCAACGCAAAACAGTTGCAGCAGAACTCCAAGACATATGAGAAGAGGAGATACTGCAACGGTTTGCAGAGGATCTCTCAACAAGCACCCGTGCAGTCGCACATGCTGTGAGGACCAGTCAAACAATTGTCTGGAACGTCATGCACAACAATGGACAACATCCAGACAATGAACAGACTGTGCAGGCTTTGCGACCCAACGACTACCAACTACGTGTGCACTTTCCGACTGGCATCTTCGGAATGTTGCCGTCAATCCCGCGTTTGGTGAACTAGTTTTGTTTTCTGATGAAGTACAGTTCACCAAGGATGGTCTCTTCATTTGCCACAACCGCCATGTGTGAAACGATACAAGCACTTTGAACAGCTGCAGTAATGTTCTGTGTTGGAAAATAAATTTTTCTCACAAAACTGGTATAAAGGAAAGTTGTTCGTTTCGACTGTCCCTACTACCTCTCCAAGTTTGGAAATGGAATTGATTTTCACCCTGTATGTAGACATAAATATCGTTTATTACAAATACATGGTTTCCGAATTAAAGCCTTCTTGTACAGTCGGGTGCTTTGTGGGAACTGAGCTTATCGGATGTTGATCGGTTGCAAAATCAGGTACTTTTACTGAGAGTCAAGGCAGATTAGACTGGACCTGTCCCTTCTGAATGAAAATAGGGTAGCAGGTAAACGCTTGGGATTTGCTATTCACTTGCTCAACTATGATTTAAGTCTAAACCCTTTTTGCACCCGACTGTACTAGTCGTAGGAATCCTTTCTACCGTTTGAAGTACATTTTCTTATTCTTCAATATTTTGCTGAATTCTTCGTTCAGATTTAAGTTGGGCACTGGGAATTGTACCATTTTCGTGTAGGCTGTTTAATATCTTTGAAAATACTCTTCGGTTTGGAATCCCGTGATCAGGAAAACCGCGACGATATTTTTCAGCGGCTGCGGGAACACAACCATTACAAAATGGATCGACATTAGAGAAAACGTGCAATATTTTTTCAAATTTGTCAAAAACAACAGTACAGATGAAAAACTGGTTTTAACAAACCTTGTACATTTACACAAATCATGCAGCGCTACATTACCGTAAATAATGAAATAAAGATAAGACGCCACAGTTAAATTATTTACTTTAAATTATTTAATAGTGAACCAATAAATGTATCTCAGAAACCATTAATAAAAGACTATATATCTATATAAATTTTTGACTTACAATAACTCATTCTATACCAACACGAAATATTGACTTTTCTCTAGGAACAACGTGTATAAAGACACTCTAGTCATTACAGCAAGCCTTACGAGCGAATCCAACAACTGCTATACAGAAATGTTTCTAAGTTGTATCGACGCTGGTAGCACTGCTGAGGGACATTACTTCAAAAATTGATGTACTGTACGTAATAATTTACTTAATATATGTATTTGTTCACTTCTGCTTTGTCTGACACATTTTAATTATGGTGGTACACTACTCCACAAAGAAAGTGCAATATCCTGCAAGTTATGCAAATTATACGGGTGTCTCACGTAAAGTGAACAAATAGCCAACTTTTAAAATATAAATCTGACAGAGTACTTTCAATGGAAGAATTATTGTACTTTTATGTGAGAGGTTTTTATATGTACCAAAAAAAGATGACGCCATTTTCGAATATTCAACTCCTGGCAAAAAGAATGAAAATTTACTGTGTGACTTATTATTGACAAGGGAAAGGAAAGTTACAGAAAACCTATATTTGAATTGAAAAATGCAAAAACAAAAATGTTTTATTAACTCCCTGAGTCTAATCTATAATGTACAGTAATTTAATATCAATATATTTAGTTGGATACAAACTGAAAAATGAAACGTAATTCACCACCTTGGAAATAAGTATCAATTCAGTCGTTTCCTGAGAAAAAAACTTTCAACCCACCTAATGCAACACCCCTAAAAACGCTAAATAATACAATCCAAATAAAGGGAAGTCAGGTTTTTTGTGGAATTCGATTATCTAAACATAAAATACTATAGTTTTCCTACCACAGTGTTTGTGTTTTTGTGACCCAATGGCACTTTCAAAAGAGTTTTCACAACAGTGCAAAGAAAAAATTGAAAACTTTGTGAATCTAGAAAAACCACAAGGGTTGTCGCAGAACAGCTGTCAAGTTCTCAGGCTGCCGTATCACAAATATACAGAAAATATCGGAACCAGGGAATAGTAGAGAACAACAGAAGAATTGGAAGAAGCAAGATCAAATTCTTCGAAAGTTTTGCATTCAACAACGTCAGAACAACTGAACAACGGGGTGAGAAAATACCAAATCTATGTGGGTCATTCCACATCAGTTCAGGCAGGCATTGGCACTGAGCTCTCGGATTTTAATGAAATTTGGTATATACAATTGCCCTAGGGAGTTCGTAATGAATGCCAAATATTATGAATTTTTTTCATTTTTATGGAAGTTACGGACATTTAAAATTTTCGAAATTTGAGTGGGGACCTTACCTATGAAGTACTGTAACTTCGGTTGTATTTTACTTAGAAAGATGTTATTTAACTGTAGATTCTATACGAAATTTTAAAAATTATATTACGCATGCGCAAATATTTGAATTTAATAAAAATATTTTATTTATGCAAATTTCTCAAAAGGTGGGTATTTTTTTCGTTAAAAAATTATTAATATCTTACACATACTTTCATAAAACCAATACAAAAAATTCAAAACTGCGTTTTGCTCCGTTTTTAAGATATTAATTTTTAAAACATGAGCTCCAAACAGCGAGAGTCAGGTATTAGGAACTTGACTACTCTTACAGGGAAGAGAAAGCATGTAAATTTGGGACCATTTACAATAATAATTATATCAATTGGAAAAATGTTTCTTAGAACTTCAGTTTTTTTTTCAGAAGTCAGAAAAGTATCGAGCACCTGTTAAATAAGAAGATAATTTAGTAAGAAAATATAAATTTGCATTATGATGCTGAATTATTAGTAATAAAGAAAGTATATTTACTTTCACTCCCTCAGATCAGTCACTTCTGAGTTACCCTGAAGGACGAGATGAATTGGTTGGTGTGGTTTGGTTTGTTTGGTATTAACGTCCTTTTCAACTGCCATGGTCATTTCAGGACGGCGTTATAGGGGCCGCAAATTTTGCCTCGCAAGGGTTTTTAACGTGCAGCCGGAAAACGACTACACGGGACCAATGGCTTTACTTCCCTTCCGAAGGAAGTGCGTGATCTCCGGATTTTCCCCCTGAAAAAATCCTCGTCGTCCTCGGGCATCAGAGGCGATCACGCCACCACTGAGCCACCGAGGCCGATCGAGATGAATTGCAGAGGCAGCTGAAGTTGATACAGGCTTCATTATACAGGGTGATTCAAAATTTAGTGTGCAGTGGTGCATGGAAACGTGTACAGCACACACATGAATGCACTTTCTGCAGGACATTCTTTGCTGATCGAATCATCTCGCGTGGCTTCTGGCCTGCAACGCTCGCCGGACCACACACCTCTCGATTTCTTCCTTTGGGATGCCTTGAAAAGTAAATTGTATGCAAACAATCCGCACTTTTTGCCTGAACTGAAGGAGGAAGTCACAACTGAAGTTCAGCGAAGTCAGCAGCCATATTGAGCAGACTGTTTCATAACGTGAAACTGCTCTTTTATCTTGTCATCAGGGATTGAATGTCTCTTAAGGTGCTTCTTCTTCTTTGGGAAGTGGTGAAAGTCGCAAGGTGCAAGATCTTTCATCTTTGAACTGTAGGCGCTGTAACACTTCTAGCGTGTGGCTACTGTTTGCAGACCAGCGTTATCGTGCTGCAGAAGATGGTCCAAAGCTGCCATTCAATCCTGGTGTCGACAACAACCGCGGACGTCCTCTCCGACGGGCTCACCCGAGTGGGCACATGTTGGTGCAGTGCGTGGAAAGGGATGGGGATAATGTTGAAAAGTGAATAGTGCATTACATAGAGGACAAATGTAAGTATCAGATACAAAAGAATTTTGAAGATCGGTTAAAAAATGTAAAAGTTACAGGCATGGAGGCATTACTTTTCGATCAACCCTAGTATCTTCTCTAAATTTGTTGAATTTTCTTTTAAAAACTTAATGAATTCACATTGAAAAGAATAAAAAAACAGCTGTAGAATGCTTAAGACAATCGGATATTACCACAAAATTTATATTTCTTAGGATGCCTTGTCCATCTGAAAAACTGTAACATACAAACGGATGTATTGGGGTTTGGAACTCGAGTTTTAAAAATTAATATGTTCAAAAGGCAGCAAAACTCAGTTTTGAATTTATTGTATTGTTTTTATGAAAGTATTTGTAAGATATTAATAATTTTTAACGAAAAAAATACCCACCTTTTGAGAATTTGCATAAATAAAATATTTTTATTAAATTCAAATATTTGCGCATACGTAATAGAATTTTTAAAATTTCATATAGAATTTACAGTTAAAGAGCTTTCATATGTCACCAATCACATCTTTCTAAGTAAAATGCAACCGAAATCACAGTACTTCGTAGATAAGGCCTCCACTCAAATTTCGAAAATTTTAAATATCCGTAACTTACATAAAAATGAAAAAAAAATTAATATTGGGCATTCATTACCAACTCCCTAGGGCAATTCTATATACCAAATTTCATTAAAATCCGAGAGGTCAGTGCCAAAACAATAATTTTTTTGCCTGAATTGACGTGGAATGACCCATGTATGCAAGAGAACGATCCAAATCGCCTTAACGAGATGGGTTTTTCTTAAGGAGATAGTGATGGAACATTGTTTGGTGACGTGTTGGTGAAAAATTTCAAGAGGATTACCTAAATTTCTCTATAAAGTTTACGCAATCTCTCAAGATCTGAGGTTGTGTGACGGCCAGCGGTCCAGGCAGAATGTGTAAAATGAAGTCTACCATGAATTCTTAGACATATTTGGAAGTACTGGAGTCCTTTTTAATTCCAACACTTGAAGATCATTTCAAAGACGATGAAACCATCATATTCCAGGACGACAATACAACTTGCCACCATTCGCGAGTAGTCCAACAGTGGTTTATAAACAATGGCCTGAAGCGTCTCAGATGCCGTGCCAACAACCCTGACCTCAGCTCAATTGAGAACTTGTGGCGTGAACTGAAAAAGTTGATAAGAGAAGCTCATCCGTCCAACAAAGATGAACTCAAAAGGGCCATTACTGAAGGGCGGAATAAACTTACCGTGCAGTAGTGTGATGATCTTTTTGCTTCGATACCTGCAAGAATTAAGGTTGTAATTCAAGCCAAGGGTGGAATTACAAAATACTAATGTGTTGAAATGTTTTTTTTCCCCACAGAAAAGTTGTTTGAGTTGAAAGTTTTTTCTCAGGAAACCACTGAGTTGATACTTTTTTCCAAGGTGGTGGATTAAGTTTCATTTTTTATTTTGTATCCAACTAAATGTATTGAAATTACATTACTGTACATTATAGATTAGACTCGAGGAGTCGTTAAAACAGTCTTTTTTTTTGCATTTTCAATTCAAATATAGGTTTTCTGTAACTTTCCTTTCCCTTGTCAATAATAAGTCACATAGTGAGTTCATTCTTTTTGCCAGGGGTTGTAGTCAATTTTGAAACTTGCAATGGAAACCGCTATTTTTAATGGTATTTTCAGTTTGTACACAACATTTGAGAAATGTTTTATTCATGGTGTATTTCAATTGAGCCAACCGTGTATGAGATAAAGGCAGTTAAACTGGTGTGTGTTTGGATTTAAAGGCGAAAAAAGAAATTGTTCCTGAACAAAATCGTTTATAAAATGAATAGGAGTGTTTTTACAGGAATGCAAAACATTGGTTGTACATTAAATGTTGTTCTAATAAATGTTCAAATACACATGTCCTTCTTGGTCTATGCACATCTGTAAGCGATGTTGCAGAGACTTTTCAGAAGGCAATATCGTTCCCTCCTCCAACGCATTCCACGCAGCTCGAATCCTGCACTGCATATCCTCAAGTGTGTACGTAGGCGCACAGTCAACCTTTGCTTTCGTTTAAATTGATGAACAATTTCTGTTTTTTGCCTTTTATTTAAATCCAAACACACACACACGTTCACTGTCTCTATCTCCTAAACGGTTGGATCAATTGAAAAAAACATCAAAAATAAAACATTTCGCAAATGATGTGTATAATATGAATATACCACTAAAAATAGAGGTTTCCATTGCATATTTCAAAGTTGACTTCTATATTCGAAAATGGCGTCGGTTTTTTGGAAATGGAATACACATAAAAATCCTTCACATACAAGTAATAATTCTTCCATTGAAAGTACTCTGTCAAATTTATATTTTGGAAGTTTGCTATTGGTTCATTTTACGTGAGACATCCTGTATAATGAACCATTATTTCCACAATGTAAAGACGTTTGTAGAACTTATGACACTAAGACAGTCTAACTAAAGGTAATAGTCAATTCAACCATTATAAACATGCAGAAATACTCTAATGAAGAATAAGCCGACATTCATCTGATTCCGTGAGCTGCTAACGGTAATGGGAGACTGTATCGTAAAAGCTATCCCAACAGGCATGTACCCACCATGTGCATCGGCGATTTCGTGAAACGGGTCTTTCTCTGTGAACATGTGCGACACAGGGCGACAACGTATGCGCCTGCCGGCTGTAAGACGAAATACTGCAACAGGTTACAGACAATCCAAGGACAAAAAGCATACGTTCTTTTGCACACTCCCATGGTGTTCACCGTAATCATGTTTGGATGGTTCTGCATTAAAAAAGATCTCCTTTGAGCTGTTAAAGATTTCTGGGCATTATTTGTTGCTATCGTGTAGGTTAACCTTGAAAGTCCCTTTTTCCAACGAAAAAGCGTTTGACATGGTATTAGGAGAACGTCAGCAAAATGATCGTGCTGCGAAGAAGTTGTACGCCGCACGATATCTTAATCGGACTTCTCACTCCAGAATCGTTTTCAGCGGTTTGCGGTTCGTATGAGGCACATTGTCAGGTGCCACCCAACCACAACACGGATGCTGTGGTCAGAAGATAAGTGCGAGATGAGAGAACTGCTAATGTTCTGACCGCCGTTCAGCAGGAGTAACGTGTTTTTTATTGTTTATTGGAAGGAAACTGATTGGGAAAAAATCCTATAAGACTTGTTTGTTTTTTCAAGACCTATCCAACGATACAATACTCGACCCATGTTCCCATTTAAAGGTTTTAAGCAGACCCTGGGGCGCCCATTACCAGCTATTTCCGGAAAATGATATCACCACCATTAAATTCTACACATAATCTTTAGTGCTGTAAAATTTTCCCCCAGAGCTCTAGGACGGTGGCCTCCGAGAAAAAAAAAGCATCGGACGAATGGTGCATAATTGTATAGATAAGCTGAAGGAGTGAAATTTTCTGTAAGACGCTGTAGTCGACACTTCGTCAAACAGATGACCTAAGCAAAGGTTTAATTAAAGTGCGTCTCAAAAGTTTAATGAGTTTTTAATTTGTTCATCAGTTGAAAAATTTTGCCAAAATTTTAACAACAAAGTGGCGATCATTTGTGTACACTTCTCGAGTCATAATTCCTCAGAGATCTTCAATGGGGTTTAATCCGCACTTTTGGCTGATCACTTCATAATAGTGATCTTTTTATCTTTCCATTGTGTTGTTGATGCAGCATTATCAATAGAGGCCTTCTCTTGCTGAAAAATGAAATCCGGCTCGCCCAGTTGCTAACAAGCAAATAAAAGATGATTGGTAAGGGTCTGTTGGGAGTTTACTGCTGTTTGCCAAGCACTAAGAATGGCAATTGTACCATTGAACCCAAACATCCCCAAATCATCACCTAGCCACCTCTTTGCTCTATGCTACAAAAAGGACCTAGTTTCCTTTCTTAGATCATGCCAAACTATGAACTTCATCTCAGTTCCACTTTTTTCTATTACTAAATAGCATAGTTACCTCAGGGAAGAATTACAATAGGAAGCGAAGCTCGGATGATTTAGTGAAATCGGATGTTATTAGCAACCCTAGCGGTCAGGCCGAAACGACTTTAATCGAAACTGAATCTTAGATGAAAAATACAGTTTTTAATAAGTGACTGCATACTAAAAAACTATTAAGTGAACATAAAATTCCAAGATTGGAGTAGTTATTTTCTAATCTCGCTAATCTAGCCTTCTTGAGATAAAATGCAATTTGTCGTTAATTTCTTACACGGTGATTGGTTTTCTTCATAGAGCAGTTTCTGCGCGGCGCATTCATGGCAGTTGTTCTTTTATTCACCGAATGTTATCAACGCATTCAGCAAACAAGCGCCCGATTTTATTCCCTCCCCCCCTCCCCCCGCTATGTCAAAGACAGGCGGTGCTAGATATTGTACTGCGTTGACATGAAGCAACTATACTCACCAAAAGGAACATGAAAAGATGCGTTAAATGAACGGAATAAAGTAGCATTTACGAGAAGATGGTCAAAAAAACAGCACGGGTGGGGAGGAAAAGAGGAGAAGCCCGTGGAAGGTTTTATCAAGAGCAGAAGTTTCCTTCATTTCAGTCTGGCCGCTGCAGACTAGTGGCCCTGTTTCGATTTCACTTGAATAGCATTGTATCAGTTATGAGTAACTCTTCCCTGGTTACCCATTCATCCTTCCAATTCATGTGTTTTCGGGACCATGCTAATCTCTCTTCGATGTGCTTTGAGGTTAACGGTGGTATTTTGATCATTTTCTTGTACACATTATTAGGACTATTCACAGTGCGCCTGTGTATAAGATACTTTTCTGCCGGAATTTTTTTTTATTTGGCGAATTGAAAGGCGAAGAATGCGTCTGTCAAATTAAAAAATATATATGACTGGCGATAGCTCTTGGGCGTCCTGAGCTTTTTTTCTTCCAATACAGAACATATATCAGCTCTGGAACGTCCTATATATTGAAAAATGTCATCAATTGACTTTGCCTTCAATCTCCAAATTCCAATAATTTCAGATTGATTGAATTGCTGTGCACCAGTCATAGTTTTGTCGAGTTGACTTTGTAAATGCAAATTATGTATTGTGGGATCTTTTATATTGATGTTCTCTCCCCTGTATTAAAAATGAGCAATCCTAAGTAAATTTTTCAAAAATAGTCTTTAAACTTTTGAGACGCACATTATAGGACTCCGTACAGTCAGTTGGTCTTGGCGTCGTATTGCAACAGAAATGGGATAGGATGCAAAGTCTAATTTGAAGACAAGGGTCCGAAGAGCGAAATGTGAACCATTAAACATTACAACGTAGAAATCGATGCTTGCGACGTCAAGCCGTAGAAGTCCCATAGTTCATAGTTGATATTAGCTTGCGGGTAAGGGCGAACTTCACGAATACAACTTCTAAGCTTAATAATACCTAACCATCGGCATGTTGTGTTCAGCGACGATATAGTGATGGCCAAGTGCGAGTCTTGAGGCAATCTGGCAATCAGTTTGATCTCCATTTTTGAGTGTCACAAAGCTCTTTGAAGGAGCAATGGTTTGGGGTGGTATTGGCTATAACAGACATAGCGGACACTCCTAGTACAGGGTGGCCCAGATTAATATATACAATGTTTGAAAGCCCCGTGTGCGCGTTACGCGCGACTGACGCAATTCAAATTGCGCGCGTTATGTGAGCAAGGGGATGCGAAAAAGGCGCGAATCATGAGGATCGTCCATATCAAGATGGCGGCGCAGCGATTGAGTCTGGAAGAGAAGGTAGATTGAGTGAGATTGTACTCAGCGACCAATAATTACTCAGAAGTGAAACGTCGTATGGCAGCTATGTTTGGGACACCCGGACCTTCGTTGATAACACAAGAAGTTTGATGAAACTGGCAGCGTTGAACAGCGTAAACGCAGTAGACCCAAGACCGTTGTTACTGACGCCAACAAAGTGCGCCTGCAAAGTGAGTTGGACAGTTCTCAAGAAAAGGACAAGTCGAAAAGGCGGCTATCTGCTCGGTTAGACATTTCTCGTACGAGTATTCAAAGAATCCTGAAGGATATGAAACTGAGGCCATATCATCCTCGCTTAACAAATCACTTGCTCGAAGATGATCCCGACAGGCGATTGGAGTTTGCCGAAACTTGGCTTGCAATGTTGGAGGACGATCCTGAGTTAGCGCGCCATCTGGAATGGAGCGATGAGGCAAAATTTCACGTCTCAGGATATGTGAACCGCCACAACTGCGTGTATTGGCGTGCAACCAATCCACACATTGAATTGGAGGTAGACAACCAGAGCCTTGGTGTCATGGTGTGGGCCGGCGTAAGTTACGATGGACTGCTCGGCCCGTTTTTCTTTGAGGACACAGTCACAGGAGACAGCTACCGTGACCTTCTGGTGAACACTGTGTATCCCTTATTGACGCATCGCGATGATTTTGACACCATGTGGAACTACCCCATTATGCTCTCACTGTGCGGAGTTGGTTGGATCAAACATTTCCAGGTCGGTGGATCGGCAGACGCGGTTCAGTTGAGTGGCCCCCCAGATCACCCGATTTGACCCCACTCGATTTTTGGTTATGGGGATATCTCAAGGACAAGGTCTACCGCCATAGGATCCATAACATTCCAGAGCTTCGGGAAGCAATAACGGAGGAATTTCGCAAAATTTCCCTAGACATGTGCAAGAAGGCCTGTGACAACGTGAAGTTGCGACTGGAAGCTTGCATCGCCATGGAGGGCCGCATGGTGGACCACTCCATGGAAAACAGTGTGACTCTCTTCTTCGATCCTTTAACAATGTATTCCACCATATAGGTTGAATACGATACTTCGATTATATTGCTATTCTCTTTTATTATTGTATCATTATTATATTTTGTAAGTAGTTAAAAGTAGCATAAATGCAAGTTATAGTTTGGAGTTTAAAAGAAAATGCCACCATGCAAACATTACGAGATATGAAATTGATATCTTGCCACAACAATCTTATTCTCCAAACCTGGACCTGTCAGATTTTTTTTCGTCGGCCATTAAAAGAGATACCATAAATTCAGTTACATGCAGATATTAAAATACTTAAGGCATACGGCCTTGTTAAAAATTGTATATATCTGGGCCACCCTGTAGTTTGGCAGCACAATTTATGTTTATTGATGAGGTGCTGCATTACTCTACTTTCAGAACATATTAAATGCAATTTTTCAGTAAATAATACGTAGTCAAAAATCACAATTAAGAATCTGCGAAACATGATTTGAGGTCAAATTTATGTTTTCAAAGCAGCTGGTAGATAAATCTGGAATTTGGTGATTACTCATGGACCACAATTTCCAGGACAATATTCGAGGATTCATTAATTCAGTGCTATGCCGCGTAAACAAATGTATCGCTCAATTTAGTGGGCATATACCTTACTAAAACTTTATAATCAGCCACTGGGCATGAGAATTGTTTGAAATTAAAATCCAATTTTCAAACCTACTTCATTATCTTTATGCCGAGTTTATTCCCATTTCATTTTTGCTGAGCAGTATTCTGTAAAAAAGTGTTGTTAAAACTTCTTTAATATCAATTTTTAAAAACCATTAAGTTTTAGATTGTAACTAATTGTATTGGATAAACATCCTAGATCAATGAAGCTTTTTGTATAAGATTAGAATCAGGAGTGTTAGGATACAGGACTTAAAATGTTAATTCCATTGGATGAATTCATACGGATATTAAAATAAAGGGGATTCAGTGTAAAAATATAAAAAATATAGCCGATTAATCTTATTTACATATAAGATTCTTAGCAATCTAGAGTATTTTTTAAAATATCAAACCTTTAGTTCACTTTTACAGTATAATCATGTGTATACTTGTAAAAATATACATTGGATAAATATCACATTAAAAATATAGAAAAGAAAAAGAAGTAACACTTTTTCACAATTTATTACACTGTTTAATTGTGGAAAAGTGTTTCTTCTTTATCTTGTCTATAGTTTTTATCCACAGTTTCAATGACTTTTTTATTAATCAATTAAAAATTAAAAATAATGTTTAACATTTATAATTGAAAACATTTTCTGAAGTACAACCAAATCGAAAGCATGCACGTGATTATACTGTCTATCCCCCTTCTCCCCCATCTCTTTATTCTGTTTCTTCTATCATTCATAAATGATTTAAACATAAACAAACCTGAATGGTTACTATTGCATGTGAATCATGCTGAAGCACTTTGAAATATTCAAAGCAAAACACTTTAAATTGAATGACTATCCATATTTTATAAACCCAAGCTTGATCTAATGCAATAAAAAACATTGTTTTCATATTCTTAAGAAAATTAATATGTGAATGCGTTAATATATAGACCTATTCATATGGACAGTTTCTTTGATTATGAAGAACAGTCAAATAATTGCAGTCCTCTATTTTCTGATTTTATTAGTGCTGGACTTATTTTTTTTCTTTCTATAGTCAAAATATATGCAGTTTTCATTTATTCATTTGATAGGTTTCTTCATATTGCGTAAATAATATTATTTAATTAAACGGGTAAAATTGTAATTAGAGATTATCAACGTTTTTTCTTCAGTTTTAATTTTGCCAAGAAATTATTATATCAATGTTAAGTATTTTCGTAATTGATGCTTTCTTTATTAGAGAACAGTTCATCGTGTTGGTCTTCCGAGAAACACCAGATGGTGTGAATTTCTCCACTTGGTGCCAAGATCTGCCATCGAGATTATGTAATCGGAGTCTTAAAAGCTCCTTGCTCTTATTTTAATGTTCCGAAGTTAATTTCGAACTCTTATGCAAACAAAGGCTACGTAACTTGTTGAATTATAGAAAATGTGCTTTTTTTAAAATAACACTCGAAATCCATTAGAGCCGCATGTTAAATCCACATTTGCAATACACATACAAACACATACATAGAGGCATATACTTTTTTTTTTTTATTCTTCACGAGGTCATTTATGGTCATCTATCATTGTTTTTATTTGGACTATAAAAATAACACACGTCATGATTTTTTAAATAGTTTGGTTTCTATATATGGCATTTCATTTATGTTCGCAAAAGTTAAAATCATTATATATTTAAAAGTTATTATTATATTCATTTATTTATAACTCATCCGTAATTTTAAAATATTATTTTGAATTTATTAGCGTACATAATGAGGCGAATGCTATCTATATCATCCTAGAATTAAGCAAAATACAGTTTACTTGTTTACTTAAACCATGATGAAAATTAATACGGGAATTTTGCGCCAATCTGTGATATTTTCATGATTGTCGGTTAAAGGCGACGAGTTATCGCTGGAGTCGATTCAGAGTTATCAAGAGATGAAGACTGAACTATTAATGCCCATTTAGATAAGAAAAACGGTTCATTTGCACTCGAGATATTTCGAAACTATTATATTTCTAATTCGTAAAAATAGGATTTAAAAATACCGAATTTAAAAAAATACCGAGCTAACTAAATAATATTTATAAAACATGTAACTTGGAGAGAGCAAGTTATTGGAACAAATAACTTGAAGCACTTAAAAACATTTTTTCCAACTGTTCTTTGCATCCACTGAACTTTATTATCTATTACGATGTTATCTTTGTTATCTATTCTTAAGAAATGTTAATAGGTGGATACATTTCGAGCCAAATATCTTTATATGTGCATTCTAAATAGTGGATAATAATTTCACAGATTTCTTTCTTCAGAGTAGCTTAATTGAATGATTAAACTCTTATTTTTAAGTTTTGGATCCCAATGTCTCTTATTAAAAAACTGGAGAGAGTCTCTGACACTTAATTTGAGGCGCAGGTTATATTGAGATGGAAGTAGTAAAAATATCTTTCTTCAAATATTTTTTTCTACTTATTTAAAACCGGAAGAACTAAAATGACATACTCAATCTCAACAGAAAGAAACTTTCTATTCACACTGGATTTAATATTGGTATAAAATTTTAATTTGTGCATTTACTAAGCGTTTGCAATTTCTGTAATAAAAATGAGGAGGGCTGCGGTTTTTACATGGCAAGAGGGGTCCAATGTTCTCATTGACACGCATTGTTGGAAGCGTGCGACCTCTACGGGACGGGAAGGAAGAGGCGAGGCGAGGGGAAGTGAAGAGGAAAGAAAGAGGGAGGGTTCGTTGAAGCAGAGTTTCCTCTCATAGCCACGTCACAGGAGGTTCCCTGAAGGCGACGCTGTTTTTCCCATCGGGAAGTTAGTCGTCACAGTAGTGCGCGCGCAAATCCATGTGACCGAAGAAAGAGAGGGGAAGAGAGATAGGAAAGAAAGAAAGAAAGAGACAGGCAAAGAGAAAGAAAGAGAGCGAGAGTGAGGGGCAAGGAAACTACAGCGTGAGGATCGGCGATGGCCGTAATCGTCTTCGTGTGGAGCTGAAGTTGAAGGATGATGACACAGACAACGAGCTGCTTCTGAGAATGCCACCACCTAAAAAGCTAAATGGCTCGGGGGCGACGAGACCTCTCCTCATGCGATGGGCGAGCGAACTCGAGGGAGGCCCTTCCGAGCGGAAATCCCGGCCTCCGCCGTCGACGCCGTCATCGTCGCCAACCACGCCGACCACTCCGACGGGCGAGGAATTGCTCTATAAACGAAGGTAGGGCTGAAATAATCACTATGGGAACAGAAGCTGATGAAGTCATGCAACGGGTTTTCGTGGCAGTGTTTCCCCGCGATTATCAACTAGATTTGGCAAGGCGTACCGCTCTAGATAAGGCGAGTGAAGAACTCTTGACGCACAACTCGAATTCATGGAACTACTGATTGTTTTTCTGTTCCAAAAAATTAGATTTTCTTTCTTTTCTTTCATAACTAACACTTCATCCACTAACAATGCTTCGGATAAATTATTCCTAGATTCTCCAGATTCCTTTGTCGCTAATAATAATGATGAACGATGAGCAGGAGTTGGAGAGAAGGTAAACAATTTAACCGATCTAATTTCTATTTATCTCCTCTTCCTGTAATTAACATGTTTCAGATAACTTGATTTAGTGCAAAGTATTAGGATGTTTTTCGTATTTTTAAAACCAGCTTCTATTCATTCTTGTTATGTAGTAATCTCAACATTTTTCACAATGCTAGAGAAACATACCTTAGCTATGGAAACCATTGTTAGGATTCCCCCCCTACGGACCACTTGAAATTAGATATATTTTTCCATCATTAAAAACGCAGGCACCATTGAAACAATTCTTTTCACAAGCTCGGATTCGACCCGCCAACAGTAAGTAACCTTCGTGTTTTGTTCAGAATCGGATTTCAATCGACCGATGAGCGCGACGTCGACCAAGCACCGAAAGTGAAAGGGAGAAAATTATAAGTATGACAAGTTTATATTAAAAATAAAAGGATTTTAAAAATGAGGCCATTTTTTCTGCGTTTACCGTTTTTAAACACGAAAAGTTTAAATTAAAGAGGCAGAAATTTTCTCAGACGCTACCATTGTGAACACGAGGAGATTTGCGTGTTTTGTTAAGTCACGAAGGATAAAATTACGTAAAAAAATTGCCTGCAATTAAAACGAATTTTTCATCCTTTGGCAAATGATTCTGAATTGGCCTTTGAAAAATTACACATAAGGAAAAATAATTATTTAACAGCTTTGTCTGTTGCTTGGCAACTGAAGCGTGGGCCTACTCGCGCTCTTCCATTCAACTTTTCTCCAGGAAGGCGTACTTGATGAACGGAAGTTGTAAAGGATTTGCAGCTTCCGGCTTAAAATAACTGACCGATTCATCCGCCGGAGAACATCACTTGTCTAAAAAATGGTGTCAAAAACGAATCATGTGATCAAACATTAATTTTTCGTGCCTAGTCTATTTAATATTCAATATTTTTAAAATTCTGTCTGTATCTAAAAATTCCTACCGGTTATGACAAATCACATGATCTAATATCATTTTTTTCGTGTCTGTTTTATTTGAAATTCAAATTTTTATTAAAATAAACACTTTTTCCTGATAGAATAGAAAAACAACAATGCCAGACACGATTAATCGCGAAGCTATCACATGATTTGTCTTCGAACGGTCGCCATCGGTCGGACTCTTTCGAATTACCAGTTTCTTATAAACTTTCTTCATAATGAAATGATTGCAATTTGCAGAAGCTTTTACTGCTGTCACTCTTTGTTCATATCTCTATACTTTTTCTCGGTTCCTTTCATTCTTAATATGCGATTAAAAAAAAAAAAAAATGAAAAGGAACAATCACAGATTACCATGGATAAAGAAAAGTATTTTTTCATCCATTAATATTACCCAATTATCTAAAGATATTCTAAACGAATTATGCAAATGAAGTTTTAGTCATATGCAAATATTTTATGACCTCTTCTTCATGGAACCTTTTAAAATTTCGATCATTAAAGCACTTGAAAAAGGAATGTATAAATAATATTTTGTGATGGATTGCGCGGAATATCGTATAAGCTTTCTCATCATACGTGCTCTAAAACTTAACTCGCACACGATTTATATGACTATATAACATAATTCATTGGCCTTGGGTGTCTAGATGGAAGTCTTTGTAAGTCTTTACACAAAGATGTGGAGTATAATGAATCTTTAGATTAAAATAATATTTGATTTTAAAAATTAATTTTAGTTATTTAGTATTATGATCATTTTTATAAAGGCTTGGCATCAATAATAACTTCGCTGCTGATCGTCTGATGTGCCGTAAAGAGTATAAAAATATTTTTAATTCACTGCACTAGAATGAAAGTAAAAGCGACATTTAAAAGTTCTTATAATTCATTCATTTATTTCTGCTGACGTATTTCTGCTGCGAGTATTCTACTTAATAAATTCGCCAGTAATTAAACTAAACTGCCAATTTTGTGTGAATGTCATGATCTTAAAATTAAATATTTTACTATATTTCAATATTAGTAATTTTTAATATTTACTTTGTTCCTGTGTAATGATCTTAATTTAAATATTATTTTAAAATTAATCGTAAAGTCAGTTTAATTTATCCTGTCCAAATTAAAAAAGACGCTCTTGTAAGAAAAGTAATAAAAAATTATCCATTTACATTATTATTTTCCTTGTAGTGAGACAATTGTCTGAGTGTTCTGCGATGCATCTATTTGATTTTCGAAACAACAGTTAGTGCCCTGATTATAAGTAAATAAAAATATTATAACGGTATATTATTCACGTTTTTTTTTTTTTGTTTTTTTTGCGGTGCCATTTGCCTTTCGTCGATATGGCTTTATTTGAATTCAACTCTATCGCCCAACAATATTTATTTTTGTATAAGGATCGTAAAACAAGATTATTCGCTTAAGGCTAATCTATTGCGTCAAAATCACATTTCATATGTGGCATTAGTGACTTGTATGTCTCGAAGTCACTGGAAACTACAGCTTTGAGACATAAACGGAATTTTAACATTGCCCATCCAAACAAAAGTTTCTGATTACGAGTCTACGTACGTTTTTCCTTATCTGATTAATTCATAGATAGGAAAAAGTTGTAACTTATATTATTTAATCTCATAATAGAAAAATTTTGGCTCTTCTTTGTTAATACATTATCGTATAAAAATTCTTACAGCATCGGCGCGAGGAATCACCAGTTTGCATATGCCCTCGTAATCTACGAATTTTTTATTGCCACACGTAAATTTTCTTTGGACGAAGCATCTGTTTGTTGAACGGACGGCATAATTTCTTAATTTACGTCTAGTTCCCCTCTAAGTTTTTGAATTGCGCGACACAAAATCAACTATGGACAAATAAAAAAATTCAAACAAAAACAAAGGCCTTATTTTGATAATTTTTTAGTTAATATTAATTTATTAATGATATTTATATGTGCGCGGGGAATCAATTTCTCTGTGTAATTTATTGCACTGCCATTAAAATTAGTGCGCAACCGCACACTTGCGCAGCTTAGAGGGAGCTATGATTGCACGTCAATAATGAATTCACACATGGCAAACTGCAACCCACAAAACAATCTCTCCTGCGGCGTCTCCATTTTTCTATAAACAGAATGCATGTACAATGTCGCCGTGTGGCATTGAATGAAATTTCTAGGCAGGCTTTTAACCTTCCCCAATTGATGCAGAATGTATTGCTCCAGTCTATTTCAAATAAATATTTGCAATCTGTTCCATCGTTTAGAACAATCCTGTACATTGTGATCAAAAGATTCTTGTTTGTTTGCACTGCGACTATGATTTCACGAAAATTAACAAAACGTTGATCCTCTTTTTGCTTTATTACGGCCTCTATTCTCCGAGGAATTCGTCGAGGCAGGGACGAAATGAACGAATGCGGCAGCCAGAAGAGTAAAGAGCGGAAAACTTACAAACATACTTACAATTATACTGGCGACAGAAAATATATAAAACAAATAATATATTTGTTAAATTTATATACATATAACTTCATTCATTTGCCAAAAAAATTCTCCATACCCTTAAAAATTTGCTCGCGACCTAGCCCATAGTCGTCGCTCCAATTTATCTTACAGATGATCAATGGGATTTATATTGAGGCTGTATCTTGGTCAGTTCTTTTCTAAAAAATCTTATCTCCTCAACCATTCATGCAGACACCTTTCTTTGTGACAAGATTGTCACGTTGGTAGAAGAAGAGTCCGATCCCAAACTGTTGCACGATGTTGGCAGTTGAGATTATCCAAGATATGTTGAAGATGTCATAATTCCTGCTACTGGAACAAGCTGGCCCAATCCAAATCATGAAAATGAGTCCTATACCATGGCATTGCCTCCAAACCACGTAATTAGACATGAACTGTTTTTCAGACATCTGCCAGACTCAAACTCCACCATCTGATTTTCAGAGCATGTCCACCTTAAGACGTTCATCACTACTTGAAGTAGCATTTCAACCCTCCGATAATGCTACCTTCATATGGAAACTACGTTACTAGAAACTCGGTAATAGTATATACAAGTCAGGTCGTACCATCATATAAGAATCTCACTAAATCTTACTATTAGTCAAGAAAAATCAAATTAATTCGTACCGCGTTATACGTATAGGCAGTTTTGCGACGCATTTTGATAAGCAAAGTCTCTGCGACCCCCCATATCATTGAGCTGTTTTTTTCCATCTGTTGTAATGTAGCATGGTTTCTGAATTTACAGGAGAATTCCTTGACAACTGAAACTGAAAAATTGCTGTATACGTGCATTTAAAAAAAACTGAGGAATTCTCCGTTATTAAAGGTTATAGGAGAGTTGACTGTAATAGATTTAACTATAAATAATTTGCAAAAATAAATAGCATTTATTGACGATCGTTAAATATCCTTGCCTTTTGAAAATGGGGTATGATAAAACGTCTCTGTCGATGAAGTGACATTGGCGTTACAGCTTATTAAACAAAAATTATCAGAAAGTAAACCATTTTTATCATTTTTAGTTCAACGATTAACGAAACTGAAACAACATTATTATAGAATAGAATCAAATGATAAAAAGTTAAGATGTTGATTATCCAGAATTTTCTTTATTTAATATTATCTACATGTATCCATGTGACTTCTTATCCAGAGAAATTCTCAAGAAATTCAAAACTTTTTGATTGTTTCTGTCCGCTGTTATGAATTTATTATATAACCGAGATGGATTTATATTAAAATTAAAATTTAGCCGAATGATGCCAAATGCAAAATATACAGTATTCGGGAAGAACATACACGTATTAATATGCCGTTTAATTAAATACAGTATTTAAGAAATGGTAGCCAAGATTCAATTGCAACAAAAATTAGATATTAATGTACAGGGTGATCCAAAATTCAGGAGAAACTTTAAAACTCAATAATTCGCACACGAATGCAGATGAAAAATATTTTGTTTGCAAATAAACAATTGAAATAAATTTTTTTTCCAGGAAAAAAAATGAATGCTAGAATTGTTAGGTTTTTGACCAACAGATGGCGTTATCAAATTACAGACATCAATTTATGCACATTTCAGACGGTAAGATACCGGATTAACTATCAGACGGAACAACTATCACTATCTGCTTCCGAAATAGCGTTTGCAGTGAGCACTGCCCTTTTTATACTCTGAAAATGTGCATAAACTGATGTCTGTAACCTAATATCGGTCAAAATCTGAACAATTCTAGCATTAATTTTTCTTCCAGAAAAAAAAAAAAAATAATCCAACTTCATTTCATTCGTTTTTGTCCAAACAGAATCTTTTTACTTGCATTCGTGTGCGAATTATTGATTTTTAAAGTGTTTTTTTTACTTTTGGATCACTCTGTACACGGGTTTAGTTTTAAACCAACATCAATCAGTTCGATGAACTACTATCGCTAACTATGCTTTTTGTGGCAACTTGTACGGTATTTCGTTTATTATTGTGGAGCTTGCAATTCATAATATCGGGAATAAAGATTAATTTCCTATCACAAACAAATTCGGCACCTTGGCTTTTTCAAGCAATAACACTGAAGAAGAAAACTTAAATAATTTAACATCATTATTAACATTAATTGCGTAAACATATACTGAATGATATACCATCCTTTTTCTATATAATAGCAGAAAATTTAAAATTTGCTTCAGTTTTTGTCTTTTATTTTGATAAACTTAGCCATAATAGTAAATTAATCTGCATTTCCTTAATTAAAAGCTACGGCATATTGTTGTTACTATAGTCATTATTACGTGCTTGACTAGCCAAGAAAAACAACGAATTTAAACAACAACAAAACAAACATAGTTAACAACAAAACAAAACCGCTTCTGTTCTGTTCTGCCTTTCTAGCCTTTACAGTATCGCGTTTATCCATTTCTTGATATAACCTGGTCTCACTTTTTTCCCCTTCCTTCAAAAATCTTCGCTTGTCAATATTTGTACCGTAATTCATTATCAAAAACTTACTGTATATTAACTAAAATAATTAATCCTAGCTTTCTCTGAAGAGTTGTATGAGAACCTTGGATAATGTGCCAAAGGCACGTCAACATCAACACGATCATTTGCTTGGGCGTCGACAGTTTGAAAACAGTTTCCTGAAAGCCAAAAATATCTTACACTTTTGTTTTCTCAGGGCCACTGTTTTTTTCTCGTCTTAAATATAAGATCTTCTCCTAAGATAGCATCCTGAAGTTAGTGTATATAACAAAATGATCTCATATGTGCCATGATCTATGAAAAGCACAAGCATTTTACCAGATCTTTTAATGAGATAAGTTTACCGTTAATTAAACCAAACTATAGACGCCTCTATATTTCATACAACGGGGTGAAAAGCTGGACTGTTTTCATTTAAAGCCTGTTAATTTCACATACCCTTTTTTGATAACTTCTAGGAATACTTTATCCACAGGATTTGGAACCAACGATTAAGTTTTGTATATTTTTTAATCAGTTCATTCAGCTAATTAATAAAAAAATTGCTATTAATAAATTTTTCAATTTTTTTTCCAGTGTCGCATCGATGTAAATTTAAATCAAAAATTGACCAAGTCAACGTTTTTTTATATTATTGTAGCTGCGAATAATGATGAATCTAATTTATAGTTAATAATCGCTACACCATTGATAATAGCTTCACCATTCATAGTTATAAAGAGATGTCGCCAAATCACTTTAGATATCACTAGTTTAGTTGGTTATAAATCTCTTTATCGGCAGTAACTGAGATAACCAGTTCCTTACTTTTGCTTTTCAATGCGCAACTATAACTGCCTCGGCTAAAATTAGGTTTCAAGGTTCGCACTTCCCAGGTCATTAGCACTTTGTGTTTATTTCAATAAAATGTTAAAAATCAGGAACGGTTATTAGAGACCCGGTAACATTGAATGCACTGATAAATATGTTGAAAGACTAGGATTGTTGTTAGATTCTCCAGTTACAGTCAGATAACAGTTCTCGTTTTTAACCTTTATCCACTGGAAGTTACACACACTCTCTCTCTCACTCACACGCACATAATTAAGTGAGATTTCTAATGAGGATATGTGCTTAGTCTATTGCACGGCAATTATGACAAAAGCTATAATTTATTTAATAAAATCTTTATGTAAATTAAAGCTGTGATCATCGCTTATAATTCCTCAACTCCTGTCCCTTTAATACTCCATTTCTTTTTTGGTGAAATCATTGGAGAAAATCGTCAATTATTATATTTAGATTCTGCAGTTCCTGAATTTTGTAAACATGTTGGTATCCGGTATTTTTAAAGCAGGTCTATTTCAAAATATGTTATTATTACTGATAGGAAAATATGTTATTATTGCAAAGTATGTTATGTTAGTATTGCAAAATATGTTATTATTACTGATAGGAAAACAGATTTCTTTATAGATATTTCTTACTTCATTTTCTCAGAAACCTCTAATTCTATACTAATTCTACACTGAGTTGTGCATCGAGAGCATTTCCATTTTAATTTGTCATGTCTATAAATAAAGAGTGCCATTTTATTAGGCGCACCATTTAATATTGTATTGGACTCTAGCCATTATTACTGCTCGAATTTCGTTGGGACACGGACTTCACAAGTTTCCGGAAACCGTCTTCAGATATTTTACCTTGCCTCATTCTTTGATCAAAAAATAAGCAAATATTGTGGAATGGAACAACCAAAAAGGAGAAACCTCTAATCCACAAGAAATAAAATTAAAATACCGGTTACGTATTTCGGATACCAGGTACCCATCTTCAGCGGAAAGACAAAAGTGAAGAGAAAAATGAAAGACGTATTGTCTTTCCGCTTAAGATAAATACCTGGCATCCAAAATACGTATCAGGTATTTCATTTTTATTCCTTGTGGATTAGAAGTCCCATTTGGGTCATTCTTTGATTCTGGCAGACTGAATATGGACGGCTCTGTGTTTTTCATCCATAGATGCTCGATCCGATTCAGAGTTGGAGATTGCGACGGCCATGCAATGGTGTGTTGGGATCGTCTCGCGCGAGCCGGTTGTTTAAAATTTCAAATTTAGCCAAAGAGTTAAAATTTAACGCGTTTTTTCTTCATTATAAGTATACAGGGTGTTTCAAAATTATGTACAATAAATTTAGTGACATATTCTTCAGGTCAAAAGAAGACGAAAATGTTCTATAGCACTTTGTTTGGAAACGATTTGTTTGCGAGTAATCCAATATCATACAGTAGGGAAGCACGGTAGTTAGCGGACGATATTTTAGCAGTTCCAGCGTTTCGACCCAACACTAGGTTGAGTGGTTTGTTCCATTTAAACCTACTTTAGGGTTGTTCCATTAGTTGTGTACGGTTGTTTCCATTACTGTAGTTTCACTATTGTACATCCACTAGGAATATCAATTTCAGAACGTTTGCGTGCTTTGACATACGCATTACGATTTACGTAAAAAAAAAGTGATGTACACGTATTCCAGTGCAGAATACACTGACATGCACCTAATGTATGGTCTTGCGGACGGAAATGCTGTGGAAGCAAGAAGACTCTACCAAGAGCGCTTTCCGAATAGACGTTTGCCAAATTACCGAACATTTGTATCTGTCGACAGACATTTGAGGGAGCGTGGTTCCTTTGGCCGTCAAACAGGACAAGGGCGGCCTGTAGCACATTCTCCAGATGAGGAGGATGTGATAATTGACATCATACATGATGAACCACAGACAAGCACCCGTCGTATTTCTTCCATGGTACACATTCCGCACTCATCTGTTTGGCGCATTCTTCACCGTCAGCTTTTGCATCCATACCACCTGCAACTGGTTCAGGCACTGAACCCAACGGACTATCCACACCGACAACGATTTTGCCAATGGATACAACGTCGTCATGCTGCAGACCCTAGTTATCTCAGCCAGATACTTTTCACGGACGAAGCAACCTTCACCCGGACAGGAATCGTAAATTCTCACAACCAGCACGTTTGGGCAGATGCTAACCCGCATGTTACCAGAGCTCGAGCGCATCAAGAGCGTTTCTCCGTGAACATTTGGTGTGGAATTGTCGGAAATAACTTAATTGGCCCTTATGTGTTGCCGCCACGATTGACTGGGCGAACGTATCTTTTGTTTCTGCAGAATGCATTGCCAGAATTACTGGAAGATGTTCCTCTTTTAATAAGATCTAACATGTGGTTCATGCATGATGGCGCTCCACCACATTTCAGCCATGTTGTGCGAGCACACTTTAATGCTGCATAGACGAATCGGTGGATAGGTCGAGGTGGACCGGTAGCCTGGCCTGCAAGATCACCCGACCTTAATTCCTTGGACTTTTTTCTGTGGGGTCATGTGAAAACGATCGTCTACAGCACAGAAGTTCCTAACATTATGGATCTGCGACAACGAATTGAAAATGCATGCCAAACCGTTCGTAATGCTGGCGACGAACTCTTCCATGACATCAGACGGTCGCTCATGCAACGAGCCGAAGCGTGCGTACCAGCTGGTGGCGGGCATTTTGAACAATTCCTGTAATTTGGAGCCACGGGTTTAGTTGGCTGTATCGCATAAATAAATCGTTTCCAGACAAAGTGCTATAGAAACATTTTCGTCTTCTTTTGACCTGAAGAATATGTCACTAAATTTATTGTACATAATTTTGAAACACCCTGTATATGCAGCTGTTACCAAATGAGTTATTATATTTATCACCTATTTTATCATAATTAAGTCGGTATATTTTCTTTAAAGAGGTTCTATAGCAAACGAATTTAAAGTAGCAGCTAAAAATAAATGCGCATGCAACGCATCAAGTTCTAACCTCATTTGTGAAATTGTGGTTACTCTTCTTATTTTGTTACTACCGTTTGTCCACAGTTTTTGGCATTATACAATTAATACTGTTTGCTGTAGGTTAATGAAATTAAACATATTAAAACTAAGCAAGATAGGGGCTACTTAGTAATGACATTTTCAAGTATATGCAAGAAAGTTTCATGAATTTTGGAAACTTATCTCCTAAACTATGTCAGATAGAGGCATAGTGTCAGTTGCAAAGCTGTAGAGCACTCTTCAATTTAAATAATAACGTGGCATAAATGAAAAATTTCAAATCGAACGTGAAATATACGAAACGAACGAAAATCACGAAGTTCAAGGTCACTTCCGGCGCTCCATTACACATACAGGAAGCGGCGTCTTCATTAGAATTGGCCACCATGCATTTATTTCCATACACGTGCTTTTTATACGACGATGGCTTAGGCTTATGAACAAGACTACACCAGCAGCAGTTCTGAATCGGTTATAGATTTTAATTCCTTTTTAAAGGATATAAAAGAAGTTTCATTAAAAAATGACAGAGATGTTCAGCCTTACTGTTATGAACCGCTGAGACGCGATCATCTCGCCCGTAATTTCATTTTAAATAAAGTTGTATATTAGGTGGAGTTTTCTTTAACCCAGCGGTTCTCAAACTTTTTAAAACGAGTACCACTTCGTGAGTTGACTGGTGAACTGAAGTATCACTGTAATGATTTTTTAATGTACGTCCGTGTTATTTTGAAGAAAAAGTACCACACGAATACCATTTGGCATTGCATGAAGTACCACCAGTGGCACGCGTACCACAGTTTGAGAAGCACTGCTTTAACCTACACCAAATAGTTTTCACGCGCTATTACCAGACTTTTGCCTCACCCTCTATAACGTTAGTAACGGTTACTAAATATTTAAAAAACGGTCTCAAAATTAGGTTGCGATTGGAGTCCTCCAAGTTCTTAATATGCCATTACGTGCCCACATGAAGCGATCCGGTTGTTAAAAGTTTACCAACACGACTGCGATCACGGAAGAAAACCAAAATCGTTGTCATGCTCATCGGATCAATGAACATTAATCGTACTTTATGACATGGAATATTCTGCTGCTAAAAATGTGCTTTTAGTGAAGAAGGGAAACATGAACGGGTGAACCTAGTCGACATCGATATGCTGTGGCATTTTATGTTGATATAAGGTTTATCTCGAAAATAATCCCCGCACCGTATTCGATTCTTAGCCTGCATGTAACGTTGTCACTGCACATGAAGTTCCTCGTTTCGTGCTGCTCAGGCCATAAATAGACTCTGCTGTCCACATGTTGTTAATTGAAATTCATCAGGCCACAGAATGTTTTTCAAGTCGCCAACAGTAACATGGCGACGCCCACATACCGACTAAAAGCGAACTTATCTGGTTTTGGTTGAAAGGGTTGGTTGGTATTTATAGGGGCCGTTGGCTCTTAACACACGTTTTTCCTAAAGTTCGGCAAGTTCTGTGTTCAGAAATGTTCTTTGGCATTTCCGTCTCGTACGTGGCTATTATTTGACGAATTTTTTTAACCAGTTTGATTGTAATACCACGACATATCGAGCATCTCTTTCTGATCACAAGCCTTCGGACTAGGTGTTTTTCAGCGTTTATCTGCCATTCTCAATACACTCTAGCCACCGTTGCTCGATGAACTCCAAAGATTGACGATTTCGGATATACTGATCCTGTGTGCCTTGCATCAACTATCATGAATCTTTTGAAATCTTTCAGATCCTTTCGTTTGCTTATGTTCCAAGCGCTAACTCGCGCAAAATATTCAAAACAATTGATGACATTTCAAATGCAACGATCAGGCTTCTCTTACACATCATCACTCTACCGGACTAATCTACATTTTTGGGAGGTGGTGTGCCTAATTGGCCACTCGGCATATAATATTTAACAAGAAGTTAATCCTCCCGAGAAAGGTATAGGAAAGTAGCGGAAGCCCTGAGATCATCTATTTTTACCCTTTTCTCTCACTTTTCACCTCCCCCCCCTCCCCAATTTTTTAAATCGAAAAATTGATTTTCTCGAACGTAGTATTTAAAAAGTGTAAAAGAGCTCTATCTTCATTCGTTTCTCATCATTTCCGAACGAATGATGTATGTTGCCATAGTTCTAAAGACCAAGTAACTGCCACCCCCACAATTCCGACCCTATTGGGACTATTTGGTCCAAACGTCATAGTAATGTTGATCTTGCTTAGAGGAATCTGCATACCGAATTTCACTCCTTTATATGCATAAATACGCGTAGACCTTTTGGTCCCCTCTAATTTCCGCCCCCGAAACTCCGACTCCAGTGGGCCAATCAAAACCAACTAAATAGTGAAGGTGGACATGCCCATAGTAAGCTACATTCCGAATTTCAACCTTCTACTTCAAAAAACGCGGAAATTATGAAGGGGACGGACGGACATTGTGAAAACAATCAGTCGCTCCATTCTTCCGCTACTTAATAAGTCAAATGCCTCCATGGCTGTAACTTTTTTATTTTTTAACCGATTTTCAAAATTCTTTTTGTATCTGATACTCACATTTCTCCTCTGTGTAATGTACTATTCACTTTTCGACATAGTCCCCATCCCTTTCCACGCATTGTACCAACGCGTGACTAGTCGGGTGAACCCGTCGGAGAGGAATTCCGGGGTTGTTGTCGACACCAAGACCAAACGGCAGGTTTCACCTCGTCATTAGAACGCAACTCATGCCCCTTAAGGTGCTCTTTCCTCTTTGGGAAGTGGTGAAAGTCTCAAGGTGCAAAGTCTTTCATTTTTGAACTGCAGTTTTTCATCTTTGAACTGTAGGCGCTGCAACCCCCTCTGATGTATGGCGATCGTGTGCGGACGGGCGTTATCGTGCTGCAGAAGAGGATCCAAAGCTGCCATTCAATCCTCGTGTCGACGACAACCCCGGAATTCCTCTCCGACGGGTTCACCCGACTAGTCACGCGTTGGTACAATGCGTGGAAAGGGATGGGGACTATGCCGAAAAGTGAATAGTGCATTACATAGAGGAGAAATGTGAGTATCAGTTACAAAAAGAATTTTGAAATTCGGTTAAAAAATAAAAAAGTTACAGCCATGGAGGCATTACTTTTCAGCCCACTCTCGTAGATACCTATTCATTCAATAATAAAAAATAATATATTACAGGCATAATTTTTAAGGAAGTCTTTTTAAGGAAGCTTAAGGAGGAAAAAATGTTAAAATAAAAAAATATATTGCGTAATTTTTCCTCAGTCAGTATTAAAATTGTCATATCATTAAAAGTGCGCAAAAAATTCTATTCTTTTCAGAATGAAATGAGTAACTGCTAAGATACATGAAGCAACTGTTAGATTATAAATTTTAATCATTATTTTTTTACTCTTTTAATTAAAGTACATCTTAATTTTTGAATATTATCATTGTTTTAGCTCATATAAAATTCTTATATAATCTTTCCCCATTTGACATATGTATACAAAGCCTTTTCTTTTTAATTGTACAAAATAAAAACACAAAGTCACGCCATTTATGCTTTATAAGAAAGTCGTAAATTATAATTATTTTTGTTCGATATTACCCAATAGTTTATCATTGCAACGACTTAAGGGATAAAAACCCACAATCTGTTCTGAAAATTTATATAATAGTGCTACAATAATGTTAATCATATTCAGATATAGTTTCCTCATTATGTGGCAGCCATTAAATTTAATAAATACTTTATCACTTCAATAAAAACCATTGTGAGTCTTTGGAATCTGTAATATTCAGTTTAGTTCAAAATAGCATATAATCTGTAAACAACGGTAAAAGCATGATGAAATTGATTCTGAAATTCAAATGTTATGACATACATTTAGATTTATTATTCCTATAATTTTCAGTAATTATTTTTGGTTACAGTTGGTTTCTCTTCTTTACACTGTTAACTTTATTCCTTGGTAATTTTATTCCTTCCGAAACTTGTCATGCCTAGTTGGCGCAGAATAACGTTATAACAGTCATAGTAGCGGGATACATAAAAAAAACTTATTTTTTTTATACAAAGTAAAATATGAGGGTTACGTATTTTTAATATGATCATCATACCGCGAATAAAGGATTGACATTCTTTGTGGCACCATTTGAAAATCTACTGCATGACAAGTTCATTTCATAATATGATGAAGCATTATGTATTATAAACTGGATACCATTTAGGCTGAAGTTGCTTGTGCTCTTTTGTGCACCTGTTATGCACTATCTATGAAATATTTTACTTTGTCTTCCTATCTTTAAGTAATTATTATCGATAATAGTCGTTATTGTATGCTCTTTCCTTCATACATAACGTATTATGTTCGGTGTTTTCCGATTACAAACTTAGAATTTAAATAGAAATCAGAATGTTATTTTAATAATGTACAGGTGATCCAACTAACGTATACTTATTGTGCGCCATCTGCAATGATAACCTATAGGCGGAGCACCGTTCTTTATGCAGTTTCAGCCCCTATGAAACAGTTTCGATATAATATAAAATAAGTTTAAAATATAGCCCAATTCATCGGAAGAGAAATGGTTCTGTAAACAAGATTTTGCATTATGCTGAAACAGTTTCGAAATTTTTTCTTAAAAAAGTTCAAATATAGTTCAATTCATCGGGAGAAAATTACTACTGTAAACGAGATTTTTTGCATTATGCTGACAGTGTTCGTCCTTTAATGTCTTTTAAAACTGATATTTTAATTTCAAAATTCTCTTCCCGAAACTCTGAAACGTGTACACTAAAAGTGGTCAGTTCATGAACTGGGCAACTTGCCTCTATCACGGAGAAGGCCTTGTTAAAGACAATTATCCGTACCCGATAACTTTGGGCCTTTATAAAATAACCTTGGCTTACAAATGATGGAAGCCTTTACACATATTAAAACGGCGGTCCCCGCAGTTTTAAAATTGGCGTCAATCACAACACATAATATAAGTGGTATATTGCCAAAAACTGTGGACAAATGGTAGAATCAAACAAAATACAGAAACCACAATTCCACAAATGAGATTTCTAATGTGGAACCACAACTGAGGACAGTGTCCTCGAAATATACACCCGAGGCTCCAGATTATAAATCTCATTTGTGGAATTGTGTTTTTTTTGCCCTTATTTTGTTTGATACAATCATACCCGTGTTCAAATCAGGTGATTCCAGTAATAACCATGAATTATTGACAATCTCTGTACTCTCAAAATTATACTAAGGTCGTTGAAAAATAATATTCAAAAAAATTGACAAATTATCTTTAACAACATATTCGTTTACAACAAAAAGATATTCAACTAGGCAACAAAGTAATTGGCTACCAATGGAAATCTGCTTTGCTACCATAAAAGCTGTCGAGCAAGTCCGTAACTTCGTATTACAGCAAACTGATATTAAAGCAAATGAAACTGTTTCAATATCACATCACATCCGCGACTTAAAAGGATTACGTGTTACTGAGCCATCCCTGCCACTAGTTAAAAATTATCTTGGATTTAGGTCTGGGGAATTACCCGGGGGGGGGGGGGTAAGCAGGGTAATACTTGGACACCTCCATGTTAGTGCGAGGGGAAACCAAAACCAAAAATTTAAAGAATGTAAGTAATTTTTCATTACAGCATTAAAAAATCAGATATGGTGAATCTGTAATTTATTTTGAACATAAAAAATATGGTATCAATAAATCCATTGAACGTAATACAATTATTAAATGACGAATTTGTTGCTCAGGGACATGTTGCAATTTCTGTAACAATTCATGATGATTGAATTAAAAAAATCATCTAACAGGTGAATAGTAAAAGAATTTATTTTTATTATATTTACTTGCTAGAATTTTTCATATTTAATATCATGTGCTGTAGCATAATACCATTTTTAAAAATTTTACCGTAAATCATATTTTTCATTAATTTTTTTTGTCATGGTAATTAAAACTACCAAAAAATTTTATTTGCAAGAAATAATTCAAAACTGTCTACGAGCCCCAAACTACAATTTGGAAGAATTTGAAAATCACTCATATCCGAGCTGCCTTCGACAAGCCAGAATTATGCCAATACACAAAAAAGGCGACACTGGAAATTTCGCCAATCACCGGCCTATTTCTATTCTGTCCTCTTTCGCGAAGTTTGCGAGAGCCTTTTTTTTACTCAGGTTTATCCCCTTACATTTTTTCTAATAAATTAATCTCCTCTTCTCAACATGGCTTTTCACCCAAGCGGAGTACCGTCACCGCCTGTTAGCGAATTGACCTGTTACATTGCTTCAAACATGAATAAAAAACATGTCGTCTCATTATTTATTGACTATTCCAAAGCATTTGACTCGATTCCACACAATCTCCTATTTTACAAACTTGTCTTCTTTTTCAATATTCGTGGCCTCCTATTAAATTGGCTAGCTAGTTTTCTATCTAATAGGCAATATACTCTTAGCCTATTTAGTAAATCTTTCTCCACAGTGATCCGTAATGTGGATGTCTCCCAAGGGTCTATCTTATCCCCACTTTTATTCAGTCTTTTTATTGATGACCTTTCTTATCTTTTAGCCCCTCTCACAGATCTTATACGCTGATGATGCCACCGTTTCTGTTTCGGATCTTTCACTTTCTGCAATTGAGCACTTATTAAACTTCTTCATTGGAAGTCACATTAACCATCTTACATTAAATCTTGATAAAACCACTTATATAATTTTCTTCCAACGTAACAAAAAGATTGATATTAACGATTTCTTGCTCTACTACAATTCGCATCTTCTCACTGCTTCCAAATCTTTCAAATATTTGGGCATTCATTTATCGCACAATCTCTCTTGGGACACTCATATAAACGCGTTAGCTTCCTCACTAAATCAAATACTCGGTCTCTTTTCACGTCTCTAAAATTCTTCTCATACTTTATTTTGCTTTAATTCAATCGTCACTCTGCTATGACATCCAGTTCTGGGGTTCATCCTCCAATATTATATTCAAAAAACATTCTTGAAAGTTCTTTTAAAACTCCGGAAACCAGCCCCAGTCTTCCATTTTTTACTTCTGTAGGCATTGCCACTATTTATCAACTTTATACTTCAAATTTAGCAATTTTTATGTATAAAGTAATCAACAACTCTTTATTAACCTCTTTTCCATTGTCCTCGCTCTCTCTCCCCTAATGAGAGCCACCTTTATACTACTCGTCGGACGAATTCTTTATACCCTTTGGTCAAATGCAATTTTAGACTTCAAAGCGTTTCCATTCCAGGCATTGGACTTTGGTCCTCCTTAACACCAGAAATTCGTACCTCCCCAAACATTGCCATTTTTAAATTTAGACTTAAGATTTTCATATTAACAACTAACACATCTTAACACTTACTAACCTCTGTTCATTACTAACTTTTTATTTTAATTTGTTTGATATCATTTTTTATTCTGAATTCAATTTCTCATTTCTGTATTGTAACCATTGTTCCTTGTTACCCAACCAGGGACCCACCTCGTCGGCCTTTCAATCATATCGCACCATATCGGTTGGATGAATTGTTCTTTATTAAATAAATAAAAAAATAAATAAATAAAGTAAAACGGTTACAAAGAAGACATGATTGACGACTTGTTAAAAAAAAACGAAAATTCAGGTTGCTGGTCTCTAATTTTACTTCCGCAAAGACATCAAATTGGCCTTCTGCAATCCCGACTCACTGAAGATATTATTAAGCAACCCCAAAGACAACGTTTGAACTCATACTACAGTTGGCATTTATGAGACATCATGTCAAAATTGTCCAATGGCTTACCGATGGCAATCAAAAAGTAACACTGGGACCAGACTTAAGAGCACACAGCACACATAAAAATTCGGCCGTCCGGAGAGATCGGCGATGGCTAGACATCTGAAAGAAACTCGACTACATCAACAAAGAAAACCTTAAATATTGAAGGGTAGACAACAATTCCTTTCTCGACGCTTTTGGAGACCTTGGAAATTAAGAAGAAAGACTCAAGACATCTACTGAATGAAGACAATGGTCCCTTAGCAGAGTCCAAGTTGTTTAAACTGATTAGGAGTATGTAATTAATTTGTAATCCAATTTTGATTGTAGTTATAATTTGATTGCTTTCCATTTGTGTGCATTTTGATTTTATTATTATTGTTATCAGCTTTTATTATTTTTGTTACTGTGATATAATTTTGCAAATTTGCTCTTTCGTCACGGGCTTGCGCCCCTTTTCCCCATTTTTTTTGGGTTTTGTAATCTTTTTTTTTTTCTTTTTTATTTTACTTCTGATTGTTTTGTATTTTGTAATTTTATTTGTTACCCAATCTTGTTTTGTAGTTTCAATTCTAATAGTAATTGTAATTTAAGTCTGCTTATACAGGGATTTTGTTTTTTAATTTTTTTATTTTGCTATCGTTTTATTATTTTTTGGAAAATTTGTATTTTTTTTTTACTTTCGCAATTTATTGGGCATTTTTGTCACGGGAACTCCCCCTCCCCTTTCCAAATTTTGATTGGTTATGTAATCTGTTTAATCCTGATTGGTCAAGTAACTTGGATAAGCTTATGTCACTTGTTTCGACTTTAGGGGACTCTGATTTGTTGTTTTAATTTCCTATGAGTTATTTGGGATGCCTACTCGTATAATTAGTTTGCTTCCTACGATCCTGTTTATGTGTATTCGCTGAATGATGACTACAGTGTGATCGAAATGCGGATTTGACGTAAATAAACAGTTTGCTGTTGACAAGAGGTACTTTTTAGTCTTACTTATTTCTAATGTTAACTTGCTTTTTGTCAAAAGAGAGAAAAGAGACGTTGGACTCTTTTGGCCTGTGCAATGAAAGAATACGTGAGCGCATCCAATTAAATTTCCGAGTTCAATTGTTAGAAAATTTTAATTTTGCACTGTAGCAATATCTAACAATTAAACTGAGAAATTATAATTGGATACGCCCAGCATTCTTTCGTTGGCCAAGCCATAATAAAAACTATGGAAAAAATAGAAAAAAAAAATAGTTTGATGTCACAAAATAAATAAACGTCAATAAGAGTGCTAGATTAAAATTCATTGTTGTGGCTCATTGAGTTGATTACAGTTTTTTTTTTTTTCGCGCAGCTCTATGAAATAGTAGAAATCCCGTTTCAAAAGTTGTTTAAAAGATGAGCATCCGGCGAGTACAACATTCTTTATTTGATATATCGTAAGGAAGTGACTAGCAAAAGTCTCGTTTCACCCGAATATACATAGATTTCTTCTGAGAGGAAGAAAAAAGTTCAAATATTTATGCTTTAAAACTTTAATTCTCGACTTGTTTAAAGGATGGACGACGAGGAAAGGAATGAGGTCAAGAGGTCAGGTGACAAGATTATCAATTCTCATTTGAAACTGCATGAAAAAATTCATTAATTACGGTAAAAGCCCGCTTTTATCTAGACTCGCTAACATTCTAATTAGGTTAGATAGTAGCTTTATTATCACCTTTAAAACTGTATCATAGCCATAATGGTAATAACTCAACTTTCTATCAATTATATGTATTTAACAAATTTTTACCCAAAGATGTTTTGCATTTCTTAATTATTTTGAGTAGGTACGATATGTATCATCATTGAAAATCAAACCTACGTATTAGAAAAATGCAATATTAATGAATATTTTCCGTGTTCATGAAACTAAACTGCATAGAAACACAAACATATTGTACACATCCACTTTCACAGACTTATTCAAATGAAATATAATTCAATAAACTATTATAAAAACTATGACCTTATAGTACATCCGCAACAATTCGAGTAATTCAAGCCAAAAAAAAGAAATGATCAAAATAGGCTGTGTAGAAGCAAAGCGTCGGAAACTTCGGTATTTAAAAACGCATGAAAAATATCCGTTAAGAAAAACTGAAACGGTGTAAAATAAAAAAGTAATAATAATAAAAAAACCTTATGGGAGAATATATCTGTTTATAAATTCAAGATTAGCAATAAAGTGAGAGGTAAAGGCCATCGCTTAAATAAACATGAAAATACAAATGTAATATATCAGATGCAGATTTTTCTTTAGTTTATAATGTTTAATTGGTTCATAATTAAAGTACTCAGTATTTTTATAGTTTATTTCCATTTTATATGTATTTTAAATAATTCCAGTTATTTTTAAATATAATGATTTTATGTAAGAAAATAGTTCATTTTAAGTGGAATTTTATTCCTTTAGGATAAGGCTAGTAATTTTTTAGAAGTTGGCTGGAAGACAATTTTTCATCTTAATATCGCAAAAAATACTCGACGCTAATTTATTTCTGCCTTCAACATTTTATTATTTTCATGGTAAAGAATCCAAGAGACATGATGATGATGTTAAAAAAAAAAACAAGTGGCCGTCTTCTGACACCATTACAACTTCATCAGATTTAATTTTATTGTATAAATATATAATAATTTTTGTGTTAGAAAAGGAAACAGGGCTGTTCAATGTTCGCTATAGCTCAATCGGTTAGAACGGCGACAGCCACAGTACTGGTCCCTGGTTCGATTCAGAACGCAGCATTTTTTTCATCCCTTTTTAACACCAAAATTATCTATTGTAGTGTTTCTCCCCGATCAATTAAGATTAACGTACAGAGCTGCTTCTCTGCGCAACGACCTTTTTTCATGTGCGACGTTAACGTTAGATTTCCACGATAAAAATGTAACGAGCATCCTAACGTAACGGAAAATGGCGTGGCGCAAACTCTCTAATATCTCTCGGTGGTTACAGTAGAGCTGCGTGTTTTAAAACAATACATGATGTTTTAAAACAATGTCCTAATCAAAGAGCATTTCGGTCTATTTCACTTATCAAAATAATGAACTGCGCCACTTGTTGAGATCGAGGCCAACAAGATAACAAGGCCTGGAAGCGAAAAAGTCACCTGACCATCAGGGTGCTTCAACAATCCAACCTTCATTGTTTCCAACAAGCGGAAAAACACTGATTGTTACCTTCCAGGATGGAGACAATGAAGGTTGGATTGTTGCTAGCACCCAGATGGTCAGGTGACTTTTTCGCTTCCAGGCCTTGTTATCTCGTTGGAGTCGTGTTGAGATTAAATGACGTTTTCGCCAGGTTTTCAGCAAACTTCGCGTGACATTTAGACCCTTAACATTTGAGTTTTGAACATTTTGCATAAGGAACTTTTAAGTTTGTCATCACGCAAAGGGTCACGCTAGATACTTTTGCCCGTCCATTTAGAAACACCCTGTATATTGAGGAGCTTCGAATTAAGTATCATCTACAGGGTGTTTCAAAAATACTTTTACAAACTTTGAGGGCAGGTTCCTTACACCAAAATAATAAAAAAGTTCATATTGGCATATGGCCGAATATCCTTCGTTTTCGAGTTTTTTATATTCGTTTAACTCATTGTATCCCAGATGGCGTTGCGTTGCCAGGGACATTGATTACGTTCGTCTATCGTCTGTCTTCAACGTGTCCATTGTGTTCCTCCGATTATTATCTCTGGGGACACCTTAAACAATTGGTCTATGCAGCAGACCATCCGGATGCAGAAACTCTTCAGCGACGTGTCATGGAAGCCTGCAACCATTCGAATTCGTCAGAAAGTATTTGAAAGGGTGCGAAAGTCCATGATTCGACGAGTTGGGTGGGTGTTTGGAAGCAAAAGGAGGACATTTCGAGCATTTATTATGAGTTTATGTGTGGATGAGCTCCAATCACTCCGTTGTAAACTTTCATTAATAACTGAAAGGGACATGTGTTTATATGAACTATTTTTTCTTGTTTTGGTGTAAGGAACCTGCCCCCAAAGTTTGTAAAAATATTTTTGAAAGACCCTGTATATCTCACTTATCAATGCAGCTTTATCCTCTTTCAAACGCCGTTCTCTTGTATTAGCATCATCGAAACGAAGAAATCCTATGAAATTAAAAAATTAATTAATTATCATCAACTCAACCCCATCGTTGCTTGAGATAATAGATATGAGTTGGATTTAAGGAAATCAAAAACATGATCTATATTTGGCTTGTTCACTCCAGATGGTTCCTAGAAATACATTTTTTCATTTGAAATTAAATCTTTCAATTGAGGTGGCTTCTTGGATGTTATGTTTTTTTGGTTTTTTTTTGTTGTTTTTTTTTATTAGAAGCTTTAGCATAAAGCTAGTTATAAGAATGCGCCCTTGGTCTGTACGTTTATCCGGCCGTCTGGCTGTCTGGTCGTCCGTCCATCCGTCCGTCGTTTGCACGATAGCCATTCTGTATTAACTCTTTCAAATTCTATTTTCAGAAATTTGACCATCAAAGTCTTAGCTTCAGAATTTTTCGTGGACCCCTTCAAGTCGAATTCACGTGCTAAAACAGTGAGTGTAAAGAATACAAAGATAATGGCATGTCATATAACAATCGATTTGTCAAGAATGAATATACTGTTACTTTCTTTTCATCTTTTAGGCATTATTGACATCGGAACGCGCACGAGAAATCGCTTTGTCGACGCACGATTGCTCAAGTCCTCATAAATTATATCATTAAGTAGCGGAAGAATGGAGCTAATAATTGGTTTTATTTTGTCCGTCCGTACCCTTCATAATTTCTACATTTTTTTTTAGGTAGAACGTTGAAATTCGGAATGTAGCTTCTATGCGCATGTCCACCTTCGCTATTTTGTTTGGTTTTGATTGGGTCACTGGGGTCGGAACCACGGGGATGGGATTCAGAGAGGACAAAAGTTCTATGTGCTATTTAGGTACGTAAAGGAGCCAAATCCAGTATACATATTCCTCTAGGCAAGATCTAATATTACTATGAAGTTAGGCCTAATTGTTCCAGTGGGGTCGGAATTGCGGGGATGGCAGACACTTGGTCGTTAGAACTATGGCAACATATGGCATGTGTTACATCATTCCATCGGAAAAGATGAGAAAGGAAAGAAGATACGAACTTTTATACATTTTTTACACACTCTGTTCGAGAAAATCAATTTTTTGATTAAAAAACTTTGGGGGAAGGTAAAAAAAAAAGTGCAGATAAAGGGGTAAAAATAGATGACCACAGGGTCTGCTACTTGCCTTATTAGAAATTTCTTGTTAATAAATGTATAAATGTATTTCTGGTTTACTGCTAAAGCCCCTCCTTGGAATGTTTACAAGATTTTATTCATAGTTTATTTTCATCTTTGTACTGGTATAACGGACGATAATATCAACGATTTCTGATATAAAAATACATTTGGATGTATTAGATATAGTTAACATTTCCATTGATATCTGCCTCGGTCATTTGCCGAACGATATTATTTGAGGTAGTTTGCCGAAAGCGAGGTGGATTGTTTTGACATATTCCCCCATCGCCAGGCCGAAATGAACCTGATTGTTCATTTACTTCAGTGACTTAAGTTTTCTTCCTACTATCGTCATTTCCTTCTTCTTTCATAGTACTAACATTCCTCTACGCGAGACACATTCACTGACCTTTCTGTATCCCCCACAATGTCATTAGAAGTAGTATTTAATTATGCACTTACATAACAAGTTTCATGATAATATGATGAAAACATCCGCGTTATGATTTAATGAAGTTGAATATTTTCATCTTTTCGAGAAAGATATTCATCATTGTTTACTAGAACTTCCGAAGACCTTGGCATATTTGCGCTAAATGACTGATCTTCATTTTCAATATCTAATGATCGAATGATTTTTGTTTAGAGTTTATACTGATAATTTTAATGTCTGAGGTTCGGATAATGATAGTGAATATTAAGTCGAATATGTTATGAAAATAATTTACCATGCAACAATAACAAAATATGAAAATTACAGTCTGCATATCATGTAACATGCGAAAAAGTAATGCTTACATAAGTAGACTTTGCTTTCGTTAATACCCAGCTTTTTTAATTGTGAAAAATTTAAAACAGTCTCCAGATAAACTTTCGTGAGGAGTTGGCGATTTTGTCCTGATGAGACAGGCACGCAAACATCTCTCTCATGATCACTCTTCCTGAAATGTATAGACGAGACACTACTATGATGGGCATATTTAGAAAAAGCCATAAATACAAACTATCATCGCAAGAAATTATACTTCACCCTAACGAAGTTACCACTACAGTACTGTGTTATTAAGTGTGCTATAAACAGATAACTTTAAAAGAAAGCGAAAGGAGACTTATTGTTCTTTTCTTATTTTTTTGTCATCCATTTTCCATTCTTACTTACTCATGACCACTTCAACCGAATTATGTGAAATGTAAATATGAAGCCTAAATATAGTACCACTATAATTATATTTTTTTAATCTATCAGAAAATTTTATGCATTTCTGATATATATGAATGATAATAGGTATAGGGTGTTTCAAAAATCCTTTACAATTAAAGATCGTGTATGTCCTCTGCGTATACGTTTTCAAAATTAAAGAGCTCTTTAGAAACATTTCTGTATTATCATAAATAGAATGAAATTTACAAAATCCATTTCAAGGCGTCAATTAAGCGTTCATTCCTACCACATTCAAAGTGTTTGCACCATCTCTTAATTATCTTAGAATTTATTATGTTTTCTTTCTCATGCGAGTAACAATAATGAAACAACCTCCGTAGTAGCTTGCAAGGTTGGAGATTCTTATTCTTCTCACTGTCTAAGAGGTTGGGAACATATTGCATATAAAAACCTACCTCCTTCTTTAAGTTTTCATTTCCAAGGTACTCGATTGCTCGCTTGCTGATAATCACAAGTTTTATTTTTTTTCTTTCGATTTTAGTTTTATGACATGACAATATAAATGATTTACTTCCTGCTCACGTGATTTGTCTGTGCTAGTACAGAAGTGAAAGATTAAGAACTGTGAACATGTCGTGTATACACTAAACGACCATTTTATTAGACACCTCTTACGGTAAATGGATCGGCCTCCCAGTGACACCCAAACAATGGAACAGGCCAAAGCGGTGTCTAAAAGGGATGCATTGGATCACAGTTGCAGTCAGCAGTAGATTTGACAGACTTTGAACGAGGCGTGATCGTTGGAGCTCGACGGGCGCAGTTGAGCATTTCGCAAACCGCGGACCTCCACGGGTTTTCCCGTGCAACATTGTCAAGGATATTCCGTGAATGGCACTTATGCCAAAAAACAACCTCCAACAAACACAACTCCGGACGAAACCGGGCCGTGGATGAACGAGGCCAACGGTTACTGGCACGAATCATCCACAGCAACAGGACGGGAACAGCCCAACAAATTGCAGCGCAGTTCAATGAGGGAGCATCCCAACCCATTTCGGAACTCACGGTGCAGCGCACCTTGCACCAAGCAGGGTTTAACAACAGGCGGCCAGTACGGGTACCGTCGCTGTCACCGCAAAATAGGAGAGCGCGCCTGCTATGGCCACACAGGCATCGTCACTGGACACTGGATGAGTGAAAGAAGGTCGCATGGTCCGACGAATCCCGGTTTCTATTTCATCATGCGGACGGCAGACTACGCATTTGGCGCATACAGCACGAGGCCATGGACCCATCCTGTCAGCAGACGACCGTACAGGCGGGTGGAGAGAAAGTGCTGGTCTGGTGTGCCTTCTCTTGGGACACACTGGGTCCTCTGATATCCGTAGACACATCCCTGAATGCAACACACTACCTGAACATTGTTGCCGATCAGGTGCACTCGTTCATGATGACTGTGTTCCCTGGTGGTGACGGACAGCTTCACCGTGATTGAATGGTCTTGGACTGCTTCCACCTGTTTCAGTGGCCAGCTTGGTCGCCCGATCTCAACCCGATCGAACATTTATGGATGAAGTGGAGAGAGCCATCCGACGCCTTCCCACACTACGGTCCAACCTGCACCAATTACGGGACGCTATGATGTTAGCCTGGGCTGCTATTTCTCCGTAACGGTTTCAGCACCTTGTTGAATCCATACCAGCACGTATTCATGTAGTTCTCGCCGCTAAAGGAGGCGCAACATGCTATTAGTGTGGTGTCTCTAATAAATTGGTTGTTCAGTGTATGTATTTAAAAAAAAGAGATAAATGCGTTCGCTTGAAGATAACCTGCAGACATACACCGATGGGCCATTACATTAGATTACCTGTTTAATAGGACGTAGGACTAACTTTCACCCGCAAAACCGCTGCCACGCAGTGAGGCATTGACTCTACAAGGTGCTGGTAGGTAGTCGGAGTATTCTGGTACCAACTGAGTCCTCCAGTTTCCATACATTGCGAGGTGGTCTTGAGGCAGCACGAATCCGTTTTTCTAGGTCGAATCATAAATGCTTTATTGGTCTGAAGTCAGGGAATTCGGAGGCCAACACAAGACTTCAAAGTCAATAGAATGTTCCTCGAACCACTACGATTCGGGCCTTGTGGCATGGTGCATTAATCCTTTTGGTACAGGCCATAACCGTTCGGGAGCATTGTGGCTATGAACCACGGATGAACCTGTCTGCAATGGTATTAACATACCAAACAGCCGTCAAAGATTGTTGCATAGGTATGATGGGTGTTAATGTGGCGACATCGCCCACGCCATACTACTGCCGTCACCGGGTTGTATCTGTCCAACTTTACATTCGGGTGCCATAATTTTTGTTTGAAAACGCGGCACTCGATCTTTCAGGTGAAGGATCAGAAAACGTGACTCGTCGGAACAGGAGACTTTCTTCCAGTTCTCTACGGTCCATTTGTTATGCTCTTAGCCCAGTGCAGGCGCATTGGACGATGGCCTGCCGTAAGTGCTGCACTGTGTACTGATATACCTTGTCTAGGTCACCAGAGTTCTAGCTGCTGGTGATTTGGGCAACTGTAGCCCTTAGTTCGTGGCGAATAATCATGTGCCGTAGACGGCAAACAGCAGAACGGCGACTCGTCGTTTCTCCATCCGTAGACCACTTTCGATAAGTACTGATAACGACTGCACGTAAACAGCCCACTTAACTCGCCGTTTGTTCTTTGTCGAAGTCTTGATAAATCTGCTGCATTTTCCATGGTGCAGCCGAACACTACATTGGGAAACTCAGATAACTGGCGGTTACATACGATGGTATGAGCCGGTTCTTCAGAGTTATAACTTTTCGACAATTGGTTTAGATTTATCGCAGCACTGTATACGTATTGATTTTTATTTTTTTATTATGTTTTGATTTTTCTTCTTATGTTTACCGTTTAAAGAAATAGTATGCCTTTTTGCTGTAATTCATCTGAAAGCATAAACTCACTTTATAGGGTATAAAATTTGCTTTTATTATATACTAGTAAGTTATAGAGACATACTTCAAACCTATTTTTAACATGCACATTTTCACTTGAGCCTTAGCAATTAAAGAATATTTTATATCTTTGTAATAAATATTTGCAATTTATTAAATATGTAGTTAATTTTTGAATATACTATTTAAAAAATCATTTTTCTAAGCGCACTAAAAATTACAATATATTACTCTTTTTTTAATTTTTTTTATTATTTTTTTAAATTTTCTGTTGTAGGCTAGAGCAACGCATGGCCACAGCGCGTGAGCCCGCCCTCTGTCGATGTACTCCTCTCTTGTCCTTCCGTAGTTTGGACACATTCCTCGTACTCTCACTTCTTGTAGTCCAGGGAAGTGCTCTCAACTTTTATCTCATCTGGCATAACCATAAGAACAACACATACTTCTGGTTCGTGGCAGACCTGGCGATCGTTCTCGTCAGTATGGGGGCAATGATAACATCCTATCATCACGTACGATTAAAAGTGAGAAGGAGGGTCCAACCTATTAACATAGGATTGCAGCCTGTGAAACCTCCACCACCGCCATCCAAGTAAGCACTTCATTCATTAACTAGATCCAAAGTAGACAGCTCCATTGAGTGTACAGAATTACAGGTCTATTTTAAGATGTTTTTGATGAAATATTGAACTCATTAAACTGAAGACTGATTTCCAATTGAAACATTGAAATCAAAAGGAATCTAGCTCTATTTAAACAAATTTTTGAGGAGAGAGGAAAAAACGTTTATAAAGCCATGGATTTTGTACAAACTTCTTGGTTTATTTTTCAATGCATTACGACCATAATCTGAAACGGATGTGATAAAGAAAATACATATTATATACATTGCCATATCAATGAATTATGACCAGCACCCCTTCAAGGCGCACGCATGGTTCGCCCCAACAACGATTACACATTGCAAAATTTGCATAACAGGCTGAAAAAGCTTTAAAGCTGGTGCATCAAACGGCAAATGCTCGAGCCTCAAGATGGGTAAACGTCCGTATTTAACGGACATCCAAAAAGGGATGACATTAGGCTATCGCAGCAAGGGTGGCACCATCTCCGAAACGATTTGTCAACTGTTCACGGTCCGCTGTAGTGGAGATGTACAAAGAATGCACAGCAGGGATAGAAATAGCGTCCCAACGCCATCACTGTAAAGGGTCACGAGCCATCGACCAACGGGGTGAGCGGCGCCTACGACGACTCGTAAAAGGTGACAGGAGAACCATAGTCCATCAACTGACCACCAGATTCACCATTGGTGCCAACAGACGTGTATCCGACATTACCGTTGAACGCACCCTGCTACGGATGGACGTGAACAGTCGACGCATGGTTGCTGCACCCATGTTGACCAGGGATCATCGTCAACGACGTCTAGACTTTGCACGTAAGCACCGCCATTGGACCACACAATTGAACCTGTACAATAAAACGTCAAATTATTTTGTGCCCAGCTTATTTCAAAAATCAATTAGGCATGCAATGCTATGCAAAACTACTATAATGCATACAAAATTTTGAACATAGCCAGGTTTCATTTACTGTACAAGCTAGTAAGAGATAGGTAGAAAGTGAAGGAACAATCTCAGTCAGTTTAGCAGCATACTATAATGAAACAACGTCAGAAAAATTCGTTTAATTTGAAAACGAATACTGGGTAGTTTAACTTTTGCATACTGGGTAGTGGGTACACTAGTTTTGTTTTGTGAACCAGTACTTTAACTTGAATGATTAGCTACATTATGCCTTGAACGAATTTTAGCTTACAAAAACAATTTAGACTAGGGTAAGTATTACAATTTAGAAAACAAAGTTAATTTTCTAACATGATGGTGCATCAAAAGTGCCTGGGACCATTTTTTTTTTATTTAAATTGCAATTTTCTAAGCTAAAAATTAGATCTGGCATGGTGTAGTGAATTGTTCAACTTAAAACTCATATGAATTCGCCAAAGTAGTAGTGTTGTGAGGAAAATAATTCTTTATATTATTCATTGTGAATGGTTTTCATACAAATTTGCCAAACTAGCCTAATAAACATTATGAAGCATTAACTTTATTTATACTGGATTCTGAAGCTTTAGGGAATGTATGGCATAAAGGCAATGTGTCCTATGTATTGATCACTGTTGTAAGCTGAGCACAAAATAATATGACGTTTTATTGTACAGGTTCAAGGAGTTTAAAATGGGGGTCGATAATATGAAAAAGAAACAGTACAGAACAGAACAAACTTTTGCCAGGTACAGTGCTGCTCGTTTTCTCCTTTTCCATGCTTGCGTACTTTTTCTAAAACAAGTTTCATATTATAAACTTTTTTCATTGCCCTTTAGGGCATTTTTTATAAACTAGTTATTTAATGCTCATGATGACTGAACGGGTTTTTACACTATTTTAAAGATCAAATAATATAATTATTATTCTGTTCTTTTTCACATTTTACAGCATATTTAAGCACTACTTGATCAATGAGCTACAAAACATTTACATGTAAAAGGCTCAAGTAGCTGGATTGTTTCAAACTTTTAAATTTAAAATTTCGCCTTTAGGCGCGTTTTAGATTAAGAGAATTTGTCTGTTCTCATTAGTGTTCCAGCGAGGAAATTTGGTATTATTGTTTATTATTTTATTCTTTTTAGGTTTTTAATAATTTATTAAAGCGTATTTGAAAAGAAAACACACCAGTTTAGATAAAGCTTAATAAAAATGTCCCGGCGCAAACAAAAAATAGAAATTAGGCCCGAACTTTCTCAAATTGCATGTGAGGATGACAAATCTGAATGACAAGTAAAAATTATGTCAGTCGATTCAAATTATTTACGAAATGCCACTCTATCTTGTACAGAAATCGTCTTCCAATTTTTTTTTTCTGGTTGCTGAGGAAATGTTTAGTTGCAGAGAATGCCAGGACGTCGTCAACCAAGGCAGTTCCAGCAGACAAACGATTTCTTGAAGGGTATGGTGATCAGACTCAGAAGGGCAGGTTGGTCGTTCCGTCGTATCGTAGCAGACTGCAATCTACACGCGTCCACTGTGCATCGGTTGTGGCGAAGATGGATGGTGTCTGTAATTTAGTGACTGGATACGCGAAAACTGGAAGAAGGTTATGTAGTCTGACGAATCGCGTTACACGTTGTTTTGTACCGAAGATAGGGAAAGGTTTGGTGGGAGTCCCATCCAGCAATGGAACTCAAGGTTTTGGTGATGTTCCCTGAACAGTGTTGCCGATAAACTCCATCTTATTGTCACGGCTTGTTCATGGACGATAATGCTAGTTCACCGCGCACGGTTGGTTCAGCAGTAATTTAGTGAGCACGAAGATGAATGACTTGCATCATTTACCCTGGCCGCCCGAAAGCCCATATCTTATCCTCATAGAAATGTTTGGGACTTTTTTGGAATGACATATCCGACATGCAGATTCCAAGATATCTGCGAGAACACGGAAATGTCTGGTGAAAGTTTGATCTTCCACTGACTTACAAATGCTTCAACACCTTCTTGACTCCAAGCCAACACGCATATATCCTTTAAATCGAGCCAAAAGAACTCAAATAAAATATCAACCAAATATTTTTAACTCATTGTCGATGTGAATAGTTTAAGTTAACTCCAGAGAAGAGGTATCCGATAGCTAAATATCTAAAGTATCTTATGCTTAAACTTGATAGAAATATTTAATTTTTTTCCTTCCGTGGAGTCTATAAGTTAGCACGTGTTTTTAGTAAGGTATTTTATTAATTTGCAACTAATGTCCCGTTCTGTAGAAAATTCGTTATTTCTAAAATGTTTTATTCTTTATCACATTTATAGATTAGGGGTCCTTCCGTTTACGTACGGCGCATGGTTTATTTACTCAATTATGCTTGTCGCCCGCCTTGCCGTTATCCTTCGGTCGGGGCTCGCCTCATCGCTTTCCGATGACACGTACTTGACTCCTCAACTGCTAAGGGTTATATTAAGTCTTTCAGCTGCCATTTTTTTCTTCCAGGTAAGAATATATTTCTTTCATTTAACATTTAAACACACAGTGATTTGAGGTTATAATATCGTTTATTAATATTGTTAATCATATAGCTAACACATTTTAATATTTGAATATTCCAAAAGTAATAGCATTATTTTGTAATAAACACAAATAATTCAAGTATAATATCGGAATATTCTTCACATAAATCAACTGCTATTTTTCTGGCTACTTCAAGAAAATGTTCCCTTATCCCTTTTTGATATGCTTGCTCGCTACTGTTTAGGATTCAATTCTTAATCATGTTTTCCATTTAGTGACTTCTCAGCGACTTTCTGTGCAGCAACTTTTGGTCGTGTTGTAAAGTCACCTTAAAAACGCGACATATTTTTTCCATTTTCAGGCGTTTTCCGACTCTAGTCTGATTGGTCTTATTGGTTGAATCACGTTGGAAAACATGGCGCCTGAAGACGTTGTTCTTCAATCTATCGGTGTTATCTTACTATGAAGATGATGGAAAAGACGACGTGATTTTTAAAAATGTTGGGCCTTACACCGTTTGTTTACATAAATGCTTTTGAGCTGTTTCCATTCAGGGAAGCGTTCCCTAATTTTCCCACATACGATATCAGCCACTCTAGTAATTTTCACAATTTGAATTTTCTATTTTATAAATAAATGATTTACCATAAATTAAAACATAGGTGGAAATATCCGTGAACACCAGCTACTTGCAGACATGTTTCTCCATCGGAATTAGAGAAGGCCGTTCATTTTCCAGGATCACAGCGAACTAGATTGTACCTGATTCGCCAGATCTTGAAAAAAAGCCTAAAAACGCGTGGAAAACGCTTGAAAAAGGCTCGCCAGTTCTGGAAAAGTCGTCAAAAAAACGCTTGAAAAACGCGTGCGCGTCAAAATCGCTAATTGGTAGAGGGCACACAATCGCCGAAAGTCGCCTAAAAGTCGCTAAATGGAATACAGGCTTGTTTTACGCTTTCTCATGCTACTATTTTTATGTGAAATTGAACGATTCAATCTAGACCTGTGGTTCCCATCCTTTTTCGAATCGCGACCTCCTTTTCTAAAAGTTCAGTAACTTGCGCCCCATATCCTCGCCTCACATAAAATAAAAAAGGCATTTTAATAAAGTGAAGAGCCGCAAAAAAGAGAAGACATTTCAAAAAAAGAAAGGAAAAAAAAACGGATTGCACTTGAAAAACGCTTCATTTCCTCAACTGCGAAATTGTGACAAATGCGACGACGGCGACGGTCGAAGGAGAGAAAATAATCTCATCGCGGTGCACATCAAAATGTTAAAAAATTCTCAAAATTTCCTATAAAATAAATGCAAAGAAAAATTATCTTGACGATCCTCAAAAAATTTTTCCCGACGCCCAGCTTGGGATCCAGGGATTTAGACTAATACTCTGTTCTTTGAACTCGCATGAGAATTTGCTACTTCTTGATCACAGACACTTCAGTTTGGTTTGTATAGATTCGTAAGTGTGTTTCTCAATTAAGTATGAATAAATACAAGAAATTAATCTCCTTAAAGAGGATATTATAGGAAAGTTGCGGAAGTCCTGAGTTTATGTAAATTGGCCGCGTTTTGTAATCAAAAAAAATTGATTTTCTCAAACGTAGTATTTAGAAAATGGAAAAGGACTACATCTTCTTTCACTTTCCATCATTTCCGATCGAATAACATATCACATGTCACCATTTGAAAACATTAATAGTTTATAAAGACCACGTGACCGCTTCTCCCACAACTCCGACCTCATTGCGACAATCCTGGCCGAACTTTATAGTAATGTACATCTTTCTTAGAGCTTCAAGGAATCTGCATACCGCATTTCACTCCTTTACGTAACATATTCACAAGTGGATCCCTCACCCTCCTATTAAGACCTCAGTGGGACAATCGAAACTAAACTGAATAGAGCTATAAGACGTGCCCAAAGTAAGCTATATACCGAATTAAAAACGTTCTACGTCAAAAAAAATAGAAAATTTTAAGAGACAGACCTACATAGTAAAACTAATAAGCTTAAGTAGTTTCATTCTTCCGCAACTTAATAAGTATAATTGTATTCATTTTAGAAGTTATTTTATCTATATTTTTTAAATTTCAAATTCATTTTTATACCTTATTCACAGAAGACAAATAAGGTTCATTGGAATTCTTTTTCGAGAGATCTTAAATGCGTCAATAGCTTTGACTCAAATGATAAAAGAAGTGGCCAGGGTGACGATATTAAACTTCCTTTACCAAAAAGATTTTGAATAACTCAGAACTAGTCGAGTACAGACCCTGCTTTATGGCAAGGAGCATTGTCATGTTGATCCAGAGAGTGCCCTTCCACGAACTGTTTTCACAATGTTGGCAGTGAACAGTTGTGTAAGATGTCTCGATAAGCAACAACATTCATCGTTCTTTTAACAGAAACAATCTGGCCCAGATTAAAAATTGTTAAAAGAATTTGATGAAATCGTTGTTAAAAATTATGAATAGAATTTGATGAATGAAGTAGGAAGCTTCTTCCCTTTTTAGTAAGATGTCCATTTCCTTTACGTTGTTTCCATTTATCCTCTTGGCCAATTACAAACATTACTAATTGGTGTATGTGCAATTTGAATATAAAGGTGATATAAACGAATAATAGAGAGTTTAAGTTACACGTGAACGTGACGCGAACGCGTGTGACGTTTCCGATCTGAAATGATGTAGCTTTTTCATTGTTTACAATTCTAAACAATGAAAAAGCTACGTCATTTCAGATGGAAAACGTCACACGCGTTCGCGTCACGTTCGCGTTTACGTGTAACTTAAACTCTCTAGTGTCTTGTTGAAAAATGGACGCGCGGCGCGACAAAATACGTATACAAGTTAATAAATTTGCGTTGTGGACGTGGGGTGCGACTCTCTTTTGGTTCCTTCTATGTTGATATCCACAGATAAGGTAATCTCTATTTTCTTATAAACGAATAGTCTTTCCCCCCTCCTCTTTCATTGCCAATAAATACAACCAATTCAGAACAAATATTCATGCACAAATGGCACAGCTTCAAAGACCGGAAAGTATTCTCTAATTATTTTAAGGAGCTTCTCCCTCAATGTAAATCAGGGCTGTCCAAATTTCTGTCCGCGGGCAGCGCCCGTGCACGCGGGTAATCTTCCTCCGCCGGGCCCCCCCCCCATTGCATATTACGTTGATCATTTCCTTAAAGTCGAGTTGCTAATTATCAATTCGACACTGTCAAAAAAAAAAAAAAAAAAAAAAAAAAAAACGAGGCTGTTTACCATTTTTTTCCCTTCGTTTTAATGTAACAAGTTTCTCGATGTCAGGTAGAATTGTCCTCTGCATAGGAAAAACTATACCCACTCCCCTCCTGAGTTTTGGACTATCTCCTCGGCTTTGGCCGTGAGCTCTGTCCGCGAGCTTTTTAGGTTGCACGCGGGCGACGGAAACGATTTGGACAGCCCTGCTGTAAATCAATGCAGAAAATCTTGCTACACAAAAAGCATTGAATAAATAGTGTACTTGTCGAATGAATTAAAATTGTGAATTAAATAAAGCAAATCATAAATAAATGCTGTTACATGCAAAAGTACCATGTTGCAAAAGTACGATAGCGATAGTACGAGGGTTGTTCAAGAATTTTTGCCTCCTGGTCCGTAACTTTTTTATTTGTTAACAGATTTTCAAAATTCTGTTTGTATCTGATACTTACATTTGTCCTTCTATGTAATACACTATTCGCTTTTCGACATATTCCCCATCCCATTCCACGCATTGCTCCAACGCGTGACTAGTTGGATGAACCCGTCGGAGAGGAATTCCGGGGTTGTTGTCGACACCAGGGTTGAATGGCAGCTTTGGACTCTCTTCTGCAGCACGATAACGCCCGCCCGCACACGATCGCCACACACCAGAGGCATTACAGCGCCTACAGTTCAAAGATGTCGAAAAGTGAATAGTGCATTACATAGAGGACAAATGTAAGTATTAGATACAAAAAGAATTTTGAAAATTGGTTAACAAATAAAAAAGTTAAGGACCAGGAGGCAAAAATTCTTGAGCAACCTTCGTAATACATAAAAATGCTTGAACTACGAAACTGATTTATGTTGAGTTTTTGAAAGAAAGCCTTTTTGTTATCAGTGATTTAGGGGTGTAAACTGGATAAAAGAACAGATCATAAGTGAAACACTGATGATAATAGTAAATGTCTTGAAATTCTGTTAATTTTTAGCCTTCCTTCAGGGTTTTATAAAACTCAAGGGATACTCAGACTGAACATAAATTTTGAAACAATGTAGAAAATGAAAGTTTATGTAATAAGTGCTATTTGTGCGGATAGTCTTGCCATTAGTTACATGCAGCAATAGATCAAATATTGATGACAACAGTTCTGACTTGTGAGAGAAATTAGCTACTGATAGCAATAGACTTAACTCGCTTATTTACCCGCTACAGTCAACCCATTTTAATGTATTTAATGTCTCCATGCAAGAAGCAATGCAACGTTTTTTTTCATTGGTAGATGCTGTTGAAGGATCAAAAGAAGTTGTACAAATTATTGTAAAATGTTGCGGATTCAACGACAATAATCAGTGAAGCAAGCAACAATCTTAATTAATACAAATTTGTCATCGTTCTTCATACATGTTTAATGAAATGCTTAGAATATTTTTCTCAATCAGATGAAGATCCGCTAAAGAAATTGTTGGATTTGAAATTCTTTTTCATTTAAAATTAATCATTTTCAATTTATTTTTAATTAATGAATTGTTGGAGTTGGCTAGTGGTCAAGAATCAAAAATGAATTTTGAAAATCCAGCATAACTTGTTTCATTCTGCCATCCGTCAAGGTATGTAAAGTAAGAGAGTGCCTTTACATCTATGATTATCATTAAAACACAAAAGGCGTTGATGCATGAACTAATTTGTCTCATTGAAACAATACCAGATTAGTTACGTATCACAAAGATTTTGTAATCGTATTCCTTTTTTCATATGATTAATGCTTATTTCTCATTAAATCGCGGAAGAATGGAGCTACTTATTGCTTTTACCATGTCTTTCTGTCTGATCGTCTGTCCGTTTGTCCCCTTCTTACTGTTTACAATTTTTGATGTTGATTCAGAATACAACTTATTTTAGCATGTCCTATTTAAATACTTAATTCTGTTTGGATTGGCCCGCTGGGTTCGGAGTTAGAGGGGTGGGATTTAGAGAAGTCTATCTGGTCAATATGCTATATAGACATTTTACATATAGGAATAAAATTCGTTGTGCAAATTTACCTAGCCAAGATTTACATTACTATGAAGTTTGATTCAGATTTCCCATAGGAGTCGGAGTTGTGGGGACAGTGGTCCCGTAGTGTTTAGGAACTGTTAATGGTTTTAAATGGCAGTATATGGGTGGCATGCGATCTGTCATTCGATCAGAATGATAAGAAACGAAAGGATGTAGAGTTCCTTTCCATTTTCTGCATACTACATTCGAGAAAATCAATTTTTTGATTTAAAAATGGGGATAAAGGTGATGAAAAATATATAAAGAGTATAACAACTGGTGAGATATTTTTATCCCACTTTTTTTTCACTTTTAACCCACATATTTTATTTCCACTTGTTAATTCTTTTAAGGGAGCGAATTGGCTTGAAATTAGGGCTTCCGGTATCTTCCTTCGTATGATTAATTTCTTGTTTCTTTTGTAATTTTATTTTTTGTTGTATTTTTCGCATTAAATTGGTCTAAAAGTTTAAAAAATAATTGAACTATGTTCTCCGTTTTAGAATTATTTTTTAAATTCATTAATTTCTCGAAAATACTGGTCCCTACGGAATAATAATTATTTAGGTTATTCGGGATTCAGAATTTGAGTCATCTTTTTTAAAATACAGAAATTTGTTAGAGAAATTTTATTTTCATAATGTTTACATTTATTGAGGTGATTTTTACATTAAATTAACACAAGATTATTAACTGTTTTCTTTGCTATTACTTCGTTTACCGAAACTAATTTGTATCCAGTAATTATTGTTAAAGAATATCAAGAAGTTTATTGTCATATTTACATAATAATTAAGTTTAAAAACCCATCAAATTAACTTAAATTAAATATTCAGAAACCTCCCGTAAATTAAACAAGTGGGTTAGCATTAATTTCTTTTTTAGCTTTTTTATCATAGTGCCCTTCATTAACATTTTTCTATTTTTAATAACTATGGCCTAGATAGTTAAGCACTCTTCTTTGTAGATGTCCTGTTTTAAAGTGTATCATTTAAACATGCATTAAATAAAGAGTACTCGTTTATTAAATCAATCAACGTGCATGCTTTTCATTTTAATCTCATCTGTTCAATATTATAGTGAATATTAATAATGAACTAGCAAGCCAACTAATATCAGAAAATTGTTACAGGGTCTTTATAATTAAAGTTCCATTTTGACATGGCCATAAAAAAAAACTACTGGACCAAAAGCTATAATACTTGGTAATATTATACAAGAGGGCATGGGAAGTTCATACCCACCAAAAAAAAAAAAAAATAGTTCAAACGGTCACCATCAGCATGGAATGGCGCTCTATGCAATATTCGTATACTCGTTATCCATATTGTTAATGTTTTTTTTTTTTTGCTTTTATTTTTATTTTGTTGTAGGTGCAGTCATACCATAGCGCCGTCTGGGGATCTACTAGGCATCTGGCGATGGTCGGTGTGAGCATGATGGTTGTGCTAGAGATCTTGGACAGCATCGATCTCGCTTCGCTTCTAATTGGACAAGTATTAGTTGCGCCTGCATCTTTAGAAGCCACCATCCTCGGCTTTTCATCGTTAAATCTCGTCCTACCGACATTCGTCTTGTATCGTTTGTGCATCACGGATTTCGGCGAGCGTTCCGAACCTCGGATATTAAACTTGGCGCATATCACCGTTAAGACCATTGGGTTTGATTTGCCTGCCTTTATTTTACGTATCTTCCTATGGACCCAATGTAGTCATGTGAGCGTCGGAGCCTTTCTTGTCAAGAACGGCATTTGTCTTCTTATCTGGTGTCGTTATACATTACCTGATAGCGTAATTTATTTACGTAATTTACCCAAAACTGCCGCCCGTACTGCACCTCCTCCAACAATTACCACCATTGCTGCCACTAGTGGTACGTCGGTCCCGTCCTCTGCTGGAAAGGCATCTAGTAGTTCCATGCCACGAAATAACGATAACATTGAACTTACAATTATTCCCATTACGAATAGTACATAGCATACCGAGAAGGTGGGGTAGTTTGAATCAAAAATAACCAAAAGTGCCCAAATGGATTCAGGACGAAGTAGCTAAGTTTTATATTTTTTTTAATATTCCAACCGACGACGCCTGGATTCCCTAGAATTCATTCTAAAGTTTAAAATTCCTACTTTCTTTTGCATATTGCAGTTACAAAAAATGACAATGCAAGTTTGATATATACAACTGAAATATTTTTTGAAATTTATTATTACTTTGTCAACTCAGAATTTATTGTTTCTACGGATGCCTTAAAAGATAGTGGCAAGTTTTATCCTCGAAATTCCTGTTATCCATTTGTTGTATATTACATCTCAGTCATATTTATTAGAAGTTCAGTAAACAATAGACTTACTATTTTGAATAAAAAACGCTTTATTTTTTTTTTAAATGTCTAAGCAATGTGTTTATGAACGTAGGCATTTTAAACTACGCTTTGATTAAGGTGAAGTGGAATTTTTGGAATTATACCCTTAATGCCTGATAAAACTTAGCAATAAGAAAAAAAGGCGTTTATTAATTTCTATTTTAAATAAACGCATTAAAACTTCAATATTAAGTTTTTATAGAAGTCTATTTGTTAGCGCCGGCGTTTTTAAAATCCATCCAAAAAAAAATTGGAGCTATGTTACTTCAGTGATGTATCAAAATGTCAATATATTTTCCAGTATTTGTTGTTGGATTCTTGAAGTTAGTATTAAATTTTTGACAATCTTCATATTCAAAGTTTCCATCTAACACTGCCAGCATCTTGACTTTACGAACATTCAAATAATTACGAAACGATATTTTCTTCGAATTACGGCAGGTAGTCATTGACGGGTGTTTATATTGGAATCTTAACAGACTTATTGCTTTCATTTATTTTTGCAGTGAGTTATTTTGCAACATGTGTAAAAAAAAAGCAATATTTATGAATCGTATCGATTTTAATTTCTTCATGTATATTTCTTCCTTACGAACATTTAGGATGAGTATATAGAAAACTTTTTGGAATTGTATTAAGAATTACATTATAAAAATAGGTTTAGATATACCTTTTGTGGTGAGTATTTAATTTTATATTGAAAATGTTTATCGCTTTTATTATATTCTTTCCCTTATTTTGCTATACGGAGACTGTTTTTCTGATCGTGTATAGATCGGAATCGGGATGCCATTTTCTTCTCAATTTTGAGTTCTATAATTTGATTATCTGTTTTGATCTGTATCATCCCATTTATGGGGTTTTAAGTTCCCGAAATATTTTGACTTATTCATTGTTCAGGTCTTATATTTCAAAGAGAAGAAAAATTAATAACCTTATGACCGTGGGTATTACTTACAGTAAAGAAGGCGATGGATTACAACCACTTCCCACAATATTATTGTTATTAATATTGTGGGAAGTGGGTATTATTTCATCGCTTTCTTTACTCTCATGTTTAACCTTAACATTATTCCATTGAAAGAAATAGTAGTGAGTCATTCTTTAATTTATGATCAGTTGATCTTGTCAAAAGAGTTTAAAACACAGCTTTATGAGTATCATCCTTTAATTTATATTGTTTACAGCAGACCATCTGGATTTATTCTTTTTACTTGCTTTACTATATTTTCCGAATAAGTTATTGAAATCTCAAGATTTATCTGATTATACTCCTTAAGCAGGCTACACACAGTTGTCTTTCAGTTGGAACTATTCAATTTTATCTTTACGTGCGTATGAGAGAAACTGGCTTTTTAATAACTGTACAGTTAAACTGATGGAAATCAAAAAATCAATCGATAAAACTGAACTGAAGAGTAGCTGTCAGATTAAAGTGAGCATGTGTAAGTGAAATCATTTCGTCAGTTCCGCTATGTATGCGCAACAAAGACAGATGTTCTGTGCCTTTTTTTTTTTTTTTTTTGCTTGCTATTGAGTGCGTGATAAACAAATAATTTTGAATCAACTTATACAAAAATGACTCGTACAATTGTTCAGCGTTAGTGGCTACAAAATGAGACTTCTCTGTGGCAAATAAAATCGAAATATAGTTACAACAAAATGAAGAAGAATGTTTCCTTCTTAAACCTGTTGAAAGGTAAGACAGACAGAATCTGAAGCGGAACTAGGATCTGTAAAAAATAAAGTTAACATTTAATAATAATAAACAGATTACGGCCAAAGCGTCGTCACCGAATTCATACTGTTTTGGATTTATCTCGGTTATAACTGAGGGTGGGAGACACAACGGTATTACGATAAAACTGAACAGTTCCAACTGACAGACAGAACTGTCAGTTATCACTGCTCGTGAGTACCTGCTTAAAATTTCCATTTCGAACACCGTTGGAACAAGCTTTACATTTGCTGACTTATTTCAGCTCCTGAAAAGTATTACTATAATACTTTTTCTCTTTTTTCTAATATTAAGCAAGACTGTGATGGCATTATTTCTTATTTTTTGTTATTACGTGATCATTATTAGAAATATGACTCGTACTCATCATTTATTTCGTCAAGTGTAATGTAATCTGTATTTTATAGTTCATAAGTTACTTTATCATTCAAAAAAATATGGAATAAACGAATTTAGACAATATCAGTCAAATTTTCAACATGTATGAAGTAAATTATTAGAATCTGCTGTGAAAAATTTTTGATGCACTGAGGAGATTCTTCATATAGCAACAGGTGGAAGCTATTTAAAAATTTGTTGAAAGTTGTATCAATGATAAAGACAATAGTCTAAGTGTCAAGAAACCTAAAATTTCGAATTTATCACTTCTTTTTTGCATTGTATCTATGTAAATTACAATAATGTAAAGCCATGTCTGTAAATACGAGGTTTGGGGCACAAGTCATGGCAACTATTTTTTTTTCTCATGGCAACGTGAGAATTCGTGCGTCAGTGGAAAGTGTGAAATATTAATATGAAAGGACAAGGAATGGACGAAATATACGGACATTTAACAACACGCCATCATTTTGCTCATGTTTATTAAGGTAGTTGATATAACATTACAAGTTTCATGCTCCAGAATCATGTTATGTTTCATAATTCTGGAAACTTTATTCTGGAACATGATTATCAGGTTTCATGTTCCAGAATACTTAATAAAAATCAAAGTAAAGAAAGGCTATTTTGATATACGAGCATTGTTCATCTCGGGATACGTCCATTCTGCACGGTGGTTTACTAGGAACTGATTTATCGTTGCCCTCTGCAACAGCAGGAAATCACAGACCCATCTGGAGTTGTGGAGACCTAAGTATGGTACGACGGATAGAAGGTTTGTAATAACTGCAGCCCCTCAAAATGATATTTGTCCTCATGGTAGAACATAAGCTACGAAAGCTGTTAGTTACTAAACTACCTAACATAGTTACTAGTATGATTACTACACATACTACGAATGCACGGCTTCCTTGAAACATATGACATTTTATTATATCATCCCTTAGCTCTGAAAAAAGTTGCCATTTATGCCCCAACCCTGGTAGTTTAAATTCTACATTTGCTAGGCAGCTTGAGAGCTTATTATGTACCTTAATTCATGTTTATTTTGCAAAACTCTAAATATTTGGAAACGGAAAATATGTGACTTAGCCCATTGTCATAATCATTAGCACAATTTTTCTGCCAAAAGTATCTATTTGTGGATTTTCCCCTTAAAACAGTTTTGTAAATTTTAATCTCTATGAGGTCTTACGGCAGCTTTCAAATAAAGTAAACATGACTTTCACTTGTATAAATCATGATTTCATCCTTTGAAAAAATGGGGAACATGCATGAAATTTTTTTTACAAATTAAAGTGCTGTTTCATACAGATTGTGTTATGCTGAATACAAAATCGTTGTTAAATACATCAGAAATAATTGAAAAAAAAGCTATTAAAATTAGCGCTGGAAACGTGAAACCACGCCTCCCAACGAAAACGGTGTATGACGTCACTTTCCTCTAAACCACGGCCGTACTATATCTCCAGACTTGACAACTGACGTCATGCTAGAGGTCGGCGAGGCCAACGCAATGGCTTTCGGACTATTAGCCCTTATTTTATTTTTAAGTGGTCCTTGTTGCGCATTAATGTACAAACCTATTTTTTCTTTCTGGGGCATGTTCTGTAACTGATTAGCCAGTAAAAGAAAACACTGGTTAAACTGCCCTAGGTTTTGTTGCTTGAACCTAGTTTGCCTCTTGACCGCAGCCTCGAGCTTGCCTGCTCGTTACCCCCTAATTTAGTCATACAGACGGAAATTTTAAGAAGTGACTTGTTAAAATCCACTAACACACAAACCTCAACGCTTCGATCCTCGCGCTCTAATAGTACAACGTACAAAGATATGCTCCTGTACCCCCAACAATGGGTGACTTAAGAACGATTTTACAAGACGAACTCTTGAATTTTCGAAGCGCAACTTGAGAGGTGCTAAGAAAAACCGCAGGATACTTTATTTCAACTATCTAGCCGATTATAAAAAAAAATACCCTTAAGACTAAACTGACGGACTGCTTAAAGAGAAGCAAATCCGTGATATGTAACTAGGGTAAATAAACGCCAACCCATTAGCGTCACGCTGCTGTGACGGAAAGCTAAAAAAAAAACATTTTCCTTAACTGTACCAACAAATATTGGCTGCCTCGGTCCGAACGCTAACCACAACGCACAAAGGGAGAATTTTAATGTCTAAATTAAAGAAAAAAACCTGTGCAAACGCTCACAGACACGAGCTAACACAACGGATACCAACATGAAAATCCAATGAACTGAGCCCCTCCGTGAATTGTTGCCACGCGAATGATACCACAACGCACAAAGATATGCTCTGTCACGTTAAAATTCGACTATGCGCAGTGGAAGTTGCTTAAATCTACGTATACAGAGAAATAACATACTTTGTGCTTAAATAAGAATGATTTATTAACATAATTTAATAAAACGAAGATACAGAGTTTACCCAAGGGTATGCCAAACGAATGAGAGGGTTTAAACGGTAATTTACCTATCACTCTTAACCATGTTAAGTCGTAGCCCGTGTTTGGGTAAAGGGGCGGGTACTAACACGTAGGAAATCCGCCCGAATGAAGCAAAAACTAAATATCGTTGAGCAAGAAACAATAACTGTATAAATTGTAATAGCAATAACTTGCATATAAGAGTTTCAGCTGGGATGCTAGAAACCAACGTTACAAAAATATAACTGGAGAGTCCATAACGAAAACATTAACTTCATGTTGCATTAGCTGGTTCCGTATTCTCCTCCGTAAAGAGCTCAACGGTATCCGATACTGATGCTTGCTGTAGGGGAGAACTTTATCCTCCGCTCTTCCTACAAATATGAACAATTGTACACCTTACAAAAAATCAGCGGAGACGCACCGCGTTTAAATTTGTCCTAAGACGTAAATAACTGCAAAGAGAGAAAAGACGGAATTAGTCTACTGACGACCATCTTTCAACGCGTGAGAATTTAATAGCTGCTCTAAAGAAATGTGCACAGTATAAATTCAACCTTTAATGGCTTCTTAAGCTTATTGTCGTTTTCCATATGCAAACATTAAATTAAGAAAATTACGCGCAGGTGCCTTAAATGAAACAACCAATACGCGCTCGGGAGCGTCATTGCATATGAGAGCGAGAGAGCATTTATTTGTAAGCATGAAACTTGCTTACCTTGTATATGGGATGATGGCGCCGAGATAATCCTGGATAAGGGCGATGAACGACCAAGGAGCGATGCATATGACTCTCGTATCTCTGGCTTGTTCAGTCTCCGTTCCAATCCATGGCACTATAGATGAAATTCGGCTGGGCACGTCAATGGCGACCACCAGCACTCGTATCGCATTTTCCTCGAGGACCGGCTTCAAAAGTACGACGTGGCGGACTCTGCTGGCTCCGGCGGACGTACGTACGGCTTTCTTCTGCCCAGGCACCTCGCTGGCGGGCTCGGGCTCATGCGAATGTTGAGTGGACACTTTCGTGGAAGCTTCCCCGTGTCCTGGCTGACAGCGGCTTCCTTGTGTGGAAAAGTATACTGAGAAAGTTATTTCAGTTAATGAAGAGTAACGCCATGCACGCGTCCTTCATGGCGAACACAAATCACCCTCATTGCACTGCACACTGTCTATCAGTTCTCTTTCTATCGTTCTATCTCCGCCATTACTTGAGGAGATGTTTTCCTTCCAAAAACTCGGTCGCCTCGAAGCTTTTTCCAATCGACCATTTCGTGTCGAAGCTCTATTCTCTCTCTCCTTTACGCAATTCTCCCGAATCGCATTTTGAACGCCACGCTCTTTTCTGCGCCGTTTCCGCCTTCTCCCGCTACTTCCTTCCGCTTGTTCGTGCTTTGCTCTCGAATTGTTTCGTTTATGCTGGATGCAGCACCCGTAATCCGGCATTGCTCCCCAGCTGATCTGAGCAGCTGGGGACATCGGAATGCTTGATTGTCGCATTACTATGTGACAAATATTCGTTTAATTTGATTAAACATAATTCGTCATCAATTAAAAAATTTCAGTATTAAAGTATTGCTGTTGAGAAGGGAGTTCCCATGGCAATCGACCTCTAGCATGACGTCATCAATCCTCATTTGTCAGGCCCAGAGACAAATGAAAGAAAGAGACTGGCAGTGACCTCCCCTCTAGTGGTGCCTTCGCGCCACCATATTGGGATTGGCAAGAAACAGCTGATCGCCCGAGACAATGCATGTGAATCAATCGATTTGGTTTGGTTTGTTTGGTATTAACGTCCTTTTCAACTTGTCTGCACCCAGCTTTTGCCTGTTTATATGATAAACCTAGTATTCCTCCCCCTCATACCGTTAGGAGCATAAACAATGTGCTCAAAAATCTTTTGGAGAGCCTGAACCTCTCATTTCCAGTCATGCATAGCCGAGAGGTAAGAGATGTTCCCCAGTGGATTCTCCCCCAACCAGATATAAAGTACAACTTGTTTGCTGGGAAAAAATCTAATTTTATGGAAGCTGAAATTAAGGCACTTTATAGGAATTTTTTAGAATCCCTCCCTGATGGCTTCCACATATACACAGATGGATCCAAATCAGAGGACGGAGTTGGCTGTGCATTCCTTATAAATAATTTGGTATTTTCCTATCATGTGCCAAACGAATTTTCCATTTTCTCTGCGGAATTGTTAGCCATAGCCAGAGCGTTAGAGTTCTCTTTTAATTATCCAAATTCCAACTTTTGGATTTTCTCAGATTCCCTGAGCGCCTTGCAATCCTTGGAGTCATTCAATACAGACAACCCTTATGTTATAAGAATCCAGAAATATCTTTATTACCTGGATATCCAAGGTACCAGAATTTATTTTGTTTGGATCCCCAGCCATATGGGTATCCAGCCAAATGAACGGGTTGACAAGGCGGCAAAAGACGCTATTACTCATTTACCTATCTCGGAGCTACTCTCAGTCCCCGAACATTTGTTCCCGGTCATCTACAAGAAACTCTTTATCTTCTTGGCAGGAATCTTGGCCTCTTAACCCAGCGAATAAATTATATGAAATAAAGCGTGCATCACACCGTGGTCCATACCTTGTCTAACAAACAGGCGAGAAGATGTTGTTCTTACTCGGCTTAGGATTGGTCACAGCCGTCTCACTCACGGCCATTTATTAAAAAAAGACCCAGCTCCATTGTACTCCTGCGGAGCAATGCTGACTATTAAACATATTCTTATACAGTGCCCTTTACACACTAATTTACGATGCTCATTAGGGCTGAATTATTCACTAGATTTTTTATTGGGGAACAACCCTATGATTTTTAAAAAAGTGTTTCTATTTTTAAAAATTATTCTTGTTTTTAAATTCATATAGTCATCCTTTTATTGTTTTTGCATTGTATATATCTGACCATTAAGCGTATGTTTTACTTTATTTTATTTAGTGCCCTTTACACACTAATGATTTACACTGCCCTGTATTAATATTTCTTATTATGGGAGAACCCTGGGAAAAAATGTCTGTTTTTAAATTTATTAATGATGATTTTTCAAAAATGGAAGGAAAAATTCTGCGACCCGGATTCGAACCAGGAACCTCGACTATCATAGCCGATGCCTTTACCAATTGGGCTATCGCAGACACCACGGACAGCCAAAAAATTTTATTTAACTACATAACAAAAATAAATAAATAATATTTGTTCTACAGTATATTTTAAATCAAATTAAATAAACGACCCAAATTGCAAAACAATTCCTGTGATTGGAGCCAAAACAGCAGCAGCGCCACGGTTTCACAAAACTCCCGCGGAGACAATTTGGAGTGTCTTTAATGTTCGGTTGCAAATTTTTCTACAAAATCTCATCAAAAATTGTAAACTAAATTTTTTGTTACTTTTAACTTCTAATAAAGAAATGTATACAAGAACTGGTTTCAGATAAGCATTAAATCTTCAGTAATGAAAAATTATTTTCTTCTATGTCAATGTATAAGCATAAGGTAATTTCCCTATTTACCCTTGTATGATTTTGGTTACAGTAAGAGAGTTTTATAGCTTGGCTTCTCAAATAGAAGATGACCCATTTTTTATCCTCTATAGGAGATAAGACAAGAGTTTGGCATCCCGTTCCAAGATAGATAAAATAAATAAAAGATTTTACCACAGTCCCAAGAAAGCCTGTTGTCTGACACTTAGCTTTGAAGTTCACCAGACGAAAAAACTGCTTCAATACTGATTGCACGCCACGAGAAGACCGCTGAGTTGCTTAATGTGCTCGTATGGTGTCGCTGCAGTTGCAGATGAATCTATTCAATGTTGGGGGACAAACAGCCAAATCTGAGTTGATCCATGTTTCATCTATGTAAACAATAAGACGATTTTCTTCTCTTGTTATTTTCTTATTTCTCAGGTATCTACCTCTCTATGCAAACGTTTTCATTTGTTTGGAAACACGGCCAGAACTCATTTTTGCGCTACTTGATTTTAGCGCTGTTCTTCCATTCATAACTATAGATTGAACAGCAACTACAGTGACACTATACGAGCACATTAAGCAACTCAGCGGTCTTCTCGTGGCGTGCAGACAGCAATACATGTACCAAAGTTCGTCGTGTCTCCTTCTTTAAGTACTGGTTGATATTCGCCTGTCGGTCTCCTTGGATAAAGAATACTGAGATACAATTACGCAATTCAAACTAATATGCCTATATGCAATGAAATATATATCAAATCCCATTCGAATTACACACAATAAGCAATAAGTTCTTAAATATGATTTTATATATCACCCAGTCTTGTATGCTTAGCCAGAAAGTCCATACGTTCCCTTGGTCAGGTTCCAACGTTCCAAATCTTTGGAGTACTTCAGGTCTTGCGGGCCTCAATTCCTTTGTAAAGAAAAATCCTCTGGAAAAAATTGCCTTCCGTGCTTTAATGTACAGGGTGATTACAAAAGAACTTCACACTTTTAAAAATTTATTACATCAAAGCTATTCAGAATATAGACACACTCCCACACACGGATTCTTAAAGAAAGATTCTTGAAGTTTATCGTGACACAGTTAAAGATGTTCAATATGTCCCCCTGTCGTGACAATCCCGCATTAACATTCTCCATCAATCCCACGTATCGCTACCGTAATGCGTTCTTTCAGCTCGTCTAGGTCACGGGGAAGGGGTAGGGTGAAGACCTTGCCTTTTACACACCCCCATAAAAAGAAATCACAAGGTGTGAGGTCGGGGCTCCGCGGTGGCCACTTTGCAAGTTCCAGGTTATTGTTTGCTCGACCAATCCACCGCTGTGGGAGAGTGGCATCAAGAAATTCCCGCACCTCTTATTGTAATCAAACCCTTCTTGGGATTGATTATGGTGTATCAAGCACAATAAATAAAGATCCCATAGCAAGAAATAATGGCTTGCCAACATAGGATCAACAGTGCATCTTGGGTACCCACCATTCCCTTCATAGTAAATTTAATGAACATGGCGATATCGCTCGCTTCAACATCTGTTATGGATAATTCAATAAAAAGAAAAGAAGACTAAAGCACGGTCATAGTTCGAAAACTGATTACAATTTGGGAGGAAATCATTGACGACATTACGTACGGAAACAAATGAATAATACTGCATTTAGTACGAATCACTTTTATTTTTTACTCTGTGGTACGAAAGTACAGTCGGCTGAGGCAGTTCATTCAAGGAATGGAGGGGTGATAGCTTTTCTTGTTTAGCTTTGCTTGAGCATAGCCAACAATGGTGATAGCTTTTCTCTTGAGATAGCTGAAGCAATTTTTATTATAAAGAATGAAAAACTTAAATGAATAAATGATGAAACAAATTTAAACAACAAAAATTATTATTTATTAATGCAATGATGAAAGACTACTTGTGAATAATAATTTTAATAAATAAATAAAAATAACGTAAATAAATAAAGTATACACATTTATTTTTTTATTCACAAGGCGTCTATCATCATTGCAATAACAAACAACCATTAGGTTATTTCAAATAATAAAAAAAAATAAAATTTCAATTAATTATTCCTAGAAGTTTCCAAGGATTAGTAACATTCCATGTCACTAACCACTAAAAAAATATCAATACTTTAGTTATGTAATCCTATATAATCCGTATTATCACCTGAAAGTGGGGCTTCAGATGGGGTAGTGCGAACACTCTAGCCTTGCATTTTAAACGAATCTAGCCTCCACTTGAGATAAGCTAATTTAACAATAGTCTAGCTTTGTAGTGCGGACGGGGTATTAGACTCCAAGTATATTATTTTTTTCGTCCTTTCTCCACGAGAAAAGTCCTCGTTCTCTCTTAACATTCCTCCACCTTCCTCCAAGCAACGCCTCATAAAGATAAGGCCTGAGCGCGAAAACGTCATACATTGTTACATCATCATCCGAAGATACGTTTAATCGCATTTCTACCAATATTAAGCCCTGAAATGCGATTAAGGAGGCGTTGCCCCAAGCCAAGCTTAACAATACAATATATCCCATTAACAATGCCATAAGGAACAATTGATAAAAACACAGCTTAAAACAAAATGGCCAATCTTTTTTTAGAGAGGTATATAATAAAATTATTTAAAAACAATATTAAACAAAATCCAATTGCGGCTACTCTACAATCTGTCAATTGTTCCTCCTCTAACTTAATAAATAAAATAAAAACCACAAACAGAAAACAATCTAAATCATAAATAATTGTGAAACAGTTCCAGTAAACTAAAACAATTCATTAAGATAGGAAAAAACCTAACACTAGGGAAAATTCATGACCTAAAACAAATAATTCCCATTTTTTTAAAATTCATTAAGATATTGGTCAATCCCCAGCAAACAAACAAAACTATAACTTTCTTTTAATAATATAATTCAGGATAAACAACAACAGTAATGACATATAATCTTTATATATACAGGGTGTTTTTGAATTGAGTACAGATTTTTTGGGAGATGATAGAAGAGGTCCTTAGAAGTATTTTTTGTCATATGAACATGGGGTCCCCGCAGCTCCGTTTACTTACAATACTGCATTGAAGAATCAAATGACACTGGAACGCAGTGTGTGTTGGTAGGCCTAGATTATTTTATTTTTAACAATTAACACAAGCAATCTACTGTAATAACTTTTAAAGTAATTGTTTGCAAAGAAATTTCAAGGTGCACGTGCTTGTTTGTTGAAAAGTCTTAGGACCAGTTGCTTGGCCACCGAGATCGCCAGATCTCACACCGATGGATTTTTTTTTATGGGGAAGCATAAAATCAATGGTGTACTCCGAACCCGTAGATACCGAAGAAGAATTGGCGGCTCGTGTTGTCGCGGCATCAGGTGACATCAGCGACCGTGCAAATCAACTGTTTCCACACATACATCAATCCATCATAAGGCGTTGCGAATTGTGCTATGAAGCAAATGGCGGTCATTTCGAACAATTACAGTAGATTGCTTGTGTTAATTGTTAAAAATAAAATAATCTAGGCCTACCAACGCACACTGCGTCCCGGTGTCATTTGATTGTTCAATGCAGTATTGTAAGTAAACGGAGCTGCGGGGACCCCATGTTCATATGACAAAAAATACTTCTAAGGACCTCTTCTATCATCTCCCAAAAAATCTGTACTCAATTCAAAAACACCCTGTATATAGCGCATTTTCCGTCTGTTTGTTTGTTTGATTGTTACTCCATGACTTCTGAACTGGATAGACAGGGTTATTCAAAATGAATCATCCTATTTCAAAATGCTATATTTTCAAAAATAAACGACACAGAATGATAAGTAATACATGAATACAAAGGTAAAATATAGAATTTTTTTACAAGTGTTCAATATAACTTCATTTAGTTACACGTATAATGTCTGGACGGTATGTAAATTCCTGCCAAACACGTTGTAAAGTGCCACTGGTAATTCAATGTACAGCAGCAGTAATTCCTTTGTTTAATTTCACATAAATTCATGGGTAATAGTAGCACATAAACTTTATCTTTTACAAGATAAAGTCGCAATGGGGTTATATCAGGTGATCTAGGTGGTGAGCTATGTAACAGTCGATTTCTTTGAGCTTTGTATAAAAGTGTCTCTCACTCCATCAAGATTTTCCGCAGATATGCCTGGTCGCCCTCCACTTTTCCCTTTGCATAGACATGCACTGATCTCAAACTGATGACACCACCTTCGAATATTCTGATTCGTAGGCGGATTAATTCGGTACTTTTTATGAAATTCACGCTGAAAGGTGATTACTGATCCACATCAGTCAAACGACAACACGCAAAAGGACGCCATTATCACTTCTGCGGCTGCAAAACCCTGTCACACAGCTTTCGTGAAATAGCTTCACGAAAAATACACGGGCGCCATCGAGTGTTCACAATATAAAACTTCCATAATTTCCCTTTGTATTCATGTATTACCATAGTCTTTTAATCCCCTGGTCTGTGCACAGCATTGTTTTAGTCCAACAATTGGATTGCTGTATTTACTGAAAAGTCGTTTATGCCCCCTCTCTTGAATGAATTTGGCTACAGCTCAAATATAACAATGCATTTTAACGATCGCACAACGTAACAAAACTGTCAGGTAATGTTACGTTTTGTTGCTGAACACGTAATAATAGCTAACAGTTTTGTTACGTTGTGCGATCGTTAAAATGCATTGTTATGTTTGAGCTGTAGCCAAATTCATACATGAGAGGGGGCAAAAAACGACTTTTCAGTAAATACAGCAATCCAATTGTTGAACTAAAACAATGGAATTCAATGCCTGTGCACAGACCAGGGGATTAAAAGACTATGGTATTATCATGGTCTTTTAATCCTCTGGTCTGTGCACTCGCTCAAATTCCGTTGTTGGAGTCAACAATTGGGACTGCTGTATTAACTGAAGAGTCGATTTATGCCCCCTCTATTGCTTGAATTTGGCTACAGCCTGAACTTAACAATGTATTTTAACCTTAACAGTGCATTACGTGTTCAGCAACAAATACTTAACGTTAGGTTGTACGATCGTTAAAATACATTGTTAAGTTTGGGCTATAGCCAAATTCAAGCAATAGAGGGGGCAAAAATCGACTCTTCAGTTAATACAGCAATCCAATTGTTGACTCCAACAATGGAATTTGCGCGAGTGCACAGACCAGAGGATTAAAAGACCATGGTATTACTTATCATTCTGTGTCATTTACTTTTGAAAAATATGGATTTTTGAAATCGGATGATTCATTTTGAATAACCCTGTACAGTATTTCTTTTCCTATAATCTATTGGTGTTTAATGTTGCTTATTACCTTTGCTCGGTTGCGCCTTGCACAACACCTTTGCAAGGCTACTTTGGCGCGTTGGTTACACGGCGTGTTTGACAACGTTGATATTGTGGGTTCGAATCCGTCAGAATACACTATTTAAACAGAAACAACTTTCTTTCTCGTCTTCGTGTTGCCTTAACAAGCTCGGCGAAGACGGGAAGGTACGATTTTTATCCTACTATACTATGCGAAGAATCCGTAACGCTTATTGTTAAGAGTTTTCATCGCACCAACAATATGCGCGGACCAACAATATATAGATCATGTCCAGCAATGCAAGGCAAAGTTTGTGCAATAATAGGCCAGTCGTGTTTGTTTCAAAAACTATACCTTGGAAGGTACGATTTTTATTCTATCCCAAAATGAACTGACATTTTGATTTTGCCGCCGTTTTTTTTCGTGGTACAATCAGAGTAAAGATTTTTATATGTTGTCCTTATTAAATATTGCAAAACTACACAATCGAACAACGCGTGTTCACTTAAAAAATTTAAAGGTCGTGTTAACTCGATGTGTAGAATTGGCTGCCAAGATCATGTGACATGATATCGTTATACTTCTTTCTCTGGGATTATCTTAAGGATAAAGTGTACATCAAGAAACTACGATCTATTGAGAACCTCAAATTAAGAATTCTGTCAAATTTCATCCCCAGCAATTATATCAATATGTTATTGAAAATTTCCTCAAAAGAGTGAAATTGTGGTACCAAGGCCATTTGTCAGATGGTCAGATGTTTTGTATCATTCATAATCTCCACGTTTTTACTTTCTAATAAAGCAAAAATATTATAAATTTTCCAATGAAAAATGTGTTTTATTAAAAAATTAAAATGTCAGCTCATTTTGAGGCATCCTTTATATGCCCGTCTTCGCCGAGCTTAAACATGTGCGTGACGAATTTGAAGATGGTAAGCATAAAACGGGCGTATCGCAACACTTTTTGTATGAGCATTGTTCTTCGACTGCACGGTAATATGCCACCTGTGCGTTACGTATGGAAAAATAAGCACATACAGCAGAGGATCATAAGATGGGTGATTTTCTAAAATCCGACGAACCCTACCATCTGTGCGCTAGCGCAAAATAATATCACGATGCACTGACTCACTGCCAGGTAAAACCACAGCAACGTCTCGAAGTTGTCGGTAAATTGTAGGTCGACGGTCATTAGGTTGAAGATTTGGGGTATTAAGCAATACAACAGCCAATTCCGAATAATCAAGTTCATTATAAGCTACAATAGTAAGCGGGGATAATGCAGGACAATTCGTTTTAATACCAACAATACCGTTACAGGCGGCTGATCCTTTTGTGGAGTTCGAACGTCGACAATTTCCTGTTCACCCAGCTTATAATGATAATTAACAAGTCCCAGCTTATGCAATGACAATTAACAAGTCCTTAAAAAACATTGGTATATACCTAGAGTAGATAGATACTGATACTCCGCTTTCGTTTTGCCTTGAAAAGCTCGGCGTAGACGGGTTATATACTAGAAGCGAACCCACCCGATTGTATAGTCGGGAAATAACCCATTGTTAGATTTTTTCTTTGTTGTGACAACGTCCACCGTCGCTGATTTTATATAACATTTCGCCAAGCTTAAACATTTACGTGACGAATTTGAAGATCGTAAGCATAAAACTGGTGTATGTAACACGTTTGGTATGCGCATTGTTCTTCGACTGCACAGAAATAGGCCACCCTTATGTTCCGTACGGAAACATAAGCACATAGTGCAGAGGATCAAACAATAGGTGATTTTCTAAAATCCGACGAACTCTACTTTCAGTGCGCTGGCGCAAAATAATATCACCATATGCACTGACTCCCTACCAGTAAAAAACCACAGCAACGTCTGAAGTTGTCGGCAAATTGTAGTGTCGACGATCATTAAGTTGAACACTAAACAATACAACAGCCAATTCCGAATAATCACGTTCAATACAAGCTTCAATACTCAGCGGGGATAACGCAGGCAATTCGTTTTAATACCAAAATATCGTTACAGGCGACTGATCATTTTTGTGAGGTTCAAACGTCGACAATTTTCCGTTCGCCCAGCTTATGCAATGACAATTAACATGGCCCAGGATCAAACCTTAAACAACATTGGTATATACCTAGAGTAGATAGATACTGATATCCCGCCTTCGTTTTGCCTTGAAAAGCTCGGCGAAGTCGGGCATCTCTGCTAGTGAAAGTAACTATATATACTTTCTGTTCGTTTTTTAAGCATTACTGACATCGGCGCGCGCACGTGAAATCACTTTGTCGACACAAGTGCTCATAATCAGTAACGCTACTTATTGGTTTTATAATGTCTTAACTGTGTACCCCTTCATAATTTCTACATTTTTTGAGGTAGAAGGTTGAAATTCGAAATGTAGCTTCCTATGGGCATGTCCATCTGCACTATTTAGCTTGCTTTTGATTGGTACACTGGGGTCGGAATTACGGAAATGGAATTCAGAGAGGACAACATATCTATGTGCTATTTAGGTACGTAAAGACGTGAAATTCAGTATCCAGATTCCTCTAGGCAAGATCTACATTACTATGGGGTCGGATTTGCGTTGGTGGTAGTCACTTGGTCTTTAGAACTATGGCAAAATATGGCTTGTGATATACATTCAGAAATGATGAGAAAGAAAAGAAAGTACGAGCATTTTTACATTTTCTACATATTACGTTCGAAAAAATTAATTTTTGATTAAAAAACTTGGGGAGAGGTAAAAAGTGCAGATAAAGGGGTAAAAATAGATGACTTCAGGATCTGCTACTTGCCTTACCCTACTCGGGAGGAGGGGGGGATTAATTTCTTTTTAATAAATGTATAAATATATTTCCGCTTCACTACTAAAGCTCCTCCTTGGAATGTTTACTAGATTTTATTATATGCGACATATCAACATGCTGGTCCCTCCGTAATCTTTCCCGCGTCGGAATTTTCCATCCAGCTCGTAGAGTCTCGCTGTATCGCTGTGGACGAATTCTCTGGTTCCGCGTTATACTCGGAGATTCCTTCTGAGGTATAAATAAACGAGCATATATTAGAGCTAGTCAATTTACAGTCATAAGATAAAACTTCACTGCCCGTTATCAAAATGCAGGAATTATTTTCGGCATGACTGCCTGACGAGTTGCACTCGTTGGACGCATTTTCGTTTTTGGGCCGACTATCTCGTGCTTCATTCACTATCGCTCTTTTTGCTTTCGACTCGCCTCTTTTCCTAACATTTTCAATTTCCTTCGAAGCCCTGTAGCTCTCTTCTCTTGACGGCCAACGTAGCTCGTTCTCTTTGCGTCCTTTCCGCGGGAATTCTTCTCTTCTTTTCCTCTCGTTCCACTGTCTCCTCCTCTCACTCTCACGCGCCCATTTTTGAAGTGGTGAGGCAGTGTATCGCCTCTACGAATTTAAGATCTAAAAAGATCTTCAGGTGGCATTATGCTACACCCAACGTAAAAAACTTAAACACCTCAAACGAGGCAACATGAACTTGGCCCACAGCTTTCGCAGGTCGGAAGTTAACTTGGCCCCAACCGGGTAGGCAAGTGAAACATTATCAACAGCCCAAAAAATCATTTAAACAGCTTTAAGGGCCATCAATAATGCATTCTCATGCGCCCGTCTCGTTCTCCTCACGTTACTCGAGACTTCTCCATTATCGCCACCGCGGGGAAGACCTCTTCTATTTTTTTTCCTCTTTTTAATAAATATTCGTGGACGCTTAGATTCTAATCTTTTATTATCCGATTTCTCCTTTTCCTCCAAATCTCGTGACAAAGGACTCACAAAGAGGCCTGAAAAGTTGATATAGCCGAGGTGAAAACAGAATTTGAAAACGTGAATCCGTTTTTCAAGTTACCGTGCAAACGGCGGACGGCCGAATAAACGTATAGACCATCCGTGCATTTTTATATGTAGCTTTTTGCTAAAGCTCCTAATAATGAACGCGGTTTGAAGAACAATCCATCCCATGGAAGTTTGTTACCATGCAGATGGCGCTATGTGATCTTTACCATTAGGGTGCCTGGATAACAGCGGAGAAGGATGGTGAAAACCTATTCCGTAAGCTTAAAGCGTGAACCGCCATTTTGATCCCGTGGTCGAAAGTGATAACTGAATTCGTCGTCATTTTAGACAAATTTTTTGTTGCCTGAAGCTATGCAATTTTAAATTAGACCTGTAGTTGTATGTATAACTCCTTGTTCGGTTTTATTGTATTTCTTTATATAAATATCAACGAAAAAAATAAATAACTTTACAAAAAAAATGGCACAAATTTCTTTTGCTTCTTGTTTTAATTTTAACTAATATCGCCTGTGTTCGAAATTCGGCCGATTGTGTAAACGATGAATTGTAGCTACGAATATTATTGAAATAATCTCTCACTGCAATTGAATCGACGAATCTCACGCGAATTGAATTGGATTCTCACTGATGGATATAGGACGCCATCTATCGGTATCTATTACCATCCTATCGGTATAGGTTTTTAATATCTCGGCTAATTGTGGTCGCAGAGAAATGTTTTTTTCCCTACGCTTCTATCACACAGTACCTTTCGAATTATATAAGTTTAATTCACCTTCTTTTATAATGAATACCCAAAAAATGTTCCCCAATTTCGACGTTCACGTTGTAACACTTAATCACCCGACAGTTCATCACTTCCCATTTAATCATCGGACATATAATCACGTGATTGTTTAATCACCGACGTTTAACCACCAAAAATTACGTGATTTTTTTAATCACGAACGCTGAACCACTAAAAACATGAAATGAGGAGAACAATTTTTGAAAAAATAGAAGTTCAGGTTAATTTTTACTATCTGCACAATCGCAAATGTGTTGCGCAACCGCAAGTCCCACTGTCGACCCTGCGAGCCTCGCTGGTCACTGTTTTCCATTATTCGAGCGCTTTCGGTGTTCTGTCTACGACGTCCCCCTCCGGGGGTACCTAAATATACACACCACAACCTATTTAGTTACAGGGGGCAGTTGGTTCCCCCCACCCCCCGGCCGGTACTTATTTAATTGGCCACAGAAATCATAATAATTTAGTTTGCTCCTTCACTCATCGCGCGAATGTGCAGATAGTAAAAATTAACCGAATTTAATCAAACATAAGATAAATGGGCAATACATCGCAAATAAACTAAAATCTCACTTCTTGAATAGTGATCCACTGTATTTTGACACGTTGTTTTTTGTACCCGATATCTTTTTGGCACAGTTGGTTGTGAACCTGCGATGCCTTGCAAAAATCCTTTTCGTTGCATTTGTATATCCTTCTCGATTCCTTTCGTAAAAGTCCATAATATCGGATGGTAGCATTGAAAAAGTGCATGTAATCCATAATGTCAATCCTCAACGATGTTAGTAGTTCTGACAATTCCTTTTGATGCTGTTTGAAAATGGTTTCACGTTTCAATTGGAACGATGGCGGGATTGTAATCGTGTCAGAAATTAGCTTAATTTTTTTTAGTGGTTAAATGTCTGTGATGAAACAATCACGTGATTATATGTCCGGTGATTAAATGTCAAGTGATTAAACATCGACGTGATTAAATGTCGGTGTTTAACCGTCGGGTGATGAACTCTCGGGTGATTAAATGTCCGTACACTATAATTATATAGATTAACAAAACTATTCCATATTTCACATGCACATGTTTTACTCCCATGATCAAGTTTTTGGCTGAGTTACATTTCTTAATTTCCCCCTCTTCATCCGCTCTTGTCGAAAGTTTATGCAGCCTACGTTTCAAGGAGCTTTGGAATTATGTGGCTGTGTTTATCACACATTTCCAAGTCAATGACATTAATTACTAGGTAACCACAAAATTTCTTGCCGTTTTTATGTTGCCATAAAAGGAAGTGAAAGAAGATATGCAAATGAGTGTACAGTGTGGTCCAAAATCTGTCAGAGGGAAGAGCAGGAAGGTTAGCCTGTATAAATACAGGACTGTTGAGCATTCACATCAATCACATCTCGTGCAGAAGTGAAGACAAATGGAGGTATCGAAGGAGATGGTTAGGTGTTGTTTGCTTTATGACTTCAAGGTGGGCTTGTCAGCAGCAACATCAAGTCGCCGAATGTGTCTTACGTTTGGGGATTATGCTGTGAATGAACGCACCGCAAGGCATTGGTTCCAGAAATTCAGGTCGGGAGAATTTACCATTTCTGATGAACCCCAAATGGTCTGGTGGACTAGACGCCAAATGGTTCACTACGAGCTGCTATCAACTGAGCAAGCCATCACTGGGGACCTGTACTACTCCCAGCAGTTGGAACGTGTGCAACAGGCATTGCAGCAGAAGGAACCAGCATTGGTGAATCGCAAAGGGATATTCTTCCTTCATGCCAATGCATGGCCAAATGTGGCGCGGGTGGCCAGGGAAACCATAGAGCGGCTTGGCTGGGAAACTTCGTGTCATCGACTTTACTCACCAGATCTTCCTCCAACGGATTATCACCTTTTCCGTTCTCTGGACAACCATCTTCGTGGAAAATCCTACACCAATGATACAGACCTGCGAAAGGCACTCACGGACTTCGTTGAGTCAAGACCGGCAAGTTTTACAGCCAGGGGATTGTTCAACTGGAGACACGTTAGCAGAAGGTGCTAGATGCTAATGGGGATTACTTTGGGGACTAGCGATACGCTACTTTTTGTGTACATCATTTTGTTTTCCGGAATTAAAAACGGCAAGAACTTTTGTGGTTACCTAGTAAGGCTGCGTGCGAGTGTTAACTCGAGTCGAATAAGGGTGGAGACGAATTCATTTGAAAACCACAAATTCTGCTTCAAATGAAACAAATATAATTTTAAATGGATTCGGAAAAAGTTCAAAAACACTTGAATTGAAATCAAATCCATTCGATTAATTCGATTCAAGGAGGCTGATCACTCCTGTAAGCTCGAATTGGTTTTATCCGAACGATACCATTCGAAACCGTCGAATACATCCGAAAATAAGCTTATAACTACTTACAAATAATAGTTCATTTTGGTGTTTATGGCGGACTAATCCATTAGAAATCTTCGAGGACATTGTAAATGCAGTTTCTATTAGTTAAAATACCTAATTGAAATTCAAAGATTTCAGAACCACTCGTACGCGTACGACTGCAGCGTTAATTTTAACGTTAGAACAATAGTGCTAGAAATGGAACCAAATTCATCACCTAGGTCTTTCATACGGAAACATTACAACAAATATGTTGAGAAAAGTGAAGAAAACTAAGGTATGTTCAAAAGAAATATGTTCAAATGGTTTCGAAAGGAATATTCAAAGGCCATTCGAATAGGTTTCGAATAAGTTATTCAAAAGCTGTTGAATACAAATTAATTGAATGAATCACACAATTCGTTACAGCAGCCAAACTTCAATGCTAGTTCAAATGAATTCGATAAAGGCTCGAATGGCTCGAGAAACAGATCAATGCATTTCGAATTGTTTTAATGTAGATTTGATAGCATGTTCGAATGGTTCAAATCAAAGTTTTCTTGAAATTATTCGACTCGCACGCAGCCTTATTACCTAGTAGTAGGAGATGTCAGTGACATTTTTTTTGTTTCGAAGCAATACTTATATTACAGAATCTTCTTTATTTGGATAGGTGAAATTCTGGCAAAGTTGACCTAAACGAACCATGTCGATCGACGAGCAAGCTTCCTTCTTTAGCCATCGCATGCACCACGTACAACCATATGGAAACGTACAACTTTGCCCAAATCCTTATTGGCTCTATTAATATCCTCCTCTCAGATAAGTTCTTTATCAATAAAGCTTTGTAGCATATGGAACAATCCATCAATTTTTTATTCATTTTAGAATTTTTTAATGATCATGCCTCCTAAACATTCGATGATGCCGTATTCAGTATGTATTATGCTAATTTTCGAAATACCTATCATATTTATTTTCTGTAGCTGAACTAATTTGTTTCTTTTTATTTGAATTACCCATAATTTCCTCTTTGCAGCGTTTGCAGAAAAACGAAAAAGCCTTCCACCTTTGTTAAAGTATTGCTACATGCAGAAACGCAAAAACCAGGCATCGTTTTTGCTCGTTAAAATTCGATATTACAAGGGGGGCGCAAGCATCCTCAGAGTAGATGTCGCTGCAAGTTGGTGGGATAGTAGATGAAGGGGAGGAGATTTCGCCTGCGCAGATTGAGCAGCAGTGAGCACAGGGTCAATATCCAACGTCAGAAAAATGATTTCGAACATTTTCGGATTTGTTCAATAGATTTATAATGGAAACAAAAAATGGCTATAACTCAAAACTCCTTGTTGTCTGCCGCTGATATTTGTCACGCACTCATCCCAGTACCTCATCTTCGTGTTTACCAAATGTGGTTGACAACTTATGTCTAATTCAATCTAAGACAACAAGTACTTATTAATGGATTCTTCAAAACAATTCAAATAAGATTTATTTTCAATGGTGTATTGCGCGCTCCTTAAGTAAACGTAGTTCATTTTTTGTCTGTAAACCAATGATTTATAGGCTATCTTTGTTGATAAATTCTTTATTATGCTATAATTACATTGTGTACTTGTTCCCATTAATCCTTCAACTAACCTTCCTGATCTCATCTTTTATTCTTTTAGCTTATTGTCACAAATTTTGATATCTTATTATTCAATAAAAAAATTTTTATTTTTAATTTTAATTGCATTTTCGATCTCAGTTCATGCTCGATCTTGAAGATACAACCCAAAAGATAAGTTGGGATTGAAAGTATAAAGCTTAGATTTATTAAAAGGAGAATGTTAGGGGGAAAACCCTGAACTCAATTTATTGCGGTCACCTTTAGAAGAAGATAGAGCTACAAGAAGATAGCCTTAGTAGAAGATAGTAGAGTGCTTTATTCATGATAATTAATACCACTGTGTTAATCTCAACTGGACTGGTGTATGTAAAAAACAGTACATCACGTTACACCAGAGGGGAATAACAAGTAGTTTTGGTGCAATATTAATTAAAAAGTATGAAAAAATACATAAATTGAAAATTAATAAAGATTTTTATTTTTCGATCGAAAAGTTTTTATAAATGATAATTTAAAAATGATTGCAATAATTTTATACAAAAAAGTAATAAAAAGATTAATTGCATTTATAAATGTCACGTACTTTTTAATTATAATTAATAACTATGACTACCCAGAGGTTCAAGTCCTGTTAGAGAAGGAGCGAGGAGACAGGATAATTAATCATCTTAAGGAAGATTCAAAAGCAATCGTAAAATAAATTTCATAGAAAAATTAGAATTCGATAAGGTAATATGGTGGCTTTATTCCACTAGCACTTCTTCTTTCACGGCACTCGCCGAATTATCGGATCCTGTTGATGAGCTAGTACCCACTGCTAAGGAAAGCGGCAATCTTGACAGGTAAGACGTTGGGGGGGGGGGGGCACTTCCTGCTCAAAGATAAATAAACGAATTACCAAAGATTATCACACTTCTATTGATGAGACAGCTCAGAATGGCACTTATATTTAGAAGAATACTATTAATGAAGCTTAAGTTAACAAACAGCATAACATAATTTACAGTACCGCACACAGATGCTGGATTTGCCAAGCGCAGCGCGCAAAGCGAGATATCGTATGCGGAGACGACGCTTGCAATGTCTTCCGACGCTGATTGGATGATCGTAATTCCCTCGAGGAAAATTGGTAGCTCAGATAGTGGCTGGAAGCTGTGGGACACTTTGAGACGAGTTCTCTTCGTTGCTGCATGGTCCGATGCTGTCGGCTTCCTTTGTGACCTGTTGTGATGAATTGAGAGCAAAGTTCTCAACACAGGACTTCACGCTGGGAGCGGTCTCTTGCCTTTGTCCGCTGTGGCACACTATTCGGGTCCGGTACTTCCGCACGCTGTGTATCGCTGAGGCCGGGTTCGGAGAAATTTGGTTATCAATGTTCACGTAATGAGAACATGATTTCGAATGCTTCTTAATGGAATTAATAAAGTCAAAATTCAATGTGCTTGCCTGACCATGGGCGACCCTACGCCGAGAGTTCAATTCCGCCTGCCGGGCTTCTTCGGAGCGAGTACGTTTAGCGGACCTCGTTTTCCCTTGCTGAACATGGCCTGGGCGGAGCGACGTCTTCATCCTCGTTGCCTGGATTTGCTAACGCCGTTGAAATCCCCTCGATGCAAGTATGCGTGGCGGGACACTTCGCGTTCACCGTACTTCCAGCGTTCCTAGTCGCTCGATCGCTCCTTTTCCATGTGAATGGCTTTTTCAACCTGGAGTCCTTTCCCTTGGTCCTTCGCACATCAGCTGTTGGAGCTAAGGTAGATGGTATTGTCGCAGCAGACGGCTGTTAAAATCATGAGACTTGAATTCCAGGCGTCTAGGAGCACATGCTATAAGGATCAAGCAGTCCCTAAAGGACTCCAGGTAATAAAACGAGGCCCGTTCACAACCGGCGAGGTATAAAAAGGCCATCGGAAAAGTAAGATGAAAAGTCTGGTCTCCTTCGATGACCATACATAGACACTTCTTAGACACTTGGATGACGAGAAGCGTTTCTTAAACGTAAACGAACCTAGCTGTGACCATTCAAGAAGGAGAAAGGATCGTAGCTGAATGGCCACTTTCCTCCAAACGATCGAAGGTGATGGAGGAGTATCCTGCGATCTACTCCATCGGGCCAGCCAAAGTTCTTTATTTAGCCAAAGAAGGCTATCGCAATGGCTAGATTCGGTTTTAATATCTCACCAGTGAAGTCGTTTACGAAGAAGCGTTCAAACTGATACGAAAAATGCTGCTGTAATACGAAATATCGACTGTACAAAAGGGCATTCATAAAAAATATGGCTGACAGTCACGACTACGCCGCAGAAAAGACATCCAGCAGACTCGACCACCCTCCATTGATGAAGACGCTGGAGGGAGTGAAATCCGTGATGCAACAATCGCCATTGATAACACAGGTCAACACACATTTTGGTGCCGGCGATTTTTCAAGTGTTCTTAGGTAATTTTAGGGTGCAGAATTCAAAAATAACTTTATATTTGTTCCATCAGGTCTAGTTTTCGAGATATTAACGTCGCAACGTTGCACAATACAGAAATAGCAGTCATCATTGTGGTTTCTAGGTTCCCTCCAAACCATCGGCACACCAAATTTCAGACTTCTCTTTTGTCCATTAGTCCATTGCCATAAGTGTTCCATAAAAATTTTACACACAACAAGTGGTGCCCACGTTTTGTCTTGGTCAACAAGCTTAACGCCAAAGAATCCAAGGTACGCTCTTTTTTGATAATTATGGCGCTGATAATCATGACGTTTTTTAAGTAAAATTCGTGGCCATCTATCAGGAAAAACGGCACGAACTTTTTCCCAGACTTATTATATCAACGTCGCACCTCTGTACCATAACAAATAACAAAAGCGCATTAAGTTAGTGGTGCTGTATCTCAAAAACTATAGCTGATAGAGAGAAACTGTTTTCATATTTTGAATCAACACATCAATTATAATCAAAATCAGTTCTAACATTCCAGTCATCATGAAAAAAATTTTTTTTTGTTCCCCAGTGTAATTAAACAAAGTTCGTTCAAAAACAAATGATTTTAATAGCTTTAGGACTGCTGCCCACGGATAATCGGGGAATAAACGGAAGATGTCAGTTGTCTCCCCTGGGTCGGACTGCTGGAAAAACCACAAAAGACGTAGATAACCCCAATCCTGTAGATCAGTGCGGCGTAGCATGGGTAGAATTGTCACTAAATCGAGGCTGAAAGTTCGGTTGATGACAATGCATGGTCACTGGCAACAAGGGAGGTAATGGTAGTCTATTCACCTTAAAGAAAAATCACAGGTGAGAAAACTAAGTTCACCCACATGAAGGGAGGGAAAAAGAATACACGGGTCATTGCAGCCAGTCTGGATGCAATAAGATAGAGTTTGATATCGGGTAAACCTCAAAGGGGATAAAAAGAAACACTGCTCGCAATGGATGATGACTACGAGCAGACGTCCCCAAAACATAGTTCACAATCGCACTACGAGGTCTCTGAAGATCTTTATACAAAGGCAAGGTGAATAGGTATTTAGAGGTTAATAATGGAAGCATTTAGAAGCTTAATAATAATGTGTCTTGATGGACCTCGCCTTGACAAACATCGATGATGGAAAACGAAAGTTTCTGTCAAGTGCATAGAGTCCATAGTCGGTTGGAAAGAAAAGACATATCCTAACACTGTAATTTGGCCACACAGTCATGTTATTGGAATGTTTTAAGATAATCCACAGTCCAGTTGCTAATAGCAATTCCTTTAGACTTTACGAGGTTGGTGGAACTCTCCGTCGAAGCCCTAAAATGGTTGAAAGTTTCTTTATAGATGTTCAAAAAATATGAATCCGATGCAGAAAGTACTATGTCGTCTGCGTATGCAAGCGTCCTGATGTTAATGGACGCAGTTGGCAGATCATACCTTCGAACATCTGGGTGGCGATTCAAAAATTGCAATAATGGTTCCAGGTTAAAAATATTCAGGAGGGGGGATAGAGGACCCCCTCCTGACACTTTTTAAGAGCTCAAAGGTGGGAGATATGGAACCATTAATATCCAAGCATGATGTGGCCAAAACATACAGTGAGAAGAGAATCGTAGCAAAGCCCGAAGACGAAGATGAAGGAACACTTCAAAGAGAAACACCTGGTTCACTTTGTCAAAAGCCTTCTCCTGGTTCAGGCTTAGCACACCAAGAATCTGATGACGAGCACAAGCATCCTCCATCACACACCAAATAGTGATCAGATTGTCGGACATCCTGCGAGACGGAATGGAGGAGGACTTTCCGGGATCGATGAATTCGTTGGCGAAAACTTTGAGTCTTAATTGAAAAACACCAGTTAAAAATCCGTGTTAAAAATCCGTGTTAAAACACTGGGTGAGGAGTTCTAGATTCAGCACTTTGGGGAGCAGGATGAAGGAAGGGTTTTTGATGATTGAATTAAGCACTTGCATCAGGAAAGGCCCAAGAAGTTCCCATGTGGCATTATAAAAGGAGTATGGAATACCATCCACACCCAGGCTGGAACTGATGACAACCGTCCGCTGACAGAAACTTCTTGACTTCCGTCTTCAGTGAAGGAACGAGAAATGAAGGCATCAGAATCCTCAGAAAAAGGTCGTAGTCCTTCTGTCCAAGTCTTCATGGCATCTGATGGGAAGATTGGATGACTGAAAAATGATGAAAAGTGGGAGTGGAAAGCCGATAAGATATCAGAATCAGCATTCATTTCCTTACCTTCCACCACTAAGCGGTGACATTGCTTGGTGCTAGCTCGGTGTCTCTCCTCAGAGAATGTAGCCAATGACATGTTTCTGACGTCAGCAGCCCAAGGGAGTTTGGCTCTGAGCGCCGTGCCAGATGCTTTCCGGATATCGGCAGCAAACTCCTCTTTCGGGGTGGAATTACGGAAGAGCCGCAGAATTTCTTGGAGCATGCAGAGATGACGACGACAACGTCTCGCAGTATCTATCCCAATCTTCCTGAAGAATCGTTTGATTTTTATTTTGAGCACAAGCCACGAAGCAAGAGTAGGAGGCATATTGTGGAGATGTTTCTTCACAAACTGAAAAAACATTCCCCAATATTCCTTTTTGTCAAGCAGAGAAACGTTCATAAACCAGTTCTTGTTAGGAGCAGCACCTATAGCAAAAGCCGGAAATGTAGGTTTCCATGACCACATGATGGCACTGTGGTCAGAGAATGAACAAGGAATAACCGCCATGTGTCCAGGTGAGCCATCGAGACGGGATGACACAGTGGGTCCCAGGTGTAGGTAGGTGAACCCAGGATAGTTACTTCGTGGAGGAAGTGTCCAAAGATCGAATAATGCATTTTGCTGGCATAATCGACGCACATTTTCAGACGAAAAAATGTTATCATCATCTGGATGGCAGTTAAAGTCACCAGGAATCACCACAAGCAAAGACCAGCACAAATAATAGATAGTCAATGTCATGAAGAATGTCTGTTTCTCTGCTGCAACATACGGTGCATAGACGTTAATCAATCGGAAATTGGCACTAGATGATAAGAAGTCTAACGAAATTACTCTGCACTCGCATATACATATAGTTCGATACTTGAATGGAGGGGTTAAAGATGATGGTAAGCAACCCCTTGCCCAACAGGTGAAGAAGAGTTAATAAAGAATTGAGCACTAGGATATTGCCTACGAAGGCCAGGTAGATAGATTGTAGCACTGTTGAGAAGGAGCTAGTTTAACTTCTTGAAAAAGGAGGATGTCTTCCCTGTACAAAGCAATAAACGTTGACAATATCGATTGCTTAAATGAGGAACCCAGGTAATGCACGTTCCCAGGTTCTGAGGATTTAGGTGGAGGATGCTGACCTGGATTCGATGGAGACTGGAGCTTCTTAGATGAAGAGCGAAGCTCAGAAGTCCGCCGAATAGAAGAACGAGTCCGATGAGAGGAGCGACGATAACGGCTCGCACTACCATCTCTCTTGGACGATGATGATGCCTTCCTGTCCCTTCACTACGATGGCGTCTGGGTTTTTTCTTACAGGGTGTCTTAACCTCCGTAAGCCCTTCCGGTTGTGTAGAGCCGTTGGAGCCAAAGATGACACTGGAATTACTGGAGGTGGACAGGGCATCCCCACTGGCTGCGACGATGGCTGAGATAGTGGAGGAAGAGCTGGAAATTCCTCCGCCGAAAACGTCGACACAGCACCCAATGGGGCAACAATGTCCTCCTCTGCAGAGCTCACTTCCTCACCCATCAAGATGTTGATTGATGGCTGTGGGAGGGGAATATCCGCTGAAACCTCTGGAGACGGTGGCGGTAAAATTCCCTGCTCATCTTTAGGTGGAAGTAGAGGCGCTGATGGCGGTGGCGAAACGGACCGCGACGTACGAGGAGAAGGCACTGGCGGAACCGATTTAGGAGAAATTTAGGGCTTATTATTGGTGGCAATACGAATGCCCTTCTTATGATCATGTAACACTGTATGAAGTTTCTGTTCTTAGGCCTTGTTTTTCTATCCGTACGGCGGATAATAAATTGGTAATAACTGTGGCCCCTCAAAACGATATTTGTCCTTCGTAAAACATAGCCCATGAAAGCTATTAGTATATTAACTAACAGGATTACTTATTAGAATGAATGAGTTGAAGTAATTGGTTAAACACAGCAGACAACACGCCATTTAAAAGCATGTGAATGTTCTGCTAAGTCGTGTTTTCACGAGACAGAAGGCCGTCCTGCTTTGTGCCGGGCTATTCGTAGCGGCTTTTACTTTCAAAAAGAGGATCAAACGTATGAGAAGAGACATTTCTTCAAAGTTCAAGAACAATATCTTGAAAGTTGATCCATTTCAAATGCAGGTGTTGCCTATCATCCTTCTCTGCTAACCACAATTAACTCAAGAAAGCTAATTCCATCCAACGAAAGAATTGCATAGTTTATTTTGCTTCATAGAGAATTATTTAAGTAATCATCTCAAATCGGCAGAATCAAACAAGCTGCATATATTCAGCAGTAAGTTTTTGGTAGGATGTGCAGACATGAGGCCGTGTTCAGTACTTGTTACGTTCATTTTCGAAATAACTGTCATATTCATCTTCTGTGGCCTGAACCTAACTTTGCAGCGATGGAACGATGTACGTTGTAATGAAGCGATAATCTAACGAGGGAACGTAAAATTAGTTCGTTAATCTGAAATGTACGTTAATTCGAAGTACGTTATACTGAAACTTTTTAGCATTAAAACATGAATTACAAATTCGATGTAACATTACATAGAATAGAAATTTCTAAAAGTTAAATATCTTTAAAACCCAAGACTAAGAAAATTTAAAACAAAAACTGAAAACTTTTTATGTGAGGAAAAGGATTGTAATTAAAAATTGAAATCTATATAAATAATAAAAAGACAATATACAGTATCAGGTTGTATATTTTCAATCTAATATCGTTGTGGTGAAAGAGTTTTTTATTTCTTAGTTTACCATGAAATCTATATATATAAAGAAGGATGTTTGTTTGTTTGTTTGTGTCTCTTTTATACAAATCTACAGTTTTATTCCGATCTTGATGAAATTTTGCATACTTGACCTTCAAAGCATGAGGAAGGAAACTGTCTACTTAAGATTTCGAAAAAATAATAATTATTGATAAAAAATCGTTATTCATGGTTATGGCAAGGCATATTAATGAGAAACTAGCTGATAACCCGGCGTTGCCCGGGACTTTATTTATCCTCTTGTTGGATAACCTGATATTTTCACCACGGGGGAATATCCTTTAGACCCATCTTTCCTTGGAATTACCCTCTGCTCTAGACGAAGCTCCCGTTGTTCAGATATTGCTGACGCCCGAATAGCTTTTTGTCTTTTAGCTGCAGTTTCTCTGAACAATACTCGTAATCTTCTTCTGTATCTTCTCTTCTCTATGCATATAAAGCGCAATGTAAATATGTATGCAGATTTATCCGGTTTTAAAAGTGATAAAGTTGAAATTTAACACACAGCTGTGTAATACACAGTGTGAAAAAAAATCCAAAACTGGAGCTAAGTCTCTCAAAAAAACACAGAAATTAATATATATATATGAAATAGACTTGATTTATGTTTGTTTGCTTGCATATGTGAACAATTAGCCCGTCGTGTTTGCTTCAATTGTGTTTGTATGTTGTGTCGACAATGTTTGACGAAATTAATACATGCTGTAGTCGGCCCCGGCACTGAAAAGTCACATGACCATCTTAGTCCAAGCAAAAATGTGAAGGTACTTTCCCTAATAATAAGGTACTTTTCTTATGGTTTTTGTAATGTAGTAACTTCCTTTAGAGAAGTTGTGGATAACTTTTATCTAAACATATCAGGAAATTATAAAGATCTCAACTGATTGTGTGAGATGGCAATCCTTGCTGCTAAAACTGATACTGTCCATATAAACAACTACATTCAGGACATGATTACACGGTCTGTGACTGAATAAAACTCTGTTGAAACCGTTACGTATTGATGAGGCAGTAAACAGAATTCCTCAACTCTATCAATCCATCTCTGAAGTATATTTTGTAATAAGTACAAAACTAATTCAGTACTCATAGCCTTTCTTTGATATTCTAAAATGGTAAGGATGAAATATCAAATTTTCCTGGGCAAACCTAACTGGACACACAATTTCAATGCGAGAATTTGAAAGAATTGTTTTCGTTTTCCAAAGTGAATATTTACTTTATTAAGGATTTTTCATGTGTCCTTATTTATATTCAAATTCAGATATTACAAAATTTCATCAAACAAACGGACTGAGCAACGCCGGGCATACCAGCTAGTTAATAATAAATAATAATAAATGCCATCATACAATGATGATAAAACAATGTACCGGGTGGGCAAGAAATAACGTGAGGTGTTCAGAGCTTGCTAGCGGGAATTCTATTAGGCCAAATGCAGTACATTTTAATGTATATACTTAGTGGAACATGCAGTTTCGATTTCTGCAAAAAAAAAAGAAATAGTACCAAAAGTCGCCATAGGGGGCGCTTATTTCAAGAAAACAATGAATACATTTGCATAAGCGCGTTCCGTGTTGAGCAATCATAACAATAAAAGGCAAGGCTGAGGATTTCCCATCATTCACGAACGAATGGCCTGACGATGACGCTTACTCTGCCTGACCGTGCGTTATTAGTCAAGTTGTTTTATCAGAAGAGCGACAATGCAAGTGCTGCCCTTCGTGAATTCCGGCGATTGAAAACGTTACGAAGAGGACCGATGAGCATAACTAACTTACGGAAAATGATTGAACGATTTGAATCTACCGGAACTCTAGGAGTGCAACCAGGCCGGGGACGCAAATGAATCAGGCAGCAACACGTTGAAGAAGTTGCAACTGCTGTTGTGGATGACTACTGTGCAGGGTACCAGCAGTGCACACGCAATAGCACGCCAAACAGATATCCCATATTCGACGGTGAGGAAAATATTGCATAAGATATTGACATTTTATCCCTATAAACTCACACCTGTTCAACGTACAGGAGATGAACGTACTCGAACTGACTTTTCGTTGAGATTTTTAGCACGTATGGAAGTGGATGATGCATGGCCATGGCAAATTTTATGGAGTGATGAGGCACATTTTTATTTGAATGGTGATATCAATACCCACAACTGCCGTATTTGGGCTGCATCAAATCCACAAGTGTGTCTGCCAACTCCTATGCATTCACCGAAACTAACAGTATGGTGCGGCTTTACTGCTTCTTTCATCATCGGCCCGTACGTTTTTGAAGAAATCCGTCCCCGTGGACCGGTGACTTGTTCAGTCAATTCTGCCAGGTATGCCGATATGCTTGAGAATTTTGTGATACCACGATTGCAGGAAAAGGGTTGTCTGGATTCTACCATTTTTATGCAGGATGGTGCGCCACCGCACATCGGACGTCAGGTGCAGCAGATCTTGCGAGAACGTTTTTCAGACAACAGAATAATTAGTCGTGCATTTCCCATGGTATGGCCACCCAGGTCGCCTGATCTCAACCCTTGTGATTTTTGGTTATGGGGATATTTGAAAAGCCTTGTGTATCAAGCACATGTTCCTGACCTCTCAACCTTAAAGGATCAAATAACGTTACATATCAGACTAATTAATGCAGATATGCTGCGAGCTGCCATAGAAAATGTAGTGTACCGCATGCAGCTATTGGAACAGCACACTGGTGGTCATATTGAAACACATTTGTAATTAAAAATAAAACATTGTTTATTGTTGTTACTAAAGTTGGTTTGTACGGTATTTGTTCATTTGACAATTAGGTATTCATTGTTTTCTTGAAATAAGCGCCCCCTATGGCGACTTTTGGTACTTTTTTTTTTTTTTTTTTTTTGCAGAAATCGAAACTGCATGTTCCACTAAGTATATACACCAAAAATGTACTGCATTTGGCCTAATAGAATTCCCGCTAGCGAGCTTTGAACACCTCACGTTATTTCTTGCCCACCCGGTATATTTTCCAATCTCGTTGGTTTGGTGTCTATGTGAAGCCACTATTTTTTATTCTTTTGTTTATACTTCTTTTAATGAATTATGCATTTGTATTTATTTAACTATATAATTATTTTTTTCCAAAAAACATGTATTCATTTGCTCTAGAAACGCCATAATCGTAGAATATTCACACGACTGAAATCACCATTGCTTTTCTACTACGAATGCCCGTCCACGACGGACGTTTTGGACGTCCAGAAAATATTTGCCAAACAAAATCCTCCTCGACGCGTCCAAACGTACAAAACGTCCAGAACGTCGCGTCCGTAGCGGCGCAGCCCTGTGTGGCCACTTACAATGTGAATAGAGGCGCAAATTTGTTGGACGCGTAGCGGCTATCCCGTCCGTTGCGTCCGTCGCGGTTTGTGTGGACGCATCTTAATTTTTTGCTTTCGGTGATTTCAATCATGTGAATATGCTACGATTATGGCGTTTCTGAGCAAATAAATTCAAAAGAATAAAAAATAATGACTTTACTTAGCAAACTATCTAGTTTCATCGTTTGTTCCTGTATTTTTCAAAATATACTTCAGGAACAAAAATCAAAGCAAGTTATTCCTTTATCTTAATATTTGACATTGTAAAGCCTCAGTCCATATCGTTCCGAAATACTATGAAAGAAAAAAAAACATTTGGCATAATTATAATTGTAATAAACATTGTTTCCTTTACGTAAATTTTCCAATAAGCAATGAAATAAACAGATTTGTATACAAATCAGAGCGAAAATAGCATCCGTCGCGTCCGTCGCGTAGCGCTCTGTGTGGCCGTATATTAAATCCATTACTTAGAATAAAAAATTTAAAAAATTAACATCTGGAGCTCAAAATATTGCTGAAGGCCCTGAATAATTTTCACTAAAATTACATCAGAAACAGATGAACCTCCTTCATCTATTCTTGATTACATGAAATATATTGCAGTAGAGTCAAACTTTAGATAGCGAAGCGATCAGAGCTAACACGAGTTAACAGGAGAAGAGAATGCTTGAGGGGAGAGGATATCTACGCATAGTGATCGATATATAGATCTAGTAAATTAGAAGGAAATGTAGCTTTTCTTGATTTGCAGATGATCGGCGCCATTAACAATATTCATTCTATCCCACTGCTCGAAGGTAAGATAAAATTGTTTAAAACGTTGCATTTTTCCACTATGCGATGGAAATCTACCTGTTTGTTTCGAAATTCGAGATAGTTTGGAATCTGAATCTGTTGGTAGATGGCGGTACATGTTGTCACTTCCTTTGTATTGAACGGAAGGCGTACAAGGTTGCACTGTACATAGCCACTGCCTTTAAGAAAAGTTTCCTTAGTGGCTATAGAGAGTTTCCCCTATGTTTCTTATTCCTCTCTGATTTAACTAAGACTCTCAACAATGAATACAAATATTTAACTAACGAGTATTTTTCCCGTGAAAAAATCACGGGATCAAAAGAAAATTTATTAAGATGCACTAAATTCGAACGACACTCACTTCCAGTGGTTATGTACAGTCGGGTGCAAAAAACGTTTTTACCTTCTCCATAGGGGCTGATCTTTCTGGATGTTGATCGGTTGCAAAATCAGGTACTTGTACTGAGAGTCAAGACAGATTAGAATGGACCTGTCCCTTCTGAATGAAAATAGGGTAGCAGGTATGTGCTCGTCGCCTGCTCCCTCCTGACAATTATAAGCGATAGCGGCTGACAGCAGTATCGTTAAAATCTCTGCCTATTGCCTCGAATGGCAGAGTTCGATTCCGATTGGGATAGACATTTTTCTTTTTTCTTTTGTTCATTATCGCGTTTTTGATTTCGTTTAAGTATTAAACGGTGTATGTAAAGAACATCATACACAGATTAAAGTTTTTTCATCCAAGTGTGCAATTTGATCTGTTTATTTGAGGGTTTAAAAAACTTTTCATGTTAATTGTCATGTCATGCTTTATTCTATATTTTAGTTTTTAAT